>PVIA01000222.1:0-440286 GCA_004024845.1 Tonatia bakeri | reverse complement strand
GGGAGCCAGAGTGATGCTCCCCTGCCATGGTCACTCACCTTAATGGGCCACATCTTGGAGTATCTGGAACCTGCTGCAGACATGGCGGTATCCTCATTGCCTTATTTGATATCTGTGTATAATAATGGAGCACATTGTTGAGATCTGTCTCCATCATTAATGGTCATATTATTGTGCCTTTTTCTTAGTGAATGCAAAAGCCATTTATTCTGCCAGGTAATGGTCTCCCACCTACTAACTAGAATGAAAAAGTACAGTAAAAATTCATTCAACAAATATATATTAAGCATCTTCAATGTGGTAAACACTCTCCCTTGGATTTGATAAGGAAGAGTGTGGTGAGGGTGGAGGTATATACTTAAAGATCAGATGTGGAATTTTGCTGTTTCCAAGATCATGTCTCAAGTAGAACATACTGCCTAACAAGAGCTGTTCTCAGCACAGTTGACGTAGCTAGATTTACAAGCAGCTTTTGGCAATATTCAGGTATTTGAGAACTGACTTGCTTACATGTCAAGTTTGTGACATTCCACCAGGCAGTGGCTGCATCCCAAAGTCCACATTCTTAAGCAATCATTTGTAATAGGAGTGGAGTGGTAGAGGGTGAAAGGTGACCTCAGAGCGCCTCCTTTCCTCCTCTCTAGCTCATGCCCCCTTTTCAGAGCAAAATTAATGTACTTCACTGGCTATCGCATGTCTGATATTTACATCTGTAAGATGTCCAGCCTTAGGCTCTTTCAGACTGTGTATAATCCATCAATGAGTCCCTAATTGATAACACAGTTTCAGGTTGCCTTTAAGGCTAGCTGGAAACAGACTCACATAAATTGTAAATGATTTCTTAAGTTCGTTTATCCAAAACTGGGTCATGTGTCCATCCATCCAACACACATGTGTATTCTTTTTCTTAAAACCACTGCTGCCAGATCTCTACTTTCTAAATTGACTCCTTGTCCCTGATTCCATTCAAATAACTAATGTTTGACAGTGCATGTGTTATATTATGGTGCTGGTAATGTTTTGTTCAGGTTCTTTCTTGCTTTTATCCCTAGTTGCTCACTCTCTCTCTCTTTTTTTTCTTCAAAATTCCTGCTGAGCTATTTTCTTGTGCGTAACCTGATCCCTAAAGAGAGTTTATTTGAAGAGTCCAAGGAAAGTTGCCTCTTGCTCTCTTGAGTTACGCAATTGAGGTGAGAGTGGAACTGGGAGTTCGTCTTTCTCACCAAAAGAAAGTGTCTGGACTTTCTTTATGGTGTTTGATTTAAAGAGCATTTGAAGTTGCAAACTTCGATCTTGGTAGCATCGCAGTCTTCATTGAGAAACGGGATTCATGGGGCGTCAGGGGCATGTGCAAGTCACGTTCCAACAGTAAATGTGCAGGAGGCACAGGTGGGCGCTGGAGGCTGCGCTGCTGATTTCAGCAGCTGCATCACTTCCTTCTGTGAATGGCAAAGACTTGCTGTGTGCCATAGGTTCTTCTCTTTCATCTAAAATGCTGTGAAAATTCTGTTAACTATGCTAACACTAATGCAGTGAAAAGCTACCTTCTACCTAAAAATGAGGATAAAAATCAACCAAACTAGGAATTTCTAGTTTGTTATTATGCCTACTTAGCCCAGCCCCATGACTGCATTAGTGCCATAGAAGATGTGGTAGTTATTTATGTAATATCTAAAAACTATTCAGTTGCTTAGCAGTCCAGATGTCTCAAGATTGTGTGATTCAGTTTCTATTGGTGGGTGTGATACACACACATATATACAAAATTAAGTACACTGAGGGCCCTTTTCTTCACCTTGACTCCCCTTCAAGCTCTGTTCCTGCACCGCGAACTACTCCACAGTCTAGTCTTACAGTTTCTCACAGCCCTATTATAATGATTGCACAAGATTTCGGCCACATACATCCTCATCTGTACTCTGTCATCACATGCATAATCACAATGGATACAGCCTGTTGTTTTTTACTTTGGCAAATGTATCTGAACATTTCTTTTGCGCATACGTAAATAAATACACTTTTATATCATTGTAGTAGTGACTACATAATATTATTGAATTAATGAATCTGCTCCACTTCAACATCTAGAAAGTTCCAACTGTTCACTGCATCATTGCTCCCTTGGGAGATTTCAAATGATCCTTGCACACTTTTACTGGACCACTGTGTGGCAGTTAACATGTGAACTTCTCACTGCCATCCTTTGGTTTCCATTTATCCTCTTCTCTGCTCAGTCCTTTTCCTTTTCTCCTCAAACTCCTTTTCCACTGTTTGGTTCCAAAGGGTAGATGTCTCTCCTTACCTCACTACGTGGTATCTCCCTGTGAGCGTTCCCAACTTAGCTAGCACCTCAGCTCCCACCACGTACTGCTGAGTTCCAGATCATTATCTCCGTCCAGGACCTCTTTCTGAGCTTAGTTAATAGGTAGCCAACTGCAGGGCACACATCTCTCAGAAATAAAACTATCAAAAACATGAACGTTCCTCTACATTGACTTCCCATCCTGCTTTCATTGGGAACTGCTCCTCACCTTTTCCACCCACTGCTGCTCCAGGTCGTAGTCAGCAGTTGCCTTTCCTTGGGTCAGTGAGCAAATGAAAGCGTGAGTGGGTGAGTATGTGTCAGGTGTCACTGTGTACAAGGCGCATCACCAGGCGTTTACCTGTGTGTTCCTCCTCTTGCTCGTCACACCGATCTGTGCCAAGTGTCATCGTCCTCTCTTCATTGCAGGGGAAACTTGGCTCAGAGCTCGTAGTTCCCAGGTGGGTCTTGAGTCTCCTTTGTCTTCTCTGCTGCAAATGCCGCAAACTTAGATCTTCGTTGCCTTTCTAGAAAAATAATTAATGTAGAGATGCCCCCCCCCCAAGGTTACGCTACTCTTCTCTCTCTCTTTTTTTTCAATATATCCCACATACTGTAGGTATTTTGAAAATGCCTGCTCTGTAAATCCACTCTTCAAAAACCCCTGGCGGTTCCCCTTTCCCTCTGAGATAAAGGATGGAGGCCTTCCAAGTTCATTCAACTTCATTGTCTGCTCCTCTTTCTCTTTCCGTAAGCGTCCCGAGCTCTGCCCGCAGGGACTCACTCTCATTTCTTCAAATCACCAGTCTCCGTCATTCCTCCGTACTTTCATTCATATTATTGGTTTATCCTGTGATACAATCAGTACCTGCCTTCTCCGGCTTACAAAATATTGCTCCTTCCTTGGGGCCCAACCTCTTTGCCATTTTCTCTGACTCTGGAAGGTAAGAATTCCTTGTCTGTTGTAGCTTGATGGGCTTACCAGGAGGCAGACTCAGAGCTGGGGACTGGCAGCCTGCGGGGAGAGGGAAAGAAGCGGGACTGAGCAGTGGGAGAAACGGGCTGAGATACAGTCTCAGCGGAGTCCTCGGGTGCCGCCAGGAGAGCCACTGCTGTGCTGGCCCTTCTGAGTTGTGGTGGCCCAGCTGAGTTTATTACTGCACTGTATGGCTCATTCTTATTGTAGATTTTTAATATCTTATATTTGACATATATCTGACCCTCTGCTCCACTTAATTTGCTTTTGTGTGCTTACTGCTTAATCCAGTGCCTTGCCCATAGCAGGTAGACATGCAGTAAATGCTTGGTGAGTGAATGAATGAATGAAACTAAGATTTTTTTCTGTAATTATGTTACCTCATTTTTGTAATGGAATAACCAAGACTTCTGAAGTACCTTAGTGAAGACAGAAATGTGGTTGTGATTTGCTGGGAGGTAGCACTGGTCTCCTTCACTTAGCAGCATGTTGGCACATGTGAATGTCTCAGGCATGTAGAATGGCCCAGACCGTGCAGGCGGATAAATTAGTCACATGAAGTTAACTGCACTGAGTCCAAACACACAATGTGCACACGAAAATCAATCCGTCACTTCTTAGTACCTCATAAACCTTTTGTCTTTGTCTTACCTTGGATACCAGAGAAAGTATCCACTCTGTCTTATGGATGAGAAACAGGCCCAGAGAAGGTAACCGATCTGTCTAAAGTCAAACAACAAACTGTTGGTTTAACATGACTAAACATAGTGTCTCGACTCCTAGCTCAGTGGCCTCCCTCCAGCAGGCACTTAAGATGCAGAGGCACATCTCCATCACTGCCTCCTGACGCTTCAGACCCTTATGTCTAAAGCCAAACTTATGATCTTCTCTCTTCCTACCCAGATCTCCTCCTCAGCTCATGTTTCATGTGTCACTTCATAGCAGCTCTATTTTATTTTTCACCGAAGCTTGAGTCCCAGAATGAACCCCAACTCCTTCCTCACACTCCCTTGTAACGAACTTCTCTCAGGTGACAACTGTGTGATAGGGCAGACGCCAAGGTAATGAAGACCGAGTTCCGACCCTCAGAGAGTTCACAACCAAGTTGTGTGAGAGAGAGTGTGTGTGTGTTGGGGCAGTGAGGAGGAGGAGGAGAAAAATCAACAAATACAGTTACCATGCAGTGCTAAGTGCCATCGTGGTAAATTAAGCCCTGGCACTCGACCCAGAGTTGCAAGGCTGAGCTGTGTCTTACAGGACAGCAGGGACCATCCTGGTGATATGCTGGTGGCAAACGCCTCTCCCATTTCAGAATCCGTAGAAAGTGCAGACTGCGCAGATCTCTGTAAGAGGGCGTAAGTAAGAGAAAATGAAGATAGTGCTAAGCCTGAATTTGATGGGCCATTTGTACATCAGTCAAGAGAGTCTTGTTTGGGGGTTGGTTTCTGTTTTGACTTGTTTTTAGGTTGATGTCAACCAACCAACAGACTTTAAACAGGGGAGACGAGAGTTCTGTGGAGAATGGATGGAAGTGTAGTGAGCCTGGAAGGAGAAAATGCGGCAGACTGTTAAAGGTCATCCGGGAGTGGGAGGGGCCGGGGGAGGTTGTGGCCAGGTGAGGAGTGAGTGGGATGGCAAGATGGGGAGAGAGAATTGGTGTACACCACACTTCTGAGTTGGCTTGGCTGAGAAAAGGAGAAAGGTCGCTGAATACATAGAGGTCAGACAGAGGAAGGCTTTTATTGTTATTACTGCCGCTGATAGTTTTTTAAGTTAGGAACACTTGAGACTGTTTCTATACTGAAGACAGACTGTATAGAAAGAAGTGAAACTAAGAAAATGGGACAGTGAAGTTTAATGTCTTGCTTGGTGCAGTTGTCCCAAACCTCAGTGATCGTCAGGGTCACCTGAGTGCTTTGTCAAAAATAGCCACTTTTTGGCCCCCAGCTCAGACCAAGTGAACCAGGATGCTGGCTGGGTAAAGCCTGGGAATCTGCAGATTTCAAAGCAGATTGAGATGCTCAGCCAGGCTTCAGAACTCCATCCCTGTTATTCTCTTACTCTGTCCATGAATGTTTGAAGATCACCTGCATCTTTGGGTCCTTCGGGAGCAGCCTACTAGAAAGGAAGAAGGTAGAACAGTAGATCCTATACTGATGGCCCCAGAGAGTTATCTGGACTCGGAGCCCCTGACCAGGCTGTCTCAACTGAATCAGGGACAGAAGGACTGGTTATTTTGTGTTACAGAATTAGCCTAGAAGAGACGTGACAAGCTTGGAACAGAACCAGGGATTTAAGGATGTCCTCTACTTAATATTCCACTAAGACAAATACAGTGGGATAGGTGGGTCAGCGGTCATTAGTATTAGTTTGGCAGTGGGTTTTAGCTAGCATAAGCAGTGTGATGGATGAATCACTGGGCTACATGCTCTGGATTCGTTCAGCTCAGAACTCAAGTCACTCTTCCCTTCCTGAGTCAGAATGCCTTTAACTGTATCACGGGAACAGTAATATCTCTTCGGTGAACCTCCACATTCTGGCTCTTGTTAGCTGCCTGAATAGTAGATAAAACTGCATAGGACTGTTGTGACAATTATCTGAGCTAATATATCTGAAAAACCTAGTAACGTGCTTGAGACATGGTTAAATGCTCAATATATTTAGCACTTCTGGAGCAGTATAAACATCATCTGGGGTCCATGAAATAGAGTCTCTCCTGAATACATGGTAAAGTGATCCTCAGGATGTGAGCGAGGAGCAGGAATTGGAAGGCTGTGATAGGGTGTAATGCCAGAACTTTTGTGAGGAGCCATCAGAATGTTATTTTATTTCATTCCCCTCCAAAATGATGGCTATTGCACAGAATATTACTGAAAGGTACTATATAATTTCGGGTCTGTTGGGGAAGTAGGTGTGTTTTTATATGTCTGCAACTTTGTGTATTTAGGACAGCTTTTATATTTTGTATTTGGTAAGCTGTGGGAGGTAGATAGCTCTGGGTGTTTTGCTTGGTGGTGTTGGACTGGGCATCAGAAAGTCCAGAGTTCCTTGAGGTGGGAGGCAACACGGCTATTACAGAGCATTTTTTGTTGTTGTTCCTGCCCCTGGTGGACAGTAGTGAGAAAAACAGAAGTGTCGGTGCAGCTACACGCAGTTTGTCATCCATCTCTTTCTTGTCAGCCTGGTGATTTAAGCACTGAAGAGGGTGGGCAAGACTTTGGGAACATTGTTGGTTTGGTTTTTACTGACGAGGTTAATGGCTTTAGAACAAGTCAGATGTAGATGGTGAACTTGAAAGGAGGACACTTAGGGGCCATGGAATCTGGGGCCCGTAATTTAGAATTACCCTGTGTGCAGGCAGATTTTGAGACTCAGTAAATAGGAGTCGTAAAAAATAAATAAATACCTGAAAGGAAGAAAGGCACATTTTTAGGTACTTTTGTGATACAGTTTATGTGTTGTAGTTGAAGAAAAATAAGCCAATGTGTTGTGCAAAATTATTTGTCTTTGCTTAGAATTAACATAGGAACTGTAAGTAAAACAAGTAGTTTGTTGAAGGCTGTGCAGAGGGGGATGGAGGGGTCGAGCTTGCCTTCAAAGAACAAGGTGCCATCACAGGTAGTTCTCATTCTTTAAATGCCAGTATTGAATTTCTCCATCATCCTCATCTAAGTGCTTCTTGGTCCTGTTTGGACATGTTGTTTAGTCTTGGATCACTATTAGTATCTCGTGGTGCTGACCTACAGCTCCTAAGTCAGTAGGGAGAAAAGATGCTCTTTTTTCCTTTTTGTGTTTTTTTTGCATAAACTGGTCCAAACCTACCCAGTTGTGAGTGCACTCTTCCTCTCCAGTTGTAAATCTGTGTACTCTCCTCCAGTTCGCCTTCATTATTTGCTGTCTTAACAGTTCTCTTTTGGTTGCTAAAGAGGATTTTGGGGAACACATTGTCCAAATGCATTACTTTACAGATGAGGAAGTTGAGGGGGATGTAGGTGAAGAGCAGGATCATCATTTACTAGGTCACTCAGCAGACACTGGCTGACTGCTTCCTGCAAACCAGGCATGTGCCAGGAGGCTAGTAACGGGATGAAGAAACCTGACCTGGCTCCTGCCTTCATGGGGCTTACAGCTCCTCTGTGTGAGCCATGCATCAAACCACTTCAAAGGTAAACACAACAAACATTGCCCACGTTTGCTGTGAAGGAAAGCACTGGGTGCTGTGAGAGAGGATGATAATCGAGGGAAAGTCTCTCTGAGAACGTGACCACAGTTACTCCAGACCAAAGGATCATCTTGTGCAAACAGCTGGCACATTTGCAAAACTGAAAGAAAAAGCTCTTAACGTATACAGTATAGTGAGATGAAGAAGAGAGAGCTGAGGTTAGGGAATAGGAAGGGGCCAGATGGTATAGAGCCCCCCTGAATTTGGGTTTAGTACTGGGGGTGGTAGAGTGGGAAACTTTGAAGGGTTTTAAGCATATCCATGGTGGAATTTGATTTCTGTTTTGATTTACATGCTGTATAAAGAGTAAATTTAAGGTCAGAGGGCTTATCAGTGTTAGAGATGGGACTTCAACACATGGCTTCTTATTCCCAGCCCATTGTGATTATTCAGGTCTTCCTTCTAGTTCCTAAGTACCAACCTGCATTAAATAGAAAGTGCAAAATAGCATTGGGCCTATGTCCAAATGGCTTACATATGCTTGCTCCAATGGAAAGGAAAAAAAAGAAGAAGAAACCTAGAAAGTAATTAAGATGTCTCAGCTATATAATGTCTCAGTTCAACAAAACCCCTTCTATTATCCCAAATGTGTTGTCTGTTAGCTGTCGCTTGGAGTCACGAGTGCTGTAATTACTGTTGATTCTGCCCTCTAAGCTGTAGCTTGTGTCTGTGCCATTTTCTAGTTACGCCAGCTTGTGGGGTCAATGGCAAACCCCATGACGCTGGACTCCCCAGCTGGCGTGTGCCACTTTTAGTAATCCAGCAGTTTGTTTTTTCTCACAAGATTAAATGCTACTTTAGCTTTATATCTTATTTGTGAAATTGTGGAATCATTTCTTTTCATCGTGTCTCCTTAATTTGTTTACATTGGCTATTTACAGACTAATGCAACAGATTATTTTGATTGAGAAACACCAGCATGTTTAAATATATTTGTCCTGCCTCTCAAGAGATACACAGTGTGTTTTCTATGTGATGATTGCTAACTCATTTCAGCATGTATGCAGTGACATGTGGAAGCAGTGCGGTACTCTGGGAACAGCAGGGCTTTGGACAGACGTGCCTAGATCAAATCATCACTCTTCCCTGGTGACTCTGAGCAAGCTCTGCATCTGTAAAATGGGTATAATGAACTCACAGAGTAATTTTGAAAAGTGGTACACCATATATAAAACTGCCCAATAAATTTTCACAACTTTATTATCACATCAGCTTTACTGAGGTTGTCATTGATATCCAGTAAACTTAACATGCTTAAAATATACAGTTGACACATTTTTTGACACGTTGAGCCCTATGAAACCTTTAGACAAGCGGGCTTTTTATCCCTCCATTTACCTGTCTGGTCTGTACCTGTTGTAGTGGTACTGTTGGGAGAAGGGAGTGTTTCTCCCTTCAAAATATTTAGAATGATCATTGCTCTGTTTTGCATTAGTCACGATATTTATTGTTTGTTGAACTTGGCACTAGAGGCAAGTATGATTGTAGGATTTATCAAACAACAGTATTAGAAAAACAGTTGAGAAATAGTGCTGTGCAGACCGTCCGTCCTCAGCCTGCTTGCTGCAGCCGTCAACACTGCTGCTCTCATAGAGTGTGCGCCTTGGTGGGGAAAGAACTGGGGGCTTTGCCTCAGGGGTACAGAGATAACTCAGGCAGAGACCTTGCCCTCGAGGATCTTAGTATCTATGGATGAAGTGAAAAGTTACCCAGAACAACAATAATGCTAACTAGAAGGTGGGAAGAGGTAAAATACTGGAAGAATTCAGAGGGTGCAATAACTTCTGTCTTGGGAATAAGCTCCAGCGAGGAAAAAACCATTCATTGCCTTCTTCGCATGTGTCTGTCTGAGGTAGGTGTACAGAGCAGTTTTGACAGATACGGGACCTGCCCATTGAGAGATGAGGGGCTAACGCTGTGCATCATGGGCTGAGGGGCTGGGCATCTGCCCAGCTTTTTCCTGGATAGTGTCCAGCGTTTCTGAAGAAAGGGAGTATGCAGGACCCCAGGCCAAGTTTTCCATTGGCCAGAACACCTAACTGACTCATGTGAATGGAGAAGCCCCCTCTGGGTTGCCTGTGTGGATAATAGAGCTCTCATTCACCTCCACATCTAGGTCAGTGAGGGGCCCGCCTGGGGTGCATGCCACGATGAAAGATTGCTTCTGGGCTCTGGGGTCCTTATTACCATCATATCCATCATCTTCTGCTAGTACCAAATAATGGATGAAATTTAATCAGATGCCAAAGAAGTGCTCAGCAGGAGGATTTGCGGAACCTAGCCTGATACTTAAGCTCTCGTGCTGCAGTGATTATAGGGAACCAGAGTGGTGGTTTTTGTGTGTGGTGAGACCAAATGTATCATGCACTGTATGAATTGTGATTTATTTTTAAAACATTCTTGCTCTCAATGGCTCCCCTTTTAATAGTCTCATTGTAGCCTGTTTATTGTTACAGATGTTATTTTTAAATGAGGTCATTGAGCTTTCCTTTACTTCCAAAGGCAATGTTTGCCTTTTTATTGCTGGGTTGGCAGGGCTGCCTGGAGAGCAGCGCTAATATGAGATCGAGGTTAAGGCTCCAGACCCCCAGGAGAAGAGGCAGAGGAAAAACCTCTTCCGTGTGAACACACGCTCACATCTGCCTTCCCTCTCAGGAGGGACCGTGGTCGCCTGAGTCCAGGTGACGACCTTGATGGGTTGTCGCCTGGCAGAGCGGAGAGGGGACAGACATTGTGAACACACTGGGTTGACTTCTTTCTTGTCCACTGAAACCTCAAGCAGGTCGGAAACCTCTCTGATCATGACTTTGTATCTGTACCTTGGGGATGATCATTTTGTTACTACTAGGATTTTCGTGAGGGTGAAATGTGCTGCAACTCCTTGGTGTGTGGGGGGCAGGGTAATTGCTGAAGGTGTGAGGCACCGAACATGCTTCAACGAATCCAGCTCGCCGCTGATGTTTGTAAATAAGCTCTTATTGGCACACACCCACATTCATTTACGGCTGTGTGAGGCTGCTCACACACTGCAGTGGCCGAGCTGAATAATTGCAACTGAGACCACGTGATGGGCAAAGCCAGAATCATTGATAAACTGGCCCTTTACAGAAGTTTGCCGACCGCTGAGCCAGACCAGACAGTGGCCATGTGGCATTCAGAGCTCTATATGTGTTTTTCTCAAAGGCATCTCACACTTTTCTTTCTTTTTGGCTTTGCTCAGACTCCTCCTCTGTTGAATTGCCTTCTATTCCATTTCCCTGTATATAGTTCTTTCAGTATATTGGATAATACAGTAGGGTTTGTTTTTTGGTCATCTTGGTATGTTTTGCAACATGTGAATCAGTACCCCACACATAGTAAGTGTGTAACACATCACTGCATTTGGTGCGGAACAGAGCAAATTGCATCAGAGAAGGGAGACAGCTCTGATTCCAGGGAGAGAAGGTAAGAAAGACTTCATAGAGGTTTGGGGACAGGAGTGCACACAGGAAGGTGGCTGTCACTCCAGCTGCAGGTCAGTGACAGAGGTGCAGTATACACAGGAAAGGAGGCAATGCTGTGTGAGGCAAAGAAGACAGGAACCTGGAGACCCAGGCTGGAATTCCAACTCAGCTATTTGTTTAGGAAACCTTAAGCTCTCTATGCAGATTTTCTCAACTCTTGCAACCCATGGACATGAATTAAGGTGGCAACCCATGACATGAACTAAGGCGGGGGGATGCTGGAGGGTTGGCGGGGAATAAAGGAGGGGAAATTGGGAAAACTGTAATAGCATAATTGATAAAAAGTACTTTAAAAAGAAGGAAAGAATAGGCTTGATGATCCTAACATTGTTGTATGGGTTAAATGAGATAACAGAAAGGAAGCCTCTCTCCCAGTGCTGGCACATTGGAATCGTTCCATAAGCTATTATTGAATGGTCATGGGTCTGGCCTTACAAGTACTGTCAATGCTGTTTCCTCATTATGGAGTGAGCACGGTCAAGGTCACACATCTAGTCCCTCTGGAGACTAGGCCTATTAATATCACTGTTTTCCACAGTCGGAGGATGTACCTACCACAAGCCAGTAAGTGTATGCTGGCCCACCAGGGACCAGTCCCGCAAGGGGAGGGATTTGTGCAGATGAACCATTCATGTTGGGAAAAATAATCCAGGGCATACAGTGTCACCATTCAATGTTGAGAGTAATAGCTTCGCTCGACTTGAAACATTCATTACATTTTCTAAGATGGGATAATTTTTTAAGGGACACAAAGAAAATGTTTAGTAGAAAATTTACAGCCTTATATCTAGTGGGATCTCTTCATACTACAAGCAGTTTATGCAAAACAGATGCCTGCAGAGTGGTGCCAGCGTGCACCTGTGGATTTGACGGTTATATTTCATGCTACCCCCTCCTCCAGTTCTTGCAGACAACCTGAAATCCAACCCTGGAATTAAGTGGCAGTATTTCAGTTCCGAAGAAGGAATTTTCACTGTTTTCCCAGCACACAAGTTCCGGTGTAAGGGCAGCTATGAGCATCGCAGTAGGTATGTTCACTGACTTGCTAAAATTTTAATTGCTGCTTAAGACTGATCTTATGAAATATAGGTCCTTCATTTACATACATGGCTCTGCTGCTAGGCTGTGTTTTTAGAAACTTGTGCTTGTTCTGCAGTGATTTCACCCGTGAACACAGGTCGGATGTGGCAGTGTTAGGGAAGGGCAAATGATAGAGAGTCCAGGGCTTTTCTAGAACTGTCAGACCAGCCAAGTTAAACAATGTGTTTACTAAAAGAAATTGAATTGATCGAAGCACCCAAACTGTTCTGAGCTTCTGACATCTTTGGCGAGACAGAAATGATGATACTGTACCTTCTCCTAAAGTACAGCCCTCGAAGACGTGATAGCCTTTCTCAGAGTAGAGTTTGTGATGCCCAGCTTGCCTTTCTGTGATATTATGCTTGGCCAGCCTTTTGAAATGTGCACTCAAATTTTAGCTACGAGAAGGGTGAAGGTTGTTAGAAAACATTGGATTAAAGACCCATCGTTAACACGGAAATGACTTGAGGTTTTACCACTTAGCCGAAGGGCAGTGATGGAGATATCATTTGTACGACAAGACTCATCCATTTACAGAACGAACCCCTTGGGCAAAGATACTCTCCCTGGGAATCCCCACGGTCTCCCGTTTGCAGTGCCAGGTGTTTGGTCCAGAACTTCTGCAGTCAGTGCAACACGCCCCCTTTTTGGGAGTCCAAATTAACTGGAGCTTCTCCTCATCTAGTTTTCATTTGCTTCTCAGAAGAGAAATCAGAGGGCATGCTGTTTTTAATGAAAATCACCTGTGAGGGATAGTCCAAAAGGAAAGCTGGGCCTTGTCACAAATCAACATTCATCTACACTTGGGAGGTTTCATGCATCCCAGCTGTAAAGAAGTTGTGATTTGTATACCCCACTGATGCATTTTTCACCAGCTTGCTGTGGCACCTTGAACACATATTCTACTTACAGTTATGTGAGTTGAGTTAGAAAGAGGAAGGTGTGTCCTTTTTTAAAAATTTATTCACGTAGCTTGGAGGACCTAAAAAGTTCAATATTTCACATGATTGTCAGTGTTGGGATAGTTAGATTTTCTTCTTTTCTGTTCCCTCTCTTATTTCTGTAGCCACGTCTCCTGGATTCTTTTATCCCATTTCCCTGTTGGCTCAATGGTAGCAACTAGCCGCCCTTTAGTATCAATGCAGGACTTTGGGCTTGAGAATGGCAGTGTCCACTTGGCCACATGTTGAGGGCGTTTGGGACTTTGCCTGCATTTCTTAATTTGTGCCCAGGCTTTCATGACTCAACTGGCATCTAACATTTCACAGAAAAATCTAGTGTTTGAGGGGTGTCAGTAAAGGAGAGCATTCTCTTGAGACTGATTTGCTTTCTTAAGCTCCCCCTAATTTGTTCCAGCTTTAAAACCATGAATAGAGACCTCATTAAACCTCTTCTCACAAACGGTCCTGTACTGCTTTGATGGGGGGCATTTCTCCTTTGGAGCTCCAACCTCCCTCCCTTTTCTTACTGTTAGCAAACAAAAACCTGGCAAGAAGAGTGGCTATCATAGGCTTGGACAAATTTGATGGCACGGTTTTAAATGCTTAGATAAGGGGCCTTTTGGTGGCTGACCTGTGTGAATGGCTTCAGTGCTGAAAGGAAAGGGCCCTCTTAGCACTAGCCTTTGTCTTGAGGGGAGAGAAACCAAACCTGCTATTCAAAGCAGCCCAGCATGCTCCCAGATTATGGGCTGCCTGAGTCCCACTCTGTCAGTCTGCCAAGGAAGACCCTGCACTGGCGAGTGGACCTTTTTCTCCCTCTGATGCTCTCTCTGCAGCTTGAGGGAGCACCCTAATCTATTTCCTGTAGCAGGATGTTGGGTAATGATGGCAGTATTGTCGGGAGCAGCTGAGATGGTTGACTTTTGAAGAAAAGCTAGCCTTTTGAAAGATTTGCTTCTTAAAAGCTTCTCCTGCTTGCTTTAATCTTTAGAAGACATATGTTACTAATCCCTGGTCTGCAGACACACACTGTTGTCTTGGGGTGTTGTTTCCAGTATGTCTGTAGTTTCCCGTCCTGTGCCCATCTGTCCATGTTTGTGTGCCCGGTGTAAAAACACGCACGCACCAGCACGCCTGCACACCAGTTGTGCTCACTGCTGCGTTAGGTTGAGGCCTTTTACTTAAACCAGGACTGACTGCAGAGAGCTTCTGCTCCTTCTAGACCTATCTACGTCTCTACAGTCCGGCCGCAGTCAAAGCACATAGTAGTGATCCTGGACCACGGGGCTTCCGTCACCGACACCCAGCTTCAGATCGCCAAGGACGCCGCCCAGGTCATCCTCAGCGCCATCGATGAACACGATAAGGTGACCGTTGTCCAGTGAACCGCCTGGCATTGGCTCGGCCTCGAGCACCTTTGTAAAAGCACTTCATCTTTTATGACGTATATTTTTAAATCCATCTTTCAAATGACGTCGGGGAAAGAGAATGGCTTGGTTTTCACTCTAGTATTTGAGGAAGCAGCTCCCAACTCTGATTCCAAGCCTCTTTTCAAACCACCCCCACCCAGCCAAGGCTTGCACTTCTTTTTTGCCACCTGCTAAGACTTCTAATTAGCTGTGACTTTCACACTGGCAGTTATGCGAAGGAACAAAAGGGCGAGGGCTTGGATGCTGGTGGCTGGCTGGACTTTATCTGAAGATGGGTGGGAGGGAAGGGGGCAGGGAAGACTGCTGGAGGTTTACTAATCTCGAGGACACCTCAGAGACAGGTGTGTTCATAGCTAATGATAATCTATTGCCTGTGGACATTTTCTGCTTCATTTTGACTTTTCCGACTCCTGAGGTTTTACTCACTAGTGTAGTTGTTTAAAACACCCCCCCCCATCTTTACCCCGACCTCTGGTTGGAAAATCAAGATGGTTAGTACTTGCTAAGATTTTTTCCTGCATGAAATACTTTTTTTTTAACGTTATATGTGAACACCGTACCGCTGACTTCATCTTGGAACAAAATCAACCTCTAGGACCCCTCCCTCTTACCAGTCCTTAACTAATCCTTTCCAGATCTGATAGATGTGTGCCTCCAGGCATTTATTTTCAGACTCTCAGAAATCTGTAGGCCTTCTCATTCCTTGGACTCTTTTGAAATTTAAAAAAAAAAAAAAAAAAAAAACACACCTTTACATGGTAGGATAACAAGTTTCTTTTTCATTCCTCCAGATCTCGGTGCTGACTGTGGCCGACACTGTCAGAGCCTGCTCGCTGGACCAGTGCTACAAGACGTTCCTGTCTCCCGCCACCAGTGAGACAAAAAGGAAAATGTCCACCTTCGTTAGCAGCGTCAAGTCCTCGGACAGCCCCACGCAGCACGCAGTGGGGTTTCAAAAGGCGTTCCAGCTGATCCGAAGCACAAACAATAACACCAAGTTCCAAGCGAGTGAGTGCATTTTCTCAGAGGACTTGTAAACTAACAGATGAAGGATGGCGAGAGAAATACATTCTAAGTGGATCACACCACAATGTCTAGAGGGATTTTTTTTTAATTGACTTAGGAAAAAAATGTTCGTTTGTTGTCATAATGGTCACCTCCTGGTAGGGTCTTAACTAGATTTTCTCTTCCTACCAAAGGTACTCAATCTGTACAATTTCTTCACTCCCAGAGCCTCCTCTTTCTGCCCCTTTATTAAGAACATATCCCCGTGTATTTCCCAGGGGAACACCCACTTCCTGTTTCATGCTGGTTGTCAGCCTTGCCTCCTCATTGACTTAGAATGGACGCCTGCTTATGCCCAGTACATGTAACTGGGGCAGCGGGAGTCCCGGAAGAGGGAGATCCTTCCATCTTCTAGCCAGCTGTCTTTTAGATGGGCATTGCCCTTCAAATGTACAAAGGTTCTCTGATTTAATTTTATGTATCAAAGAAAATCTGGAATTAGGATGCATACTAAAAGAAAGGACATTTGAAATAAGACACATACTTTGAAATTACTGAAAGAAAACTGTACATAATTTTCCCTTTTATATTTGCAAATCTTTTTGTAGGGTTTCTCTTTAAATGAATGTCTCCTTGAGGTAAATTTAAAGAGTATCTTTGTAAGCTCTTTATTGTGTGTGCATTAAAAGGAAGGTAGCATGGATAAATGCAAAGCACAGTGCCTGGCACATGGTGGGCCCTTGAAAGAAGGAAGTTGTTCTAATTATTGTGATTAGAGATGGTAGATGGCATATGAGTTCTGTGAGTCCGAGTATTAACATCTCATAGTTCACTGTTACCATCTCACAGTTTCCATGAGTCAGGAGTCCAGGTAGCGCTTAGCTGGCTGGGTTCTCTGTTTAGGATCGCACAAGTCGCAGTCCGGCTGTCAGCCAGGTCTGTGCTCTCGTTGGAGGCCTGGAGGCCTCTTCCGAGCTCAGTTGTTGACATCATTAATTTCCTTGCAGCCATAAAATCCATGCCCGCTTGCTTCTTCAAGGCCAGCGGGAGAGCATCTCCTCTTCCCGCTCCTCACGTCAGGGAAGGCTTTAAAGGTCTGGTCTGTAGATCAGTCAGACCCACCCTCTCTTTCAATTTAATGAGGTTGAGCTCCCTTGTGATCGACTTATAAGAGACCTTAATTCCATCTGCATGATCAATCCTTCACCTTTGCCATAGTCTTTTGCTTAGAAGCAAATTACTGGTCATGCCCATACTCAAGAGGGGAGGGGACTATGCAAGGGTGTCGGTCATCGGGCTCATCTTAGAATTTCCCCAACCAGCCCTGAAAAGTGCCAGCTGCTGCTGACCAATATGACAGGATGGCCAAGTGTAAAGTTTTCCCCACGGTTCAATAAGACCAGTGGATAAGGCCAACCTCTTAAATATTCAAGATTCATGATTGGCTAGTTGGTCAATGCCATTTACCTATTGGTGTCATCTCCCAGGTGCCGTCTACCTATTGGCATTCCTCAGTGGAAGTGTTCTTTCTGCTTGATTCTTTGGCCAGCCATCAAACCAGCTTTGGAGTTTAAGTCCAATTTTGATGAGCACACTGTTTAAATCATGGAGAGAAATGTCAGCCTGGCAGGGCCAGGCGGCGAATGTGAGTCCAGTGAGCCCGAGGTAGGCTGGCAAGGACTGTTTGTGGGGCATCTTCAGCTCCGGAGTGCCTGCTCCACCAGGAGGGCAGCTGCTCTTCTGTTCAGCCTGTGTTTCTAGAAAGGAATTTCTGCCCAGTACTGCCAGATCTTCTGTTTTAAGAGAAGCCAGAAATCTGGATTTTTATGTGAAAGCACTTGATTTTCAAATTTTAATATTTGTTCCAGCTCTAAAACTGTGAGTAGAGAACTCATTAAATACTCTTCTTACAAATCTTCCTACACTGCACATTAGCAGAAGGCTACTTTAATGGGAAGCATTTGTCTTCTGTGTGTTTTGTTTGTTTGTTTTTAATGTGTAGAGTAGTCCTTTTTTAGGCCAAGGAACATGTTTCTCAGGTTTAGCTCACAGGTCTCCACTTAAAGCTTGTCCTGACAGATTGGAGGGGGAGAGGGGAGCGCCCATGGAGTTGCATAAACAAATGCTTCAGGAATTAGCATTGTCCAGTTTATTCAGGAGAGATTTGAGGTGCTCTCAAGCGGTGTAGCATAGTGGTTAAACATGCGGGTTTTGGATTTCAACCAATGTGGTTTCAGATTCCTACTCTGAAATTTTTCTAACCTTGTGAACTTGAATAAATTATTTGATCTCTCCAGGACTGATTTGCTCATCCACAAACTGGGGGTGATAATAAGATCCAGGATTCCATCATAAATATTAAATAAATGTAGCTGTGGTTATTATGATATTCAGTTTCCTCCAAGACTTCCAGCTAACCTAGAGCAGATACCCCAGGCATTCTAAATTGACCTCAAGCCTAACTGTGACCAAGGCCCACAAGTAGCCTTGGCTGCAACACAGTGAGGCGTCTGTGTTCTCCTCCTAGGAGCTTGCACTATACATCATTCCTGGTCATCCCACAGACAGTTATTGAGCACCTACTCTGTACCTGGCACTGCTTTAAGACCATGGGTGGAATTATTCTAATAAGTCAGACCTACCAAGTAGGATTGTTGTGAGGATTAATCTGTGCATGAAAGTAAAATATCAGCCCCATATCAGTAGCCATATAAACAAAAGATACATGTCATAAGTTATTGTAGCTTTGCACTAATAAGAAAAATCTAAAACTTTTATCTAGTGCTGGGTCTTTTTCAGTCATATAATAGATCTTTAACTGATACCATCAATACATTTGGGTTGTTTGTCCTGGGTTGGTTATTGGCGTGATTGGTTGGTGGGTCACTTTATAGCAGAGGGTTAGGAGTGGCGATCTACTGGCACAAAGTCCAGATCTGAGCTGTTCGTTCCTTTTTGATGTTGACCCTACGACATGCAGGCAGCCTAGACAGTGGCTTGCCAAGTGGAGAGTCCATTGCATTTTCTTCTAGGTACATGCTATGTTGTTGCTCTACCCCAAGTCCCTATAATTACTGAGCCCTGACATTACTAATCACAGGGTTTAAAGTTCCACTGAGTGACTAGACAGAATATTCTAATAAGTAAAAGTAAATCAGACCAAAACCTACAGGTGTGATATCTAAGACTAGAAAAATAACTCAATTTTGATTGATGATAGCACAGGAACGGAGTCAGGGATGAGGCCGAGACAGTGAGGATGCTCATCAAATGTGTATCTTACTTTGGGGATGGTGGGAAAATGCCCCAGCTGCTAGAGGAACCAGTGGGCTGCAGGCCTTCTGGCTTTCCAAATACGGGTCTGTGTCCCGAAACCAAGTCTCAGTGACAACGTACTTAGAATCATAAAGCTAAGTAAGAAACTCAGTGGGGTTTCTTTTACTAAGTCAGTTTTCACAGGTGTGTCCAGGAATTTATCACACAGTATGTTTGCCATAGAGCAATGGATTTTCTCAAAACTTTAGAATAGTCTGAAACTTTCAGTGAGATGTTTGCAGGTGTGTATTTGCAACATTGGAAAAATATCACCTAGTATAGTATAAGACAGGGATATTCCTATGCTTATGAATATTTTGTGTGCCTTTCATCAGTATTCACTTCCTAATTTCTAATAAATAAATAGTGTGATATAAATTTGAAGTTAGTGTTTATCAGAGAATTACTCAAGCATCAAAATTGGCTTTAAGACATGCTTATATGCTAAGTCTTAGTAGTAACTAAGGGATAGCAACTTTGAATGGATTTACTTCTTTGAGTCAAATTTTATTAAATCAGTTCATTTGCCTGCAGCATTGATTCAACATAAGTGATCTATTCAGTGCTACATAATAAAGGATACTTTCCAAGTCTAAATTGGAAATCTGTAAATTGCAGGAACTTTAAGCATGGTATCCTCAACATTGGTAGGATAATTGTTTATAAGAGTAACTGTACACATTATTCTTTGCTGGTTGACCAATTACCCCAACACTCAGTGACTTGAAATAATAAGCATTTATTATTTCAGTGACTGTAGGTCAGGAATTTGGGCACAGCCTAGCCGAGTACCTGTGGTTAAAGGTGTCCCATGAGGCTGCAGTCAAACTATTGGCCAGTGTTGCTGTTTTCTCGAAGTTCAACCCGGGGAGGATTTGCTTCCGTGTTCACTCAAATGGGTGCTGGTGGGATTTGATTCTCAGGGCCTCAACTCCATGCCTGTCCACAGAACAGCTCACTAGATGCTATCTGGCTTCTCTCAGGGTGAGAGAGCACCGGAGGTAGAAGCCACTGTCTTCTTGTACCCTAATGTCTCCCATCCCCTCTGCTGTGAGTCATTAACTCCAGCCCACACACCCAGGGAGACTACTGCCCAGGGATGCTAATGTCCGGTGGTGGGCTCACTGGGGGACCAGCTTGGGGATCCCCTGCCACAGCAACTCTGCAGCAACCTCTATTGATGACAACAATTAGGGCCCGAAGAAATAAGCATATCACATATTGTATAAATATGTATTTCTCAATAAAAAATGCAAACTGATATGCAGGATGTCTTACAAATCTGTATTGAATCAAAGAATCTCAGATTAAAAAGAAAATATAAAAATCGACTTCTCTTACTTCCTTCCCTCCATTAAAGCCATTATTCAGCCCCTGTCTCTGGGTCTGTAATGCAGGAAATCAGTCCTCTCTGTTTTTGAGTAAATCCACTTGAAAGGAGTTCTTCACACTGCGCTAAAATGACTTCTCAGTGAACTCTGCCCATTAGCCCTGGTAGGAGAGTAGTTCTAGTCTCGAGTCATAGGTGCTGCTTGACGCCACTACACGGGTTTCGTTTTGGGTTTGGGTGGGTGTTACGGTTCCTTCTTGGGTCTTTTGCCCTCTATTGGCCATCACCCCTTTGCTTTCAGTCTTTCCTTAAATTTACCGATTAGTTCTCCCAGCACCCCTGTGAAGTAAGTTCTGTCATCCCCACGTCGTGGATGAGGACCTGTAGGTGTAGAGAGGTTCAGAAATCTGCCTGCATCGCCCGAACACAGCTTGTAGGTACCAGAGCCGGGAGCTGAACACAGGCAGCCTGGCTCCTATGTCTGTCTTTTATTGCTCTTCTACCCTGGCGAGTTTTTAAAATAAAAATGGTTTGAAACTACTTAGTGTGGGGAAAATAACTGCACACGTCTCAAGAGCCCCTGGAAGAACACCATTTTGAAAGGCTAGTCCCTCCCCCACCAAGAAGAAGAAAATGTGCATTCTTGGCAAGAACCCTAGTCACTAAGGAAAAGATTAAATCAGGTTCAGAAACCTCATTTTCAGAAGGCAGAAGAGACTTCCATTTCGGATAGCTAAATTACCTGAACCATGGGTGCCTAAAGGAAATCTCCTTTGTCTGGTAAATTTATTAGGAACACTTCTTTACCTGGCAGTGGGTGAATGAGGCCTCGTTGTCCACAAAGGGCAGCACAGTTGAGGAGCAGAGGAAGGGAGATGAAAGCCCAGCATCAAATGCGAAGGAGCAGGAGCGGTGGGCCAGGCAGGTCCTTGAGGCGGTAAAGTCCAGGGGACGTGACAAAGAAATGGAACTGCTGCCTCGAGCCAGAATCCAATGTAACAATTTGTATGTTTTTGTTTAGATACAGACATGGTCATAATTTATCTGTCAGCTGGCATTACATCAAAGGACTCTTCGGAAGAAGATAAAAAGGGGACTCTCCGCATCATCAATGAAGAAAATAGCTTTCTAAACAACTCCGTGATGATACTCACCTACGCCCTCATGAACGGTAGGTAGTGTTTCGAGATTTTTCTTTCAGATGAAAGTTCTCTCTAAGTGTATGCTGCTTTCATAAAAACAGAAAAGAACCCTTGCGGTGTGCTTTGATGAAGGGTATAAGGAGAGGGCACCTAGGCAGCTTCCTTCCTGAGCCCAGCTTTCTCTCTCTACTGTGGGCATTCAGGGTGTGTGTTACACGGTCCTTTCTCTTTGTCTCTCCAGCCAACTGTTCATTCCTAAACCTTCTCCAGTTATGTGGTCTTGCATAGTAGTCTGCACAACCCCCCCTTTTTTTTCCTATTTCTCCTTCATATTCTTGGGTTTCAATACTGCATGGAGGCAACTAAGTTTTTTCTCTGGTTTAAGGAAGTCAAGGCACTGACCTGCATTCTTCTGCGAGACTGTGAATATCACATTTCCCCATAGACTCACACCCTGCAGCCTCTTCTGCTACTCGCTCCTCCTCAGCTTTCTCAGCTGTATGATGGAGACAAGTACTGTCCACTTGGCGGGGTTGTTGTGGGGATTCTCCCTGCATGTGAAACACCCAGCACAGCGCCTGGCACCCGCTAGAAACTCGTTGAAGTTCTTGTGGTGTTTTTTGTCTTTGCTGTTAAATCGGACACTAATTATATGAAAGGATTTAGTCAATCGGCAGATCTGAGGAAATGCTCAATGCCTTTCCTTCTGTCCCCAGCCTGTCCTCCAGTCTGACTGCAGCTCAGTGTTCTGGCCCCTCTGCTGTGTCTTGTCTCCCCGCCTGTTAATGCATTGCTCTCTCTCTCTTAAAACGTCTTCAGCCCCTTTGTTCTCTGTTCCAGGTGGCTGTAGGCTCTTTTTTCTGAGAGGCCATGTCTCAATCCAGCACCCCTTCCTGCCTGTGGCCTTTATTTCTCCCATCCACTTTCAGAGTTCCATGTAGAACCACTTGGCTTTAGGGATAGTGGTTCTCATATTTTAACATGCTGAGGATTACTTGGACTTATTTTTGTGAAAAGAAGACTCCCAGGCAGTGCCCTCCGATTTTCTTTCAGACCCTCTTGGGTGGGGTCCTGGAATGTGAGTTTGGGGCCACATGGTCCTTCCCCAGGTATTTTGTGGACTGCATGTGGGAGAGTACCAGGTATGTCATCTAGAGGTTCCAGGTTCTAATCTCCATCTGTTAGCTGTGAGGCTTATTGCAAGTTACATCATTGCTTTAGACAGCAATTTTGTCTGTAAAATGAAGGAATAAAATATACACAGGATTGCCATGATAATAAGTGAACGAGGTATAATGCGTTTAAGGCTCCTGACACGGCACCTTGTAGGTGACAGTCCCTGAGAGCAGGCGAAAGAGAGAACGGAAGACTGTGGTGTCCGCCCCGGACAGCTCCAGAGTGGAGGTGCTTCTCCCCGACTCTGGGCGGCTCGCCAGGGCGTGTGTGGGTGTGTGTGGCGCTGTGTGTGTTACCTGTCAACTGCAGCATTGTGCGCACACACATACCGGTGTCTCTTCCCTCCTCTTTCCACCAAACTCGAGCTTCTCGGACAGGAACAATGCTTTAGTTTCCTGTGTATTCTGAGCACAGCTGAGGTAGGCAGGGACGGCCTGTTTTTGCCTGGGATACATACCTTTCAGTGTTATCTCTGAGTGCCAGTCTCTCTTTTTTCACATGGCTAGTTTCTCTTACTCTTAAGAGGAAGGAAGGGATAGAGATAAGGAAGGGGGTGTAGAAGGAAGAAAGGAAGGGAGGGAGGGAGGAAGGAAAGAAAGAGGGGAAAGGCGGGGATCAGAATGGGGAAGGGAAGGGAGGGGAGGGAAAATTTATCAAGACTACAATGTAACCTAATGCACTGAGGTTTTAGAACTGTATCATACAAAGTCCCTGACCTCAGGAAGCTTATAACCTAGTGAGAAAGACAGACAGACAAGGCAGATACATTAAATGCAATAGTACAGGAGTAAGGGAACATAAAAGGAAGTGATCGCGTCTTCTTTCCCACTGGATCTGAAGGTCTGCTCAGGCAGATGCTGAGTAAAGAGGCTTCCTTGCTCTCACCCATCTCTTCACTGCTCCTAAATCTCCCCACCAGGGCATCTTCTGTACCTGCTCTGCCCCAGTAGTTTCCTTCTGGAAAACCCCAGGCTACTTCCCTCAAACCACCCATCTCTCCTTGCTCCCTTTAACCCAGCCAGACCCACAGCCTCGCTGCCATCTGTGCCCCTGGAGAGTGCCATCTCTGCACACGTTGACGGGCACTGACCCGCCCCCTTGCTCTGTCAGTTAGGCTTCAGGTAAGGAAGCAGGACCACTCTGAAAAGTTTGGCACAGCAGATTTACCATCAGGATTCCAGTGTACAAAATGATGGGGAAAACTGGGAAAGTAAAGAAGAGTTGGCAACTCAAAGTTTAGCAACTAGCCCTGGTATGGGTGAACAAGTTGGAGCCTGTAAGAATCTCTAGAACCTAGAAAAATTGAAGGCCCTTTAGGAGGCCTGGTGTGGAAGTCGATGGGAGGCTGTTGGCTCTTCATGGCTGCTGCCTCTGTGAACTCCGAGTGACGCGTCTGGAGTGGGATCACCCTGGGTGAGCCAGCCGGCAGCGGGGGAAGGAAACTGGATGGGATCAGAGTGAGTGAGACAAACTAGGACATTCTGGGCCTTTTGCATCTGTCACCATCTCTCACTTCTCTTAAATCTCACAGTACTTCACTTCCATTCACCTTTAACCTGGAAGCATAAAGGGAAGGGGATTCTGGGAAATGTAGTTCCCGACATGACTGTGTTGATAATAGAATCATCCAGCATACTTAAACCAGTCTGCTCCTCTACTGCCAGCCCTGTATAACAACATTTCTTGATAAGCTCATATAAAATTTCCAATCTTTGATAGCCTTGCATCCCACACTTTTCTTCTTTAGAGGATATTCCTATTAATTGGGAGGATATTCCTATTAATTACTTTTCTTTTTACATTTTGAGAGTACCAAGCAGTATATGACAAAGAAAAAAAATGTATTTATTGCCTTAACTTGTCTCCTCTTATCATTCACCTCTGGGAGCATCTGAGCTTCTCAAGGGTGGAAGGTCAGGGATCAGGGATCAGTCATGTGTTTTGTGTTGTCTTTTACTCCTAAAGGTACCACTTACCTCCCCCCCAATCTCAACTTTATGTCACCCAAAGGGAACAATAATCTGGTTCTGACTTTCCTTAAGCATTGCATGAGGGGAACAAAAGCCAAGTTATTAAAATATAATACGTTAAGAAAGAAATGATATCCATTAGATACTGCTGTGACTTTAGAAATAAACTCAACAAGGCTTAGAGTGTATACACTCTCCATTATACAGTGCTAATGTCACATGAGGTAGGTGAGCCGTCAACTCTTCAGATTTTTTTTAAATGACTAAATAGTTCAGGAACATGAGGCAAAGCCTTTTGAAAACTCATTGGTAGGATCTCAGTAGTGATTGAAATCATTTGAATTTGTTTACAGTGGTACCCATATGGGATCAGTTACTAATCCTCTTGACTGTGTTCCAACAATAGCAAACCAAAATTTTTAAAGGTTTATTGAATTTTTGTGCTATAGATTACAGATGTTGCAGAACAGTACATCCCAATATGCCTAAATCTTTTACAAACTTTTAAAACTGTCTAAACGTAAAAAATGTACATAAAGTACATCAAATCCAGTATTACCCTAACAATATCTTGCATGAAAACATTTGTAATTAAAAGGAGCTTAAAGACACAGTGTTGGGAGGCATTCTGAATGCAGTCCATAATTCTTGCATTCAGTTGCATGAGACTTTGGCAAGTGTTTAATAGGCGAGGAGGTAAGAAATGAAATGGTAAACCTCTGTCCTCTAAACTCTTACAACTCCATCTACTAATTTAAATTAAATACAGACTTCTTAGTCATGACTTTGGCTTTCAAATGTTAAATGCAAAAAAAAACTTTAAATATAATTAAACTTTTAAGGAAGAACATCTTTGCTAAGTGAGGCTTCTTTATTTACTCATCTGTTTTTCATTGTTGCCTTTTTTTTAAAGATTTTATTTATTATTTTTACAGGGATAGGAAGGGAGGGAGAACAAGAGGGAGAGACATTGACCAGTTGCCTCTCATGTTCCCCCAACTGGGGACTGGACCTGCAACCCAGGCATGTGCCCTGACTGGGAATCAAACCAGTGACCTTTCAATTTGCAGGCTGGCACTCAGGTCACTGAGCCACACCAGTCAGGGCATCATTGTTGCCTTTTAAAGAACCCCTTCGCACTCTTGGCTTTGAGGAAAGACTACACATCAGGCTTTGTTCCTGAGCAAGAACTGGTATTTGTGTCCTGAGTCCAGACTGTCTCTGCAAAGACCTCTTTGGTGGAGGGGTCATCATTTGGCAGAGGCATTACAAGACCTCAGCCCTGCCCTAATATGAGCCCTAAACAGCGAGGTTATTATAGAAACATATGCCATTTTGTCTTACATTGTCTTTCCTTGGCTTCCCATTTCAGATGGGGTGACTGGTTTGAAAGAGCTGGCTTTTCTGAGAGATTTGGCTGAACAGAACTCAGGGAAGTATGGCGTGCCGGACCGGACAGCCTTGCCTGTGATTAAGGGGAGCATGATGGTGCTGAACCAGCTGAGTAACCTGGAGACCACAGTCGGCAGGTTCTACACCAACCTTCCCAACCGGATGATTGACGAAGCTGTCTTTAGCCTCCCCTTCTCTGATGAGATGGGAGATGGTGAGTTTGGAGGAAACTTCCTGCTAAAAGAAATGGAAAGGGAGTGGATGTGAGTCCACGAGGAGCATAATTTTAAATGCCGTTCAATACCTGTCTGTGAGCATTGGAGGGTCTGGGCAGGTGAGGGAGTGGACATTTCTTTCTCTGGTCAGAGGGTTGGTTGCCGGACCCCACGGCATCCTATTTCTCCCCCATGGCCCCAGCTCAGTCCCCATAATGAGCAGGAATATCTAATTGTGAGGATTCTCCCATATCTAAAAGTTAGTGAATTGGAACTAAAGGGTAGCTTTGCATAGCTGGTGGTAAATAAAGCTCAACAGTGCTTAGAATTCAGCCTCAAAGGCAAAGCAACGTGGTGTGGTCAGTAAATACCGGTGTGGCGTAAGGGAGGACCTCAAATCCCACTCTGCAGCTGAGTTGTTGTTCTTGGTAACTAACTTCTTAATTCCCATTTGGTCATCTGTTAGAAGCGTAATAACATTTTTCATGTAATTAATTTTTGAGGTTATTAAGATTATAAGATTTATTAGTGTCTGGCATTCTTCTCAATAATAATTACTGCTCTTGTTTTATTTATTTTACCTTTGTTATTATTGCTATTATCATTATCATCCTAATGTCACAATTTACCCATAATTTATTTATTATTTTGCTTTTGTTACTCTTACTATTATCATCATCATCATCATCATCACCCTAATGTCACAAGTTGGGTGAAGTGTTTAATCTTCACATTAAATTTATTGGTCTATAAAATGGGAAATATAATACTTTCCTCAATGCAGTTGTGAAGATTAATTGCGCTAATATTTGTAAAGCATCTAGGAAAATGCCAGGCCAACAGTAGATGCTCAGTAAAACTACCACCTTTTTCTTTTCCTTCTCATATTCTTGCTTATTCTTTTTCTCACCCTCTCTTCTTCCTTGACAGAAAAGATTGAAGAGGCAGTTAATTACTAGCCAAACAGACAAAATCACCACATGAGATTTGATTTTCATGTTCCATTAACTAGGGATTCTCACAAATACAGGTATTCAGAGGACACTCGTGTATAAAAAGTAACAAGCCTGTAGAGAGCGTGTTTTCTAGAATTAGGTAGACATGCTTTTTCCTGTAAGGAAGAAATATGGTAGTTGCTGGTACACCCTGATTTTTTTTATCCTTCCTATTTCTGGCAGGCCCCATGGACGTGTATAGGGTAAAAACACCCACCTTTAGACAAGGTTACTTTCTTTTATAGGAAATGTCAAGCCTCAGATGTGAGTGACCTTTTATTCATTTAACTAGTATTACTGCGTGCCAGCTAAGCATCATGTCAGGCAGTGATGAGTAAGGCAAACATCCCCCCACAACAAGCTTTTAAGTCTGATAAGAGAAAGAGAGGTCAATAGGCTTAGTTAATGTCTATCATCTCACATAGTTATATATTTTTTTTTCTTGTAATGAACACTTTCAAGATCTCTCTTAGCACTTAGAAATATACAATACAGTATTGTTAACAGTAGTCAACATGCTATACATTACGTCCTCAGAACATACTCATCTTATAACTGGGCGTAACTTTTCACAAGTTTTGCGTGTTGTACCCACTTCCTCCTGCTGTGAGATGCATGCGATTGGCCTTGACGGTCACAGCAACTCAGCAATGTTTTTGTTGATATTACTGAGTGGACCGCATACCCGATTCTCTGTATAGAAGCCCATGCCTTGTAGAAAACCTTAAGAGGGTCCAGAGCCCTTTACCGCATATGTACTGAGGTGTGGCTTTCTGATGTGCTGCTAAGACACGAATGTGCCATCAAGCACAGGAAGATACAAGAGGAAGATGGAGAGAAGCTGTTCATCTTTTTTGTTTTGAGCTTTATTTAGAGCCGTAGGATTGTAGAATTGTATGGGATCGTAGAGATCACTTTGTCTCAGCTCTCCATTTGATACACAACAAGTCTCACTCCGAGAGGCGGCACAACCGAACCCAGCACAGCAGTGAACCCAGCAGGGAAGCACAGCTGTCCTGATGCTCAAGGCCACGCATTGGCCTACTGTCACGCTCTCACCTACACATTTTCCTCCCCTTTGCTTTTCTCTTTTTCTGCCTATCCTATTGTGTTTGTATGGTCTAAGAGCCAAAGACTGTTTTTATATTTTTAAATCCTTGTTTAAAAAAAAAAGCATATGTAATGGAGACTGGATAACCCACAAAACCTAAAATACTTACTATCTAGTTCTTTACATAAGTTTGTACACTCCGCATCCAAGTGACAAGAAATATGTTTCTTTGGAAATGTAGTGTCTCCTTTAGCTACTCAGAGTTCTAAGTAGTCAGAAAACAAGATTCTCTACCTAAGTTTTTCTCTCCATCTTCCTGTTTTGTTTTGTTTTTATAGAATACATTAATGAAGCATAGTGCCTTATAAGCTTTCCTTTACCCGTAATATCTTTTCACCTCACAGCCCCTAGAAATCAGTACAGCAGTTATAATGCCCATTAAACACATGTGGAAATCAGGCTTCAGAGAAGTTATGTCCAATAAAATATGCATGATGATATACAAGGGGCACTGGCACCGCTGGGTAGAATCCAGATACTTGGATACCTTGTGCCTTTCAAGTTTGGTTGAATTTTCCCTACCCCAGGAAAGAGAATGATGTATGAAGTGCAGATGATGATGGGCACTGATTTGGAATATCATGTCCTTTACGGTGAAAATAGTGGAAAATGTACACATTGCCTCCATTTAACTGAGCTATCTGAACTCCCAAAAGACTCTCTTTCCCTAGTATTCTCACGCTGTCGGGAAAGGCAGTGATTGGCTACTGGGTCACACCGGAAACTTTTCTTCCCAGCGAAATCGAGATGGGTGGTAGCAGCCTTGTGACTCACTAGCACGCGGCTCCAGCCCTCATCCTTCTCTGCTAGCCTTTGGATTTTTCTTCTTTTAACCCGTAGGTTTGATAATGACTGTGAGTAAACCCTGTTATTTTGGAAACCTGCTTCTGGGAATTGTAGGTGTGGACGTGAACCTGGCTTACATCCTTGAAGATGTGACGTATTACCAAGACTCTTTGGCTTCCTATACTTTTCTCATAGATGACAAAGGTAATCTGCTAAAAATTAATCATGGGAAATAGTCATTTCTTTAGCAACCTGAAAAAAGTAATCTGTAGATATTCTGATCCTAGCCAAGTAGAAAATGATAATATTTTTACAAACACGGTGTGACTAGGACTACTATTTATAGTACAACACTATAAAAATGACAGAATGAATCTAAAATTATGCATTTGTTCCTATGTTGTGTTGAGGGTTAGGTAACAGCTATTTGTAGCATCAGGAAATTGGACTTGAGGGTTGAATGACACATAGAATGTGAAACGTTGGATAGATTTTTTTTTCATTTTTGGTCTCTATTATTGTCTTTGGATTTACTGGCATGAAGGTTTATATGATGGATTATAACATTGCATAAAATGAAGACCAAGCAACCAGTACCTCCAATATATTCTTGACTAGACAGATGTTCGATAATTTTAGATATCTTTCCACACTTCAGGGGTTTTGTGCAAAAACACATAAACCATGTTCAGTTTTTGTCGGGCTGGTGAGTCCATATGAGAAGCAGAGCACTGGGCAGCTGTCCCAGAGCGTTCCACGGTTGCCTTGATTACATCCCCTTCTGCCTGCAGCCTTTTTCCATGGTCTGTGTTTCTGTTTTCTTATTTCAGGGTATACACTTATGCACCCGTCCCTCACCAGGCCGTATTTACTATCAGAACCCCCTCTTCATACTGACATCATTCATTATGAAAATATCCCCAAATTTGAGTTGGTTCGGCAAAATATTCTAAGGTAAGGAAAAGGTGAGGGTCATAGCATTTTGTTTTTCTCTGAGAATAGGATCCTTTGAGGTTAAGCATGAGTATTTATTACAGGATACAAGACAAGTATATAAATTGTTTTAATGTTATCAATAGTATACTCACTATTTTTTTTCCTAAGACTAATAATAGCCCAAAACACATTTACCTTGAATAATAGGTAAGGTCACTCAGAACGGTTATTTGGGAGAAATGTCTGGTAAGTCAAATTCTGTGTTTACATTGCCTTTAATTGTAAAATCAGATATATGTTATCTCATTTAAAAAAGAATACTCCCATTGTAGTAAGTTGAAAAATGTTGGCAAAATGAAAGGTTAAGTTGAGGACCAGCTCTGTAGCGTGCCAGAAGATCACTTGGCAAGGTAGTGTCCATTCCGAGTTGACAGCACAATCATATACAACATTTTCTCTTGAAATAAAAAACAGATTGGATTTTTTCCAACCATGATACATTATTTTGGCAGATGGTAACCTATAGAGAAATGGGTCTTTGTGCTCATTGGTTTTCAAGTAATAACTGAGTGATTTGAGACAGCGTAGTTTCTGGAAAGAATTAGAATTGGGGGGTACCAAGGTGGAGAGTAAGGAATGTTTTTAGTGCAGAGCTGATATAATGCTTTTAGAAAATTTAAAATCTTGCATTATGTCTTTAAAAAGTGATGAGCTTCACTGCTTTTGAAAATCTGGAGATGGTCATTGACTCTCAGCTTCTCCCCAGCCTTTAATTAAGTGCTTAATTTTTATCTTCCACCTGAAATACTCCGTTCTGTTTGCCAATGCAGCCTCCCTCTGGGCAGCCAGATTATCGCAGTGCCTGTGAACTCATCCCTGTCCTGGCACATCAACAAGCTACGAGAAACGGGGAAGGAGGCGTACAACGTCAGCTATGCCTGGAAGATGGTGAGTGAGGGCGGCGCCTGGCCGGGCCTCCGTGGGCTCAGTGTGCTCCGTCACACAGGGATTCTGGGGACCTTAGGTCGGGTGAGGTTACTCATGGGTTTTAAAGTGGTTGGAAAAAGGAGAGATGCTTCAGATGTTTTAGAACTTCTTCCCTTTTTTATTTATAAAACCAGGTATTGTTCATGATGAATCAATCAAACCATATAAAAGGATAGAAAGTAGACAGTAAACTGTACTCTTCCCTCCACCCTGGCTTTGACCCCCTGTTCCCCAGAAATAACCGCTTTGGTCAGTTTCCAGAAACTTTTTATCCAGCCCTGACTGGTATGGCTCAGTGGTTTGGGTGTTGTCCTGCAAAGCAAAAGGTTGTGGGTTCGATTCCTGGTCAGGGTATATATATGCCTGCATTGTGGGTTTGGTCCCTGCTTGGGGCTCATACAAGAGACAGCCAATTGATATTTCTCCCTCACACTGATGTTTCTCTCCTTCTCTTTCTCCCTTCCCAAAGTCTTCTAAAATTTTTTTATGTACACACAGGCATGTATATCAGTGTGTGTGTGTGTATGTTCATGTGCATGCACATTTAATGGCTGCATGCTGTTACATAGATGGACCAAATTTCTGTAATAGTTCCCTGTTCATACACATTTAGGTATTGCCCAGTTAGTTTTTATCATTTTAAACTCAAATTTTTGAAGTAGGGAATTTAAAAGAGATATGAAAGCATAAATGCCCTCTGCTAACATATTCCCAAGAAAAGGAACTTTTACATTAGAATTTAGATAATTCAGATTCACCGCAAGTGGGTTGGCAGTTTAGGTGTAACCTGTGGTGCCCACTGCAGCTTTTCCCACTAGCCTCACTCAGACAGTGGGCTACAGAGAAACACAGCCTGACGCACTACTTCTGCTTCTGTCCTTACCTCCCTCTTCCAGGTACACCATGCATGCTGTTATGGGGCCCTTGATATTGTAGTTGGCCAAAAGAAGAGTGGACTTTCATTTTTGTCATCTAATTTTAATCACTGTTGTTCAAATGCAGTCACACTTGAGCTTCCCTTGGATGGCCATATCGGGTGTTTAACCTGTTAACTCCATTCGGGTCTGTGTATTCATCCCCTTAGGAACTACTTATTGAACATTTATTCAGAGCTAAAAAGAATGATACTCTCTCAGCCTTCATAGAACGTCCAGCAAGTGGCGGATGCAGACCATTAAACAGCTTCGTGCAGTGCCCGTGTCTGGCATAGGAGTCACAAGAGTTAGAAGTAGCCAGCGTGGTTTAGACATGACTCTCCCTCCTTTGACCTTCTTATTTGGTTCTTAAAGCATCTTATGGCAACAGCGATAGCTACAGTGAAAACAAAAAAACAAAATAATAATGAAACTTTTTGAGACACTTACATTTATAAGCTAAATTCTCCTGATATTTTATTGTTTGATAATACACATTTGAGGAAGGTCAAAGTCTTTTTGAAATTCTCTGAATCAGTTCATTTTCAGGATTTTTTTAAAATGATTGAATCATCTTCCTTTATTTTTATATATTTAAACAGTTTTTTAAATGAAGATGAAGTGCTTAATTCTTACATCAGAAAGTTTGAACCAGACACCAGAATACTTGATTGAACAATACTTTTTCACTTGAAATTGGAGGTTCGTTACCCCCAGCCTATCCTGACTGAAGCCAACTCAGTTACATCCTAGGAAAATATCTTCCTTAATATGTGCTGGCATTAAGAGAAAGAAGGGAATGTGGGCATTTTTAAGACATACTTTGTATAGAAATAAACCCAACAATAACATTTTAAAAAGAAGTATTATCTTGTTAAGATATGGGTTTTGTTTGTTAATCTGTTTGTTTAGCGATGCTGGTAAATTCTGGCCGCTCTGTTCCACCAAATGTGTAATCATGTAATCAGTTGAGGAAAAAGCATTAGCTTTCTCAGAGTTCTGAAATTATCAAGAACATCACTATCAAGTGAAAAATGAAAGGGTAATAATAAGTAATAAGATTGGAGTTTTAAATAAAAGGCTGGCCTGGTTACCTGGCCATGAGAGTAAATATTTTTAAGCCCTCTTGAGTTACTTTAGGGGAAGACTAGTAGATACTCAAGTTGTTTTTAGGAATAAAAGAGATTCCTCTACTAAATAACCCAAATAGACTTAGCCTATGCTGAGAAGAATGGGTTAAACGGCTTAGCATCGTTCCATGTAACATATATTGATGGATTATTTCACTGAATTTAAATATAATGTGAGGGATTATGTTGGGAGACTGAAGAGATTACTGCTCTATGGCTATGTAATCCAAGTCCATTTCGAGCATTCGAGGAGGCTGCATGCTGTGAGGGAAGGAAGCATGGACTCTGAGAAGGCATTAGGATGTTCCTGTCTTACACAGCCATGCTTCACTTCAAAACACGAATCCCACGGGCAGTCAGTGAAAAATCCGCTCCTCAGTCACAGAGAGCCCTTCCGGAGACACTATAGTCTGGAATGCAGACTCTGGTTTTCAGAGAACGTGATAGGGAGACCTATACTGAAATCTGTGTTCCTTGTAGCTAAGAACTATTCATAAACATAAATATTTATAAAGTGTTCTAGAGTAACTTTGTTTTTAATTGTTTGAAATTTTTTAATGACAGTTGGCATATAATATTATACTAGTTTTGGGTATAACAACATAACAATTAGACATTTATATACCTCACTGACTGATAAACTCAATAGGTCCAGAACTTGGGGTAACTTTATTTTTCTCTTACTAAATGGACACAATTGTAAACTTATATTCTGGTCATTCTGGTAAAGTTTTTGTCTTTTGGTTCCTTGGAATGCACAGCACAGGAAAGTAAGAGGAAGGACGATTCAGTGGGTTGGGAAGAAAGGAAACAGCAAATGCCACTTGGCAACTCCCTGTCATTTTCCAATTTGGTGGGTGGAGGAAGAGGATTACATTTGCTAATCTAATTGAATATCCTCAGTAGCAGTTCTTGAAAGCAGTTTCAAAAAGATGCAAATTTCTCCTGTGTTTAAAAAGATTCTGCCACCATCCTCACAAACCCAAAATTACACTTAACTCTAACCTGCCTAGTTAAAATTTTCTCATTGATCATTAAGTAAATCCTTTCGGCTGCTTTAATTCTGATTTAGCTGGTCATCACTCTTCATTTACTTACATACTATCTTTTAAATAGATTCTGTCCATCTCCTAACACAATGGACTTAAGTAGATTGGCACTCTTGTATTCTTAAGTCAAGGAGCTAGAACTAAGTGGCTCAACTTGGTTTTTGATACTTTGGTGGGCATTTTTTTCCCACTAACTTTTATACAAGCATTCATTTTTAGGAGCAAAGTGAGTTTGAAAGTACTCCCACAGAGGAGCTGAACAACTTGGGCTCAGCTGCAGCACTGCACATGTCCTCGCCTGAAGGGGTGCGTCAGACAGGCTTCGTGAGGGAGCCACAGGATCTGTGCTTGTCCGAGCTGGAAATCCTGGTCGTGTCCAGCCAGGAAGAGAGAGGGTTAGATAGGGTGAATGAACCAGATTCTGTACGGGCTGTATATGTGGATTCATAAGTTGCTTTTAAAATAGGCATTTCTTGAAACCCTCATTGCAAAACCAACTGTATACAGGCTCTGGCACAAATAACATCCCATTTTTTTAAACAAAATCATAAGCATTAATTCTGTAACAGCACAGTATCACACTCAAGCACACCATATGACATTTTAGGTGAAATTTTCAAATTAAAACTATAAATTGTTGCACCCGTATTATTACCCTACCAACCACACTCAAGCAGGGGTTACTTCTGCTGGACCCTGTATTTTAAATTGCATTTCAAACCCCATAGGAAATAACAGTTGTATTCTCATGCCATGTTCCAGCTTGAAAAAGCAAAAGAGGGCTGGGGTCGTTATTCAAAGGGACTAGATTTTCTAATCCCTTCATTAGCTTCATGATTTTCTATTACACACATTAATTTTCCTCTATCAGAAAGGAAAACAGAAAATGTAATCTTTGCCAGAGATATTGCCTGTCGTGCCATCTTCATGTCTTTCTTTCACACGTCAACTCATCAAATATTTTTCCATGTGGGACAGAAGACAGACAACAGAATATAATGCAGGGAAAAGTCACTGTTCTCAGGAACCCTCGTCTTCCGTGTTAGAAATCTTCTATTGATGTTTGTCCAGGTACAAGACACTTCCTTTATTCTCTGCATTGTGGTGATACAACCAGAAATACCTGTCAGACAACTGAAGAACCTCAACACTGTCCCGAGCAGCAAGCTGCTCTACCACCGGCTGGACCTCCTGGGCCAGCCCAGCGCGTGCCTCCACTTCAAGCAGCTGGCCACTCTAGGTAAGGCCTCGCACTTCTCTGCTCCATTGTGGTCTTACTTATAATAGCTCACCATAAATGTCAGTTTGAATGTTTGTTTTTATTTTAAAAAGATGTTGCATGTCTGCAGTGCCAGTTTGGGGATGCCAATGCAAAAACAATTTAAGGCCTTGCCTTGGAACTGGTTCTCCAGCAAACACTGCAGTGAAGATTTGTGTGTTGATTTTTTAAGGATGGGCTCTTGGAAGAAAACAGTAACAAAGTAAGGGAAACAGGATAAGGAAGGAGGAGAAAGCAAGCAAGAGTTTAATTTTAGGTAAAGTTGCAGCCTCACCTAATCCTGTAGGGAGGCTTTGGAGTTTAATTATACTGCAGAGTTTGCCCAGACTCAAGAAAGGTGCTGGACTCCCATGTTTCATAGTCACTTTCAGCTTTCAGCTAGTGCCTGCAGAAGAGGGTTAAGTAGCCCAAAGACGGTCCATCAGAGAGAGTTGTAGATACGGCCCGGGAAGGGGCAAGCAGTCAGATGTGGGGGTCAAGGGATATGGGGACTGGGGGGCATGCAAGGTGGGAGTGGGGAAATAGTGAAAGGAATCCCAGAATGGCATACCTATGTATCTGTATAGCATTCTCTGTCTACCTTAGGTCCCTGTCTTCAAAAGACAGGGACAATTAGGAAACAGGCAAATAATTTTTAAAAAGCAAAAGGGAATTTATATTTGTTATTTTTTTACATTCCTCCTCTGAGTTGACCTGTTACAGTTGAGGACATTGGGTTTGTTGGAAGTACAGACCGCTCCCAAGGTAACACAGAAAGCAGCAAGGCTGGGCTGTCACTCATGCCCCTCCCGGGCCACGATGCCACCTCTTGTAGTGCATGCTGCCATGCACCAGGCCTGTGCTAGGCATTTGTGGTGTATGTTGTCAAAACAACCCAGTACACTCACAGTACTGTAAAATAGGTATTCTCTTTTCCACTGTTGGAATACTTAAGGTTTGAAAATCATAACTAAGTCATTAGACAGCTAGCAAACTGAATTAGAGGGGCACAGACAGGAAGGGGATCAAGGATAGAAGCCACCAGTGCTGACATATGAGAGCCTGTGCTTGGTTTCCCTGGTTAAATACTGTCCTACAAATTCTGCCTGGATATGAGATCAGGAGACCAGGGCGGACTGAATAGGACACATTCCAGCCAGGACACAGCGGAGCCCAGATTCAGCTCCATCTGACTCCACATCACATGCTGCCTCCTTGGTCCTAATGAGTACATTATGTGCAGGTCTGAGGTATCTTGAACATTGGCCATTTCAGGCACTTGTACATATTTATACGTGTATCTCTTCTGGTTCACTCATGACTGTAAGCTCCCTGAAAGGAGAGAAATGTGGCATTTTTCCTTTGTAGCTCAGTGTCAAGTTCTTTGGGAGTCTCCTTATGGGAGACTGTGCCACCACGGCTGATGGTTTGGCAGAGCCTTAGGGATGCTTCTGTTTGGGCCTGAGGGGAAGTCTCAGTGTTCTCAGGCCCACTTTGCCTGCTCTCTTTCAGAAAGTCCAACCGTCATGCTGTCCGCTGGCAGCTTTTCCTCCCCCTACGAGCACCTCAGCCAGCCAGAGACAAAGCGCATGGTGGAGCACTACACAGCCTATCTCAGTGACAACACCCGCCTCATCGCTAACCCAGGGCTCAAGGTGAGTGCTGGCATGGGGCCCGTTTCTGCTGTACCCCTCCTCAGGCCTGGGAGGGCATGCTGGCAGGGAATCTTCAAAGTGAAAGCCCAGCTCTGGATCTGTGCCTTTCAGCTGCAGAGCCAGAAAGACAGTGTGTGGCCCTGGGGAGGTTGGTTGGTGATGACCCTTTTGATGGATTAAGAAGCCCTGTGAGCCAGTTGAAGACTTTTGGGGGCACCTTAGGTGCACTAGGGGTTTTCTAGGTGGGGCATGTGCTTTGGAGATCAGTAAAACTTTCCCACACCCATTTTTCCCAGGAGAAAGAAGTAAAGTGCCCCTCTTGTATGTCTAGATAAATGTGATGAAGTTTAAGGATCAGAGAGTTAGCTGGGCTCTGTGTGTGTGCGTGTGTGTATGCGCGCGTGTGTGTGTGTGTGTGTGTGTGTGATGCTTCACTGTAGGATCTTGCCTCAGTAGGATGAACAATGGAGTAAATCACACATTCACACATCCACTGGCTATATTTCAGTAAGCTTTTGTTTTCACCAAGTTTGGCTATATCCATCTGCTGTGGAAAGATTTTTAAGAAGTAATTGGGCTTGGCTTCTCTGCAAGAGAGCTTTGGGAAGCCCTGCCAGCAGTCCACTCTCTTTTCATGTGCGTCTTAAAGGATCCCTGCTATGTCTTCCTTTGTTGCCCAGTTCTCTGTCAGAAATGAAGTAATGGCTACCAGCCACGTCACAGATGAATGGATGACACAAATGGAAATGAGTAGCCTGAACACGTACATTGTCCGCCGTTACATAGCAACACCCAATGGCGTCCTCAGAATTTATCCTGGTTCCCTCATGGACAAAGCATTTGATCCCACTAGGAGACAATGGTGAGTTGTCAGGGCTTGCATTATCAAAGGTTACCCCCAAATCCTGGAGAGACATGATAAGTAAACACTATAAAGCAACTTCATCCAGTCACATTAAAGAAGATACCTTCATGGCACTGAAAACACATTTTTTAATAGTTTTTTAAAAATGTATTAACAACAGCTTTGTGGATATCCTCTGTGTACAGTGTTTTATCTTTTCATTGAAATTTTGAAACTGAAATGCTTTATGCTCAGCCATTTCAGTTCCTAGCGGTTTGCTTGATTCCTGCCTTGTGTGCAAGGTGTCTACAGGGAGTTTACTTAGTGTCATTGCACATGATTATGGCAGCAAATTACAGCTCATGTACGACCTATGAAAAATGAACATGTATAAATTCAAAAACTTTTTTTTTTTACTTCTGGGCCCTCTTTGTACACTGGTTTCAAAAAACAAATGCTGGTCAGGTGCTATAGCAGGGGAGCAACTTGGGCATGAAAACGAAATTTCTAGTCTTGTGTTGCTTGGTAACCAAGTCACTACTGAGTCAGCTATCTATTTTACTGCCTGTTCCTCCCCCCTTACCAACCCAGGACACATGTCTATGTGCCGAATTGTATTTGTTTCTATTTCATTCATTAATTTCTTTTTATTTTAGCCTGTAAGACATCTATAGAATAGATCCTATTAAAAGTTCAGGTATGTTCTTAGTTCACTATCTTTTTTAAAGGAACATTTTACATTTTCTGACTTCCTGTGTTGATGCTATAGTCAGATATTAAAGATATGAGCTATTTCAAATTTATTGTAAATAGGCACTATTTATAATAAATATTTTTGACCTTTTTAAAAACTTTGTCCTTCACAGTTTGCATCCAGTATTATATTGTGTTAGTTTGAGGTCTACTGCGTAGTGGTTCCACCATTGCAGACATTACAAAGTGCTCCCCCCGATATTTCCAGTACCCACCTGACCCCAGTGATTACATGATTATTCACTGTATTTCCTGTGCTGGACTTTACATCCCCATGATTATTTTTTAACTGCCAATCTGTAATTCTCAATCCTTTTACTTTCTTCACTCAGTCCCCCATAAATATTGTTTTGAGTTGCAAACTCTTTTTTCTTTAAAACTTACAGAGTTGTTCAGACCCTAAAACAGCATGGCTCTCTTTGGTCTCCATTAGGTATCTCCATGCAGTAGCCAACCCAGGGCTGATTTCTCTGACTGGCCCTTACTTGGATGTTGGAGGAGCTGGCTATGTGGTGACCATCAGTCATACAATCCATTCATCCAGGTAATGCTTTAATCTTTAGTCATTTTTTTTTAACATAGCAAGGGTATTTTGAAAATTCAAATAGATTGATGGCAAAAGCATGACCTTTGAAGTGAGGCAAGCTGAGGTGTGAGTATCTTCTTCAACTGTGTCACCTTGGCTTCCCTGTGCTTCCTTCTGCCATCTGTAAAATGGGTGTAATAGTACCTCACGAGGTTGAATCGTACATAAAGAGCTCATAGCCCTGTTCTTGGCAGCCAGGATGGTGCTTAGGAAGAAGAAAAGATATTAGATTCAGTAGAGCACGTTGTAGAAATGTCAGTCTTAAACCAATCCAAGAAACAACAATAGGATCCTGGCAATTACCATCACTAGAGTATTTTCCAAAGGAAAGGAGCATTCTTGGTGGAGGGAAAGAAGAATCAAGACGTCAAATTTATGACCTCTTGTACTGGGGTCTCTTTAGAATTCTATAGGAGTTTGTTGTTTTTACTTTGCCTTCTCACTGCCTCCTGAAAAATAAAAGGGCATTTTGAAAATTGGCTTTCCAGGAATGCTACAAAATGTCACTGTCAACTGTAAATACAGAGGCTTTATATTTCCTGTTTTTGAAGTTTCCGTATTTAATCTGCAAATGTCAGTGAAGTGTTGGGTGGAGAGGCTAGTCAAACACCTGGAACACATTTTTAACCCCTTCATTTTACAAATAGTTATTTTTTTCCTTAGCAACCAAGAAAGACCATATTTTAACTGGTACCTGTAATGCTGCCTTAAAATTTGTGGGAGACAAGATTCCTTGCTTCACTTCATGCTTTCCAGTGGTGCTCATTATGTATCGAGTGATTGACATTCAGTAGAATTCTTCTAATGCAGCTTCATTGGGAGTAAGAATTGAGAAGCAGGCCTGTGTGGCATTTCATCATGACCTGTGTCTGCAGAAAGCAGAGCCCTGCCGCCAGCCAAGTTTTGATTCCTTTGCAGGGCACGGTGTCTGTTTGGCTCTGTCAGCTGCTCCCGTACTGTAATATTTCACATCTAAACAAAGAAATACTCATTTTGAACTGATTTTTTCAATGTTTTCATTAACACACCATCTGCCAGGCATACGCCTACAATTGTCTGAATACCAAGACTTGTCATCACTTGTACACTAATCAGTTGAGAAAAATAAACAAAGGTGATTTCTTTGAGGGGACAGCAGTTACCTTGGTCTTTGATGACAATGGAACAGACTCTTAAAGGTATCATAGGGAAGCAGGTTGAAAACCATGACCATGTGTTTCTTACTTGGTCTCTGGCGTTCCAGGCTTCTCCCACCTGCCACTCGTCATCCATATCCATTAGCTTTTCCTCCTTCTTTCTATGCGGTGTTCTTTTTCGTTGATGCAGTAGGGTCGCCACTGGGAGATACAGATTTTATTGCTCATATGCATGTACATCAGTACATGTACATGTTTTTGGGAATTTGAATGGGTGGGAGAATTTTCACTGAGCTAATTTATAAATATTTATTGATGTCAGTCCAAATGAAGCGTGATGGAAATATGATGGGCTTTCAAGTTAGAAATAGCGCATTTTGCAGTGTATAATGTGCACTTTTTGCCCAAATTTTTTAGGGAAAAATAAGGATACGAATTATGCATGAGTTGTACTAATCCTGTATCTACTTAAATGTTTTTAATTCTTTTATTTATGCTTATGGGTTAAAAGTGTAGCTCTTAAAAGTGCAAGAAAGCAATAATGATATCCATGTGCAAAATAATACCCTGGAATATGATAATCAGTTTTGTTTCTAAATACAAATAAATAAAAAATCAAATTAAAAAATTAAAATGAAAGATTTTTTTTCTTGAAAGTTTGAGCCAAAAACATGGGTGTACATTATACATGGCAAAATACAGGACCTAGGTTCAGCTACCTTATTTGGTTAGTTTTTATAGTGTGTTTAACACATACAAGTTTGGTTAAGTTTAACAAGAGTTCAGTTGCCATTTAATCCTGGCTTCCGTCCACCAGTCACTCAGGGAGAGTGTATTCCATGAATAAGTACCTGCTCATGCCTTGATTGATGTACAGTGTCATGGACTTGATCATTTGAACATTTCCTTAGCTGAGCATGCTTTTATTATTTTAAAGCCATGTATTTTTCACTCAACACAGTTTAGAATGCAAGGCAGACACCACTTCCGGTTCTCAACCAAAGCATCCACAGCTTTAATGGATGTACTCGTAGATGGGCTCTCTGCAAAGATAGTTTTTTCAAATAGTTACAGTGATTTTGGCCTCATGTGCCAACTTGCAAACCTAATCTCCTAAAATGTGATTCTACTCTGAAAATTTTGATTTGCCATTTGCTATTTGTATGACTATAAACAAGTTCTCTTTTGCTGTGGTTTCCTCACCTATGAAAGAGGGATATTAGCATCTATCTCAAATGATTATTTCATGAGTATCTCAAATGATTATTAAATAATATATGCGAAGCCCTTAGATCAGTGCCTGGCAGAGATAAGAATGCCCATATCAGATGATAAGAGAGTTAGTGATGATGTGTGTAAAATGCTTAGCATTGCGCTTAACAATATCAAATCCCAAATAAATGACAGTTATTTTCATTACCGTTCTATTCCTGCTTTCAATTTCTGGCATTTTAATTGGTGAGCAGAGGGAACTTTAGCTGGCGTTCACCATATCAGGAGGCATTCTCATTCATCCCTGGTTTATAGATGTGGTTTGACTGATAGCTTGGGGAGTTTTTCTGGTTCATTGCTCACTTACCAGTTACTCATAGAACAGAGTTGTGGTTCTTCCATAAGCGTTATTAGTGGCCTGAGAATCTAAGTGTGTGTTCTTTGGAGAGTGATAATGCTGATAAAGATTATAAAGTTTGGTCAGTGATTAAGGGACTAATCAGATGAGTCCTCAACAGAGAGAAAATCTCACAAACAGCATGGTTTATTGTACTTAGAAATGTAGGGTTGGTTTGATTTTTCTATGATAATCTTTGTGGGTTGTGATAACCGTACATTTTTGAAATGCAGGTGAAATATAAACATTAGACTTACATGGGCAATATGCATGCTTTTACTTCAGCTTGCTGATCATATTGGAACAGATGGCAATCAAACAGGGGAAGTTTAGAAACAAAATTAACTTGTCCCCAAAAACTAGAGTTGTGTTTTTTAACTGAGGCAGCTGAAGTATTGTAGAAAGAGCCAAATTTGCATGCTGGACTGTATACCATAAATAAAAGGTGATCGATCTTGCTTAAGTCTTTTAACCATTCCAAACATAAGTTTTCTTTTTTTAAGTAGTGACTATAATTCCTTTCTGATATCTCTGCAGGGAATTAAATGGATCATGTAAAATTGTCCAGAAACTCTAAGTGCCATGCAGATCTAAGGAGACAGTGGAGCCTGATGATGAGGAACAGTATAAACTTGGGAGATGAAGACACTGAGTTTAGCTTTTTGCTTCCACTAGTTATTCACTGTGTGACTTTTGCTGAGTACTTAATCTTCCCAAGCTTCAGTTTTCTAGAAATGATATTACCCATATTTTTTGTGAAGAAATAATTGAAATGATATATACAAATGCCTACCAGAGTGTCTGTAAATTGTGAACATTCACTAAATAGAAGCTGTTCTAGTACCATAATGTCAGGTGATAAAGTCTTGGATTTCTTCTACGGTAGAATTTAAGTCACTTCAGTAAAAATGGGGCTCGTATTGAGGCAATAGCCTCTCAAAGATAATCCCACAACATGGTCCTCCCCCATCCCATACCAAACACGGTTCTGACAGCAAAGCTCCGATAGAAATGTCTTTATGGGCCATGGTCACTATCTCTAGTGGTCATTTGTTCGGATGGGGTGGTGGAATGAGGCTGGGGTTTGGGGTAATACAAGTTAGTGTCAGTGTTGGCAGTGACCAGATGGGGACAGTTGTCTATATGGCAAAGCTAATTTCACTCCCAAGTTGTGATTTTCCAAAATAGGGTTTTACTTGGGGAAATTACTTCTGAGCTTTCCAATTAGTTTTTTAAGCCTTTTTTGGGGTCAATAACAATGTCATTTTTCTTTTGGTATTTTCTTTATAAACAGATCATTTGGGTGGATGATGATGATTATGAGCTCTTGGAATGTGCCATGCTAGATAAACCTTGAAAATTCCCAGCCACAAAAGTGGCCAAGTAACCAAGCCCTTTCAGCTACTCATGAACATAGATTAAAAAGAACCTCGGTTCCAAGTGAAAAGTCAGTGCTTCTGCTATATCTAGCAATTTCTCTAAAAGAATAATGGATTCCCTCTCTGTCTAGGACTGAACTTTAAGGTCTATTTAGTTCTCTTCAGAATAACTCTTGCTATAACACCTTATCCGGTGTTTTTGATGTTTGGCAGCTTGCTAAGCACACACTATCTCATTTCATCCCAATACAGCATGATGAAGTAGATACTATTATTATCCCCATTTTCAGATGAGAAAATGGAAGTTTAAAAAGGTTAAGTATTATCCCAGGAGCCACATAGATAGAAACCAACAGGGCCAGGATTTGATCCCAGATCTACTTGATTCCAGAGCTAAAAGGGTAAGCACCATGTCGCACTGCCCAACTGTGTCTTCCTTGGTGCTCCTGTTTCTGAGAGCAGCATTGTAGAATGATGAAAGAAATGGCCTATGAACCAGGAGAGTGTTGTTCTAAAATAGAGCTCTGTTATGGGTGCAGCCAACATTAGTATTATAAAAAGAACTAGACATTTGTACTAAATTTTTTTATGACCTTATACAAGTCCGTTAACCTTGGGGACATCTCAGTTTCTTTACCTGTAAAATGAAGGAAATAATTAAGGGGCTCACTCGGGCTCCTTGTCTGAAGGTTCCTTGTAAGGAACCATAGTAGCTATGCATCCCACCTCCTACCTGATGCCTGTCCCCTCCCGCCCCCATATTCTTGCTAACGAGTAGTCCAGCCATTGTCTGAACTTCGATAGTCAGGACTAGCCAAATCCCTGCCCGCTAGCTGGGCTGCTCAATTTAAGAAAGTGCTACCTTTAGTCTTAAATTTTTCTCTCATCACATCCTCATGTTATGCTAGCTCAGTTATTTAGTTGTTCATTTTTATAGGGGTGGAAATTCGGCATGTATTTCTCATACCATACACTCTTCTTACTGCTGAGCATAACCTTTACCTTTAGATAAACGTGCCCCTTCTTCTCTTTGGTCTTTTTCACGGGAAGCACACAGATGTCGTCTGGGCACACCGTGGCCGTGATGGGCATCGACTTCACGCTCAGGTACTTCTACAAAGTTCTCATGGACTTGTTACCAGTTTGTAACCAGGATGGCGGCAACAAAATAAGGTGAGCCCTTCAGCGGCACCATTTCCTCTCTAGCTGAGAAATACCAGGGGAACGGCACTGGGTATCTGTAATTGAATGGCGGCCACATTGTCAAGGTCAGGACCAAAAATTGAGTCTCTGTTCTGGGTGTTCTATTAAGAAGGTTTTGGGGTTTTTTTCTTTTTCTCAGGTGCTTACCAATTGTGATTTAGACAAACAGACTTGGCTCATAAGCAGGAGAGTAACGGTGGCACAGCATTCTCTGAAAGCTCTTGTTTCTTTAGAAGTCAGTCATCAGAGGTTTCCTATATTTGGGGTGCCAGAAGGACCAGAGGGTACTCTTGGATAGTACTTTTGATGTTAACTTCGTTATCAAACCAAAGTCTCTGTGAGGCGTTTCAGGCACTTACACTGTCCCTCTTACATTTCCCCAGGAAGAGGCTCATACGACTCAAGTCTTTGTTGCCTGAATTTCAAAAGAGCGTGTCTGATGAAAGCAAGGGCATTCTCTTGATTAATGCAGGCCACTTTTAGAAACAGCTTTCTTGTTTCAGTCTTACGACCCTTGCTTCACATCATGGCTAAATTTCACTTAGGCCCTCAAAGGGGAATAACAGGATCCATGGCCAATTGTTATGAAGAATGTGGAGTAAAACAGAGTGAAATGTGGTCTTGATTCGAGCAGTTCTGACTTCACTTATTTCGTATTTCCGTCAACTGTGTTTTTGTTTGTCCCCTGAATGTCCTACTTGATGTATGTTTATCATTGGAAGGAGAAATTGTATGGTTTACTTAAACTTTGTGCCCATAAATATTCAAGGCCACTCTTGAGAATCTCCCTCCTCAAAATAAAGAATAAACTTCGTGGTTATACTTTGTTGCCAAAGATCTTCAAGTCCAATCTACTTGGACAGGGTGGCCCCATTGTGTATGAGCTATATGATGACTTCAGAGGCAGGTGTGACTCTCTCACCTGACACTTTGTACCACCAGGTGACCCACTACTTAAAGAATAGTGTATCGGTCTACCTGTCAGTCATGCTTCATTTATTTATCAAAAACCTGAGATAAACGCAATTTGTGTTGTGGCTTACAAGATAAATGGTGTCTGAAAGCACAGAAAAGTAGCCCCAATGACTGAGTGTTGTCACATGTTTTGGTTCAGGTGCTTCATAATGGAGGACAGGGGTTATCTGGTGGCACACCCCACCCTCATTGACCCCAAAGGACACGCACCTGTGGAACAACAGCACATAACCCACAAGGTATGTGTTGCAAAGCTGGTGGCTCCATTCTCCAGCAGCCTGCAGCTCATTGATGATGTGACATTTGTCTTCTGCTTGACCTTGTTAGGAGCCCCTGGTGGCAAATGATATCCTGAACCACCCCAACTTTGTGAAGAAAAACTTGTGCAACAGCTTCAGTGACAGGACAGTCCAGAGGTTTTATAAATTCAACACGAGCCTTGTGGTAAGTCGATTCCTTACCACTCTCCTATCCCTTCCCGCTGTGGCGTGTAAAAGAGAATAATGTTAGTGTCTACTTTACTCTTGGCCGTTTCCTTGAATTAGAAGCACAGAACGAGAGGACAGGGCAGGACCTTAGTCCAGCTCCGCAGTATGACGAGTATGGAATATAAAGTCCGAGTTCTCACACTGGGCATTTTGTTTTAGTTGTGTTTGTTCAAAGGCACGAAATGTCTGCTGAAGTCTGTTCCCACTCTCTTGTATGAATGTATGTGGCACCATGGGTTTCTGTCTTCCTGTCTTCTAGAACTCACTCAGTCTCCTGAAATTCCTAAAGCCACCCTCAGTCAGTTCTTGGTCATCCATCCTATAAGACAGGAGTTCTCACGTGCACCTTCCAAAAGGACTATCTTTCTTTCAGCCAAACACTGTGTCATTTGAGGGACTGCAAACTTACCTGGGTGTGGTTAAAGATCTTAAGGACTTTCTTAAGATCTTTAGGATGATTTGTAAATAATCCTACCTCGGAGAGTACAGAAACAGGTAATGTCAGAACCAACATTCAAAACCAAAGGTTATTTAAAAGAAATAAGCTTTTTATTTAAAAATAGGTATTCATATCGCTAAATATATAATATTCAAAGATATGATAGATTAAATGAAAATCTAAACTTGGTCACCGCCCTCCCCCCAAAAAAGCAATTGCAAAAAACAATTGTTTGGGGGCAAAAATAATTTCAAAAATGAATATATTAAAATGATAGTGTGTTCAAAGCAAGGAAAGTCGTATTGCTCTATTCAGACCCCACGTCCTCTTTAAAGGGGACACTGAGGGACCTGAGTGTAGTCAGAGGGAGGCTGCCAGGAAGTCTGTCATCGGAAAGTCTCAGTTACTCTGTGTCTGATCTACTTGTACAATGATTTCCTGAGACAGAGCCAGGACACTCCAGCAGAAATCTGTCACAAACACAAATATTAGTGAAATACAGTGGTAGGCAAAAGTAGGTTTACGGTTATTCATACGGAAAATAATACAGTAATTAGTAAATAATACAACCAGAAACTGTTTCGTGTTCTCACAACTGTAAACCTACTTCTACCCACCTCCGTCTGAACTAGAATAATGTCTTAACAGTGTAAGTTATCCCAACATGGAAATGGAGCATTCCTATTCCTGGGTCTTGGAGCTAACAAAATGCAAAGCCCCTATCATTGCTTATATTGTAGAGGCAGGCATTTGGGTAGGCAGTGGGAAATTCATCCAGACCTCCAAGCACCCACTCAGAGCTGTGATTCTCAGAGGTGGGCTTATTCAGACCAAGCACATGTAGGGGGTACTGGCATAGAAACACGCATGTGTTTAAATAACTGGCCTACTACATACGACCCACATGGAGGGAAAAATGGCTGTGCTGAGTGTTGCAATACCACTTTTGAGTCTCTGATTTTCTAATGTGGTGGCAAATTTGGCAGTTCAGGAAACTGGCTATCACATTTTCTTGTTACGGAATGCTTTCCTTGGATTTTTAAAAAATATTCTGCAAGCAGGACACTGGCCTTTTAAAGAAGCTTTGATTTTTAAATAATTTTATTATTTTAAAAGAACAGATGTTTTTATTTGGGGAGGGGGAAAATGCATGTTTTCTGGTTATTTAGGTTTGCTTTTGAATAAATTTCAAACTATTCCTTGTCAGAAAGCTGTCTTTCATTGATTCTTGCATTTTTTCCACTTTATGATTATTGTTAGGTATTAAAAAGGAAAAAAGAGATTACAAAAACATCTATGAAAATTTTATTTGTATAAGCATGGATAAATGAATAAATGATACATAATAGTTCAATGAGAATTATCTATGATGGGATTATAAATGAGTTTTACCTTCTAGCTGTTTAACAGTACTGCTTTTATAATCAGAAATTAAGTTTTGTTGTAAGCTATTTTCAGCACATGACTGAGGGGTGTTTTCACCGTGGTGAGGCGGAGTCTTGCATTGTTGTCTTGTCACTTTTGACACCTCCGCTGTCTACAGGGGGATTTGACGAACCTCGTGCATGGCAGCCACTGTTCCAAATACAGACTGGCGAGGATCCCGGGAACCAATGCGTTTGTCGGCATCGTCAATGAGACCTGCGACTCTCTCGCCTTCTGTGCTTGTAGCATGGTGGACCGGCTCTGTCTCAACTGTCACCGGTAAAAATGCAATGGGTCATATTCTCTATTTACCGTGCCATTGAATATTTTACCTGATGCCAGTCATTCTGAAGTGGCATCTGCAAAATAAACAAAATGCTGGGTATATCCTGGAGAAAAGGAAAACCCTGGTTACAGAAGCATTTAAAATTGGTATTCACCCTCTGCATAGTAACTTTCTTGCTTTTCAGAATGGAACAAAATGAATGTGAATGTCCCTGTGAGTGCCCTCTAGAGGTCAATGAGTGTACTGGCAACCTCACTAATGCAGAAAACCGGTAAAAAAAAAAAAAAAAATTATGTACTATATACGAGAATATATACTATATTTTTCGGACTGTAAGATGCACTTTCCCCCCAAATTTGGGCATAAATGAGGGGTGTGTCTTATAGTCTGAATGTAGTTTACCTGACTCACTGGGGGGAGGGGCAGCAGTGGAGCAGGGTCACAGATTATTAAATATTTTACCACATTTTTTGCTTCAAAAATTTGTTTCCTCTTTTCCTCCTCTAAAACCTAGGTGTGTTTTATAGTCCGGTGCATCTTATAGTCCTAAAAATACAGTCTATATGCCTTGAGTCTTGTTTATAGGTTTGTTTTGGGTAGAGATATACGACAATAATTCCTTCTACTGATGTTAACTGTTCGGTGAGCCATATTTCAAGCTCGATAGTGCCTTAAAATGAAGTCCACTTCCAGGTTTAAATTTAAATGCTGTGGGAGAATTAACGGTATATGTGCTATATACAAAAAATATGAGGCTGTTACAGGCATGTGTCAGATATTTTATGCACATTAAGCAACTTAGTTTTCAAATTAACCCTCTGATAAATATGTAGGTGTCTTTCATACACATACACATGCTCACACATGACATAGCATTATTGGTGTTAGTGGCAAATTTTAAGACCAGTTAAATAAATTGTGATAAGTCCCTTGTCCAGAACTTAAAAGAATGTGTGTGCGTGCATACTAGTACAGTTGAGCCTTGAACAAAGTGGGGGTTAGGGGATGCAATGCCCACACAGTTGAAATATGTGTATAACTTTTGGCTCCCCAGAAACTTAATTGCCCCTCAGTATATGCAGGGAATTGGTTCCAGGACCCTCCATGGGTACCAGAGTCTGCAGATGCTCAAGGCCACTCTGTAAAATGTCATTGAATAATGCATAGAGTCAGCCCTCTGCATCTGCAGACTCCCAACCTCAGACCAAAAACAGGACAGGTATTTACTGAAAAAATATGTGTGTGCAAGTGGACTCTCTTAGTTCAAACCTATGTTGTTCAAGGGTCAGCTGTATATGTTTATTTAGGCATGAAAAAATATCTAAAAGGACTCCATTAAATTATTAACAGTGGTCACCTCTGAAAAGTAAGCTTTAGAATGACGAATAAGGGGAGGTAACAGCTGCTTTTCACTGTATGTTTTCATATTTTGTTAAATACCTATAACTTCCTCATTGTTTGATTTGTGTGTGTGTGTGTGTGTGTGTACATAAAGATGAACACGTCGAAGCTCAGAGTAGTTAAGTGACTGGCCCAAGACTTTATATATCTAAGTGGCAAAGCCAGGATTCAAACCCAGATCTGTCTGACACCACAGGGGCCAGGGTCACAAGAACTTGGAATATACGTGGTCCTAACCTCTAGACTTGCTCCCAAATAGAAACCCAAGCTGCGAGGTGCATCAGGAGCCAGTGACGTACGCTGCCACAGACCCTGGCCTGCAAGATGCTCTTCGCCAGTGCGTCAACAGCAGGTGCAGTCAGAGGATGGAAAGTGGGTAAGCCGCACCCAGCACTTACCGTACATCAGCATTGATGGTTCTGGGGGCAGAACCTACCGAAATCCAGTGACGAGCATCCACACTGAGCTTTCCCAGCTGGTATTTATCATTCCCATTCTTGATGTTTGAAAAAGTAGTATCTATGTTTTTCCACATCCAAAACTGATATCCAGAAGTCCTTTATCCACCAGGTTTAAGCTTGTCCAGTTTTCACTTGTTACTGCTACTTGGCAGTTGTACCATATGTTACGAATAGGTGGGAAAGTTATTCTTGAGGCAAAATAGAAAGGCAAATGAGTGAGGGGACGTGGCATGAAGAAGCAAGGGCGAGGGGCAGCAACTCAGAGGCTCCAGAACCAGCGCCCAGCAGTCGAGGCTGTGTGTGTGGTACACTGAAACTGATCCGTGTTCTTCCTTGGAAAGCAGCTAGTTTAGAGAACTCGAACTGTATGTCTCCTGCTCCCTCCTCCTCCTCCCTAGGGCTGGCAGTGGGGTGATTTCTTTATTATGTATATAGCTGCAGGTTACCATTTGATGAGACAGAGTTGATGGGTAGGAAGGGCAGCCAGTTCTCCTTTTGGTGTAGAGTTTGGCAAAGGAATGGTAGGGCATCAAGTAAATTGAGGTGTTATACAATAAGCCAAAGTGAATTAAATTTGAGAAACACTGCACGTACTCCCTGGAGAGTCATAGTTCTCTTAACTTATTAAAAGTTCTAAGAAATTGACAGAAAATCTGTTTAACTTCCCGGTTATTTCCCAAAATTATTTGATCTTTTTTTTTCTTCCTTCCTTTCTTTTTTCTTTTCTTTTAAATGACCATACACGTGGGGGATGTTAGGCCTGACTCCAACAAACCTTGTGGCCATTGGTCTTTAAGACGATTCTGAGTATCCCTGCACTCACCCGTGCTGTGTGGATTTCCTGGTCTGACTCAGAGAGAGCAGCTTCAGCTATCATTTCCCAGTTGTTGAGGGACAGAGAGCAGCTCTCCCCAGGCAGATCACTGCTGTTCTCAGTTTACAAGGAAAGGAAACGAATGCTCAGGAAGCTACAGCAGGAATGGGTAATGGATCTCTGGAGTGCTGTCTGAGGCCCCAGCCCATGTGCCCCCGCCTGACACCGCTTCCTGGAACTCTCCTCCTTGTCTCTCTGGCAGGGACTGTTTTGGCGTGCTGGACTGTGAGTGGTGCATGGTGGACAGTGACGGAAAGACTCACCTGGACAAATCCTACTGTGCGCCCCAGAAAGAATGCTTTGGGGGGATTGTGGGAGCCAAAAGTCCCTACGTCGATGACATGGGAGCAATAGGTATGTCTGTTGAGAACCCATTGTAATGTGATTCTTGAATACACATTTTTCTGTCTGAATGCTTGGACAGAAGTCTTAAAATGACCCTCTCCTTCCCTGATCCCTTTGCCAGCAGTTTTTTTGTTACAAAACCAAGGCAGATGATTACCTTCAAAGCTGGCTAGATATTCTCAGCAGACTGAACAGCCTTCTGTCCTGCCAAATTTTGCAAGCCTGGAATTCATTCCCATAAAGCTTGTTCTGAGAAATATCAGGCCTGATCTCTGCGTGGCTGAACCCTAGAGTCTGTTTGAATGCGAGTCCCAGCTGTGAGAGCACAGGGCCAGTGGCGGGCGGAGGGACCACTGCACACCCATTTCCTGCTGCCACTGTCCCTCATGACTTCTGCAGAGCTAGAAGTCTTGTGCCTGCAAATCATTATTTAAGGCCTCGGGGTCCACAGAAGCCAGAGCTACTCAGTGCAGCTGGAGTGACTGAGGATGTGGGGACACTGTAGGGAAGAAAGCCTCTGGGGTCAAGCCCCAGGACCTCAAAAGTACCACCTGCGCCCCATGGTCAGATTTTCTCAGCATCTTTCCAGGGTTAGCACAAACTCCTAAAGCTTAGTTGGCCCGTGTCGCAAATATTTAAGCCCTCAGTTAGTACCTCGGTTATTAATGTCTCCCCACAGTAGCCTGTCTGCAGAAGCAGAGTCCCTATGTGAGGCAGGGCTCTGAGCTCACGTGTTACTGCTGAGCCAGGTTAGCACACGGAGGAAGTGACCTTGCTCGGGAAGGTCACTTTATATGCCCACCTGCAGTTTTCTGTCTAAAAAGTGCACGTGGTGTTTTAAAGGGAACCCATAAGCTTTGAAATGCAATCCTTTTAGCACATATTGAATAAGCCTGGTGCTATTTATTTCTGTGAGATCGGTCCCCTTGTCCTCCCCTCTGTACTTCTCTTCTGAGTGTAGCCTCCCCCAGCACCCCCACCCTGCCCAGAGAGCTGGGCTCCCAGCACTGGCCACCACCTATTTTTGATTCTCACCTACTCACTGGTTTTTCCAGGTCTTGTTAATTGTACTCTCACTCTGCTGAGCAATTAGCATTTCATTTGTGAACCAGGAATTAAATGAAATCACTGCTCCCACATTCCAGTGCGTTTTGAGGAAGTCAAAGCTTAAAGCAGCTCCTCTTACCTTCACCAAACCCCCGCCCCACTCTGTTCTTTCCTGTCTCACCACCATTCCCACTCCTGCCACTGTACTTGGAAACCCTTACACAGGACATCTGTCTGTTTGCTTTCCTGAAGGTGACGAGGTGGTCACACTGAACATGATTAAAAGCGCCCCTGTGGGCCCCGTGGCTGGAGGCATCATGGGATGCATCATGGTCCTGGTCCTTGCCGTGTACGCCTACCGCCACCAGATCCACCGCCGCAGTCATCAGCACATGTCTCCTCTGGCTGCCCAAGGTGAGCTCAGAACTAATCTCAGAGCTGCCCTGGCAGGCAGCAGCTGTCCTTGTTGTAGGTGGCTCCTGGGCTGGGGCACGGTGGCCAGTTGGGTGAGCCTCTCCGCAGTTACGGGAGCAGTGCCGCATTTTCAGCCTCTCCAGAGTGGGTGCAGAAGCCCCCAAAGCCTGCTTTCCCCCTTCAGACCTTTTTGATTCCCTAGGAAATTCCTGGGTCCTCCCTTTTCTTACACAGCATCCCCCCACCCTAGGCTGCCTCTGAAACAGGCTGGCTGGGGAGTTGGAACGCTGACTGGGAAATTTTCTTCTTCCCTCGGCTCAGATGCGTTGCCTTTGCTGTGTCAAAGACACTGGCAGACCAAAGATACCTCAGGGCACTATTGGCAAGAACATGAATTATTCTTACCACAGCTGTTATTGTGTATTTTATTATATATTGTGAATGAACACACTTTTGAAGGGATGATCACCTCTCTTAGAACAGGACAGGTAAATGAAGCCAGGTACAAGATGATTAATCTGTAATCATGGCTTCCACACCAAAAGTTGAACGAGGTGCCTGTGTTCCTTTGTGAGGCACAAAACCGCCCTCCTTCCTCACAGCCCCCAGGCAGGTGCCGACCTGAGCTGTCTGGCATGAGCTCACTCAGCCTTGCTGCTGCACTGGGCCAGGAGCACTGAGCTCACCCTGCAGCGGTAAAGACAGGTGATGTCGGCATGTTTCGCTCTGGCCACCGTCCTGATGGGGGATCATGGGATAATGCGGCCTGATTTAACAGCAGGGCTAATCACGAAGCTCTTTCCCCATGGTAAGGTTCTGTTAGACTGAGGACAGCTGCCAGCCAGTGTTCGCTGATGCCTGACCTTTTTATAAGATGGTGTGACGCCATCTCATCAACATAGCCAGCTGTGGTGTGCAACCCCTTCCTCCTGTTTCGGGTGCTTTGGCAGAATTGTCAGTCTATCAACTTCTGTTTCTTCAGAAGTCAGTGTCAGGTTTGAATGACCCCCTATTCTCTCACTTGTGAGTCCTGCTCTCCCCTCCATTAGAAAAAAAGAAGAAAAGAAAAAAGGATGGGGTATCTGTTCATTCTTTTCTAAGACAGGACTCATTCTCGATGGGAAGCTGTCACTCAGACATCCGATGAGACTCCGCAGGGTGTTGAAGTGGTTGATTTTGTGTGATGAAATAGTCATGTTTGTCTCTTTCTAACGATGGGCAGAAATGTCAGTGCGTATGTCCAACCTGGAGAACGACAGAGATGAAAGGGACGACGACAGCCACGAAGACAGAGGCATCAGTGAGTGTGCATGCCGCGCCACGCTAGTGTCAGCAGGGGGCTAATCCAGAATCAGAATTCCTTGTTATATCCTGTTGGCTTGTATTGAAGTTTAAGGGGCTGTGACGTGATGGGGCCTTCCCCCCTGCCCCCGCTGTTTTCATTAGGAATAAGTGTAGGTGTTTGCTTTGTTCTAGAAAATCTCAAAAGGTACCATGATGTTCTTCTTTGAATTCAGTGCTCTGGCCTAAGATGCCTCACCCTTCAGTTTTTTTCTCCTCCTCCTCACTTTCCCACATAGTATTTTAGGAAGGGAATGCTCAGGCATGCATTTTTTAGTCCCTAAACTAATGGATACAACTCAGGGGCAAAGGAGCATTTCTTTATCAAAAGGGAGTTCCATTAATGTTGAGATAGCTTGGCCTTCAGCTACTTGGAGTGTATCTTCTTGATGCATGTCGGAGGCAGGTAATTAGGGACCTCTCCCCGCCCCAGTTCTGAAACCGACTCCCTTAATCTTCAGAGTTCTCTAAAAAGTACATATTCCAGCTCTCCACAGAATAACTCCAGCGTGTGAGTGAGCCTGCTCAGAGAAAACGTACTCGATCCAACGAGGGCGCTGGCATGAGAGTAACTAACCATCCTTGCCTTCCACAGTCAGCAACACGCGATTCATAGCCGCGGTCATCGAACGGCACGCCCACAGTCCGGAAAGGAGGCGTCGCTACTGGGGCCGATCGGGAACAGAAAGTGACCATGGTAAGGTCCAGCTCCCTGTATGGGAGGGGCCTGAGGAACCCATGGACTCCTGTGGGCCAGTGCCCACACCCCCTCTTCTCTCTCTTGCCTGTACTGTGCTCAAGCAAATTATTTTGACATGGTTTTCCGAAAACACACATTCCAGCATGACCCTTTTATAAAGAGCCCGGGGGTGGTTTTGCATGTGTCTCAGCACTCCTGGGCATAGGTGAGATGACCTCTGGGCACAAAGAGGGCTTCCTAGGTTTTCTCTGTGAATGGGGATTCAGATTGTCTTAAGTGATGCCTGCTTACCACTCCACTTGATTCTCGGTAGATTGGTAGCCTCGTAGGTCCTACTGTCCAGTGGTGTTACTCGGCAAACACCAGCGACATCAAGGGCTCTCCCAGGCTCGTACTTTTGGGGCATGGCAAGAGTCATTGCTGTCCTCTGACATTCCCCTCCCTGCCCTCCAGCCTTGCCCGGGATTTCATTAAAGAGGCATTTGCATGGGGCCTTGAAGGATGAGGAAGGAAAGAAAGTCGGTGTGAAAGGGCCAGTGTGTATAGTCACAGAGTTGTCCACAGCACCTATAGGATGCTCAGGGGGGCTGCAGGCTGAACTGTGGAAAGGTACTGAGGACCAAGCGAACTGTGGTTATAAAGTCCACGTGCTGTCCCAGAGACCCGGCCACCACTCAGCTGCTGCCCTCCCAGGCCACACAGCCTGCCGTCGCGGAGAGCAGCGGTCACGGCACTGCCGCAGCTCCACAGAAACATGACGAAGGGGGTCGGACTTCTCCTGTAATTGTAAAATCCCTTTATTTTTCACATAACTGTTTAATTTTCAAGAAATATTTTCTTCTCAGAATCCGGGTTGTTTCTTTTTAATCCATAAATAATGCATTTATGCTTTCGACTCTGCTTTCTCCACATATACCCCGGGGGGGGGGGGGAGTCTTCAAACGGTGCTCCCACACCTGTGCTAAAAAATGCAGGAGTGGATATTCGTCAAAGCAACCAATGCGGCCTTTTAGAAGCCAGCCAGGTATTCAGACTCCCTTTGGCACATAGAAGCTAAAGCTCTGAGTGTAAACTGGAGACTGTTAATTTGAGCTCTGAATGACATTGTTCCCACCAACTAAATAGAAATGTTGCGTTTCTATGGAGAGTCAAAATTTTTTTTTCCCAGTTTCTTTGACTTTCTGCCTTTTTTCCCTAAAAACCTTTGAACATTCATAAATGCATTCTGCCAGGCAGTTCTGTGCCTCTTCTCCTTTGAATAATAAAACAGGTTTGAGGCTACTAAAGTTCAACAGAAATAATTTCTTATTCAGCAGAAATACTGAGTCCTTTCTGTCTCTCCCCCGCTCCCTTCCTCCCCATCTCTCTCTCTTCCTCCTCCCTTCTCTCCCTCCCCCCTTCTCTCCCTCCTTCTCTCCCTTGCTCACCCTTTCCCTCCACCTCCCCCTCTTTCTCCCCCAGTAGAAATTGCTTCAACACGAAATTGAAACTCTGAGTGCCACTGGAATTCTGAGTGACGGTGACGATGTTCCATTAGCTCTCCCATTGTCTTAGTAAAATGGCATGTGAAGCAACAGCTTAGATAAAAGGAGTAGTGCAGTGTCAGTATCTGAAAGCCAAGGAATCTAGCTGAGGGCTTGGTTTCTTTCATTTTTCACAATAATTGGATCCCTGTTATCCCCAAGGAATAAAAAATAGTCTCTCGTGCAGACAGAGTGCAACATTAAAAGAAGTGGGAGATATTAACATTCCATGTGATTCCAGATGCACTACAAAATCAATAGCACTTAACTGCATGTTGTCATATCCCTGAATCCTTATGGTGGGTCACTAAAATTGGTGGCATCAAGTGAATGTCCCTGTCATGCCCAGAGGACGAGCTGTACGTGTGTACACATTAAAGAGAGGAGCTAATCTAATAGTTTTGTCAGCACGCTTCTTACTCATCTGTGTGCTTTCCTGTATGGTGACTGTTGGCATCTGCTCTTTGCTAGGCACAGGGCAGGGAGTCGCAGGAAAGGAAGGTGTCATTTATTGGAGGCAGCCGTGGTGCGGAAGGGTGTATAAGAGAGGGGCAAGCAGAGCTCATTTGGCATCTCACCTCTCTTCCTCTTTTACGGGCTGTGAGACCTTAGCGCGGCTTGCTTTGGACCTCAGTTTTCCAGTTCTCACCAAGGGATTAGAAACTCCTCCCCAGTAGTGGTGTTGTGAGGATTGAGTACAATAATGTATGGCAGACGGGAGCTCAGGGTGGACCTCCCCACCTCCATCCCCACTCTGCCCTTGAGGAATTTGCAGTCCAGGAGGAAACCGAACGTGTCTTCCTAAGACTGTCAAAAGACTGAATATGACAGCTTTCTTAAAGGAGTGGAACGAAGAAGGTAGGGAGATGTGGGAGACCCTGGGGGGAGTTGTCATCCGCAGGCCCTGGAGCTGGTAGAATCGGAGGTCTGTGGTTCTTTGCTGCTTAGTGAGCGTATTTGCACAAGAGCATTGGGATCTGATACACAGAAGGAAACTCAAAAGAGCAGCATAGATAAATATATAAATACCACACACACTAGACTTCGGTGGTTTGGTTCAGACTTATAATATTCCTAGAATTAAAACTAAATGTTACCAGGCTGCATTTTTTTTTTATTTAGAATATTTAATGTGGCCAAGAGAGTTTTGTAGTTCAAAAGAATCTAATTTTAATTTTTGTATCTTAAAAAAAACTGTATTCAAATAAGAGTGGTTTTTCAAAAGCAGGATGATCTTTGTCAGTATGCTGGGGCCACATGAAACAATTGTCAGCACTCAGCTGTCGACTGTCACTGTCAGTTCTCACTGTCACAAGAGGTGAAACACAGCCCCCACCTAGCTGTGTTTTCCATTAGATATCTGCCTTTGCCCATGATTCCTCCTGAAAATACCGTGTTCTGTCTAATCATGGTTTATTTTTAACTTAAAAACTACCGATATATATTTGTTCCTTATGAATCTATGTTTTGGTTACCATCTCATTAGAGACTTTATGCATATGCATATGAAGCAGTATTTTTCTCATTAGAGACTTTATGCATATGCATATGAAGCAGTATTTTTCTTGGTAAGAGGGAAATTTTTCCCTAGTGAATCAGATTCCAAAAGATTCAATAGGCCAGTGTTGAACCTTGAAACCCTGATCAAAAATTGCACAGTGCCGGAGACCATTTTCTAGAGGTGCAGATGGTATCCTGCAGTTACTCTCTGTGACCACAAGGTGGTGAGTAGTCCCCGGAGAGATCCGACATCCCCAACCATCAAGAGAGGTTTCTTGGGAACCATCAGCTAAAGAGAAGCAGATTTCCAAAGATCCGAAGCTTAATTAATCTTGACTCTTCTATTAAAGGACACCTGACCTCCTTCCTGAAGCCTTTGTCTTGGTGGAGATCGTTTTTGCAGAGATTTTTCTGCATGCACTTTTAGATAGTGAAGAAGTTTTGCCTTTGAAGGTATTTGCAAATACCCTTTGTGTTTTAAACAGTGCTTCCTCCTCCATGAGTCAGAGATGGAGTCTGTCTGATTCATCGCTGTTCCCGGGGCCCAACAGAATTGCATGGCACTGAGTAAACAATTAACATGTTAAGTGGGAGTGTGTGTTTGGCTTGCTCCTGCTTCTCCACGTCTTGCTTCAGATTTCCATTAATTGCTGGGATAAGGGGAGGCCTGAGTAAGTTACAGAGGGATTGAGCAAATTAAACAGAATGTCCCTGCAGTGAGGGGTTCACTTTGGAGGGGCCTCTGCAGGGGTTCTCATCAGAAAGCACCAGGAAATTGGGGGTGCCCCCACCCCATTTCCTGGGGACAGCTGTACTATCACTGCTGCCCTGGGTCTGTGGCCAGTCTAGTTCAGAGCTTCCCTGGACTCTACGTCAGAGCCCCTGGGCATGCCCAGGGAACCTCAGGTCGTCTTCATTTTTAGATGAAGCTGGTGAATCCCACCACAGATAATGTTTTTAAGAAGTCACTGATGCCTTTGCTTTGGGCATATATTATATAATTTTTTAAAATTAAGTGCCTGATTTGTGTGAGTCATTGCACTGAATATTAGGAGTACAGAGATAAATAAGTTATTTCAGTTTTTTTTTTTTTTTTTTTTTTTAGAAAGAGTTTGGTAATGGACAAGATAGCCTTATATTTTATTATAATATGGTAAAATCTAAGATAGAGATGTGCACAGAATGCTGTTTCAACTCACAGAGGGGACACCGGTGGGGATTAGGGTGTTGGTTGGGAATGCTTCCAGGAGGAGACCCTCAGACTGAAGCATGGAGCACAGCAGCAAGATGAGGAGGTGGGAAGGTGAGCCAGGCAGATGGCCCACCGTGAATTTTACATCAGGGGTGTGAAAGTGAATGATCAGCTACGGGTGTGTGTGTGTGTGTGTGTGTGTGTGTGTGTAAATGAGCAGAGACAGGAGGCTGCCCGGGAGTATTTGGAGGAAAGATGAAGACAGCCTAGCTTGGACGGGTGGCCAGAAATAATCAACACACACTGAACTCTTACTAAAACCACATTTTCAACTTCAGCCCCGTACAGGTAGGCCAACGGTGGTTTGAATGTGTGTGGCACTTTGTGACTGAGGTCTTAGAGCCTAGTGGCCACTCTTACATCCTAGACTTGGCAGCACTGCCAAGCCTGATCTCTTCGTCTGGTGTGAAGGCATCACAGTTTCCTAAGCCTCTGAACCTAGAAACACTGACCTTATCCCAGGACGCCACCTCTCTTGTCACTGTGCACCATTTAGTCACCACAGCTGCCCCACGGAGACACTGCTGCTGTCCCACCTGCCTCCTTGCCATCTCCTCCAGGGGATGCGCCAGCCCCGTCTTCCGAGCCCCTGATCCCGCTTTCCTTCTGTCCATCCTCCTCACTGCCACAAGGGAGTACCTCAAAACACACAGTCTGTGTTTGCCATTTGCCTGCCCTCGCCCATTCCTAAATCCTAACTTGCACAATAGCTTCGACCGGCCTCGATGACCTGGCCCAGCCTCCCTGTGCAGCCGCATCTCCCACGTCCTCTCCCACACACCAAGCTTTTCACTGTGTGCCAATCCACTGGAGCCTGCCGGGCGCTCTGCCCGTGCATGTGCTCATCTCCCTGCCTGTGGCACCTTTCCTCCACCCCTTTCTTCTCCTAATGAATTTCTCCTGTTTCGTGAGGGCCACTGCAAGCATCCCCTCCTCAAGCATCCTTCCTTGGTGTACTTTTTGGTCGGTCTCTGTGTTAGCACCTGTGTTTCTCCTCTTGGCTGTGGACTTCTCAGAGTCTGGGCCTCACCTCACTCCTTTTCCAGCTGAGCTTCTCACCTGGCACCTGGCTCCCGAAAACCGCTCACTGATAGCAGGCACATATATCAGTGAACTCGTTTGCCCTGACGTCCCCACATTTGTGACCCACAGACTCTCTCAAGGTGAACAAAAACCAAATTCATCTTCTTCCCCAAGACTCAGAATCTTTGGTACACCCTTTCTAATCACCCTGACTCAAAGTCACAGTTCCCTCATCCCGCAGTGCCCCACGTCTGATTACTTACCGACTTCTATTGTTTCCACCCCGAAGATACATCTTAAATTTGCCTGATTCCATACCCCTACTTCCAGTTCTTCCTCTCCCACCTGGCTGTTGCAATAACCCCCTAACTGCCTCTCTCCCTTTTTGTATTCATCCTTCAGGCTGCCATCAGAACTCTTTAAAACACAGAGATGATTAGGTCATATTTCAGAGCAGGGGTCTTTACAAAATCTTGTATCACCTCCTCATTTCTGCACTCTGGTGTGGTCTTTATAGGCTGACTTCAGCTCACCTTTCCCCTTCCATTGGCCCTGTTCTCCAGCTCCCTGCCAGCACTCGTCCTAGCCCCATGGTGCAGGAGTGGCCTCAGGTCGCCACCCTCTGTGCTCACCTGTGTTTTGCTTGTATCCACTTACCAAACTCCTACTCTTCCGGTTAAGACCAATTAAATATGAGTTCTTCTGTGATGCTTCCTCATTACCCCAGCCAGAACTAGTGATTTCCTGTTTTGAATTTTAATTATACCTCAATTATAACACTTAGCCATTATCTGCATTAGAGTAAGACTAGCTTCATGAATATCTGTCTCATACTTGGTTATGAAGTCCTTAAGGAAAAGAGACATCTCGTACTCATGTTTTCTAGTCTCCCCTCCAGCCCATTGTGGTCTTCAATAAGTGAATACTTGAATTTAGCCGTGTTTATACCTTTTCATGTTTCTCAAGCACTGGCTTTTGAGCTCCTTGTGCAAGGTCCAGGTTTTCATCTTATGCCTCCTGCAATGACCAGCGTGGTATCTTATACATGGTAGGTAGGGTGCCCAATAAATATTTGTTGCATCGGACTGGCTTAACTAATTCTGTCAGTTGGGAAAAGTTTCATTGAGAACAGAATCACCTTTATCATTTTTGCACAAAGCACACATTTTCCACCACCAGCTATTCCTGCTTGGCTGTATGCAAGCACGTCAGTTTCGCGGCCACAAATGTGACTGGCACTACCCACGGGTGGGTGCTGACTGATGCTAACTGTAGATGCAGCGGAAATATTAATGAGCTGTCACTTCTCAAAAATGTTAAAGGGGATTTTTGCAATATTTAAAAACATGCCAGGGTTCTTGGAATGGAATCCTTTGATCAACAGGGACATTTTCTCTTGAAACATGTATTACTTAGAATACCAAAAGAAATTAATCTTTAAATACAGTGAGGCAGCTTCCTCAGAGAATAGGTGATTCCTTTGCTAGTTGCTATGGGTGTATGTGGGGTTGGTGTTTCATTAGGTATGGGACCTTTAGGCAGATTCATTAGGCTCTCTGAGCATTACTTCTCTCACCTGTAAAATGGATATTAAAATATGTGCGATGTTGGTATGCAGGAATTTTTTAAATTACATTTTATTGATTATGCTATTACAGTTTTCCCAGTTTTTCCTCCTTAGCCCCCCTCCACTCAGCACCCTCCACCCGCCCCCTCAGGCAATCCCCACACTGTTGTCCATGTCCATGGGTCATGTATATGTGTTCCTTGGCTACTCCATTTCCTATGCTGTACTGTACATCCCCATGACTGTTCTGTAACAGCCAATTTGTACTTCTTAATCTCCTCATCTCTTCACCCATTCCCCCACACCCCTCCCATCTGGCAACCACCAAAACATTCTCTGTATCTATGATTCTGCTTCTATTCTTCTTATTTATTTTGTTTTTTAGATTCAATTGTCAGTAGATATGTATTTGTTGCCATTTAATTGTTCATATTTTGGATCTTCTTAAAGAAGACCCTTTAACATTTCATATAATGCTGATTTGGTGGTGATGAACTCCTTTAGACTTTCTTCGTCTGGGAAACTGTTTATCTGTCCTCTGATTCTAAATGACAGCTTTGCTGGGTAGAGTAATCTTGGTTGTGGGTCCTTACTATTCATACTTTGATTATTTCTTGCCAATCCATTCTGTTCTGCAAAGTTTGTTTTGAAAAATCAGCAGGTAGTCTTATGGGGACTCTCTTGTCGGTAACTATCTGCTTTTTTCTTTCTGCTTTTAAAATTCTCTGACTGTCTTTAACCTTTGGCATTTTAATTATGATGTGTCTTGAGGTGGGCCTCTTTGAGTTAATCTTGTTTGGGACTCTCTGCACTTCTAGACTTGTATGTCTATTTCCTTCACCATGCTGGGGAAGTTTTCTTTCATTATATTTTCAAATAAGTTTACAATTTCTTGCTCTCTCTTCTCCCTCAAGCACCCCCATGATGCAAATGTTGGTATGCTTGAAGTTGTCCCAGAGGCTGATTACACTGTCCTTGTTTTTTTTTATTCCTTTTTCTTCTTGCTGTTCTGTTTGGGTGTATTTTGCTTCCTTATATTTCACATCACTGGTTTGATTTGCAGCTTTATCTATGCTACTGTTGTTTCCCTATACATGGTTCTTTATTTAAGTTAGTGTATCCTTTATGTCTGACTGGATCTTTTTTATGTTGTCGAGGTCCTCACTAATTTCCTTAAGCATCTTGTGACCAGCATTTTGAAGTCTGCATCTGATAGATCGCTTTTCTGCATTTGATAAATTGCTTTTCTCCATTTTCTGGAGTTTTGTTTTATTCTTTCTTTTGGGCCATGTTTCTTTGTCTCCTTATTTTGGCAGCCTCCCTGTGTACGTTTCTATGTATTAGGTAGAGCTGCTACATCTCCCAGGCTTGGTAGAGTGGCCTAATGTAGTAGGTGTCTTGTAGGGTCCAGTGGCACAGCCTCCTCTATTACCCAAGCTGGGTACTCCAGGTACACCCACTCAGTGGGCTTTATGCACCCTCCTGTTTAATTAAGCCCTTATTGGTTGTTGGCACAACCAAGGTCAGCCTGTGTTCTCTCCAGGGTCACACAGTATGAGCTGCAAAGCAATCAGCAGATGGCTGCTACTTGGGCTGGGCTGGCAGGTGCCTGGGTGGAGCCAAGCTGTGAACCAAGGCCCACTGCTGTTAGTGCAGGGCCTGGGGCAACTTAGTGAGGGGTACAGGACTCGCTGAAGCCATATGCTAGTTGTTTGAGATCATTTAAGAAAATCTAAAGCATGAGCCAACACAGGTCATTCCTATGGAAAAAACACTGGAAACAGCTTAGGCGAGGGCAGGGCCTCAGGGAATCACCAGGACAAGGCAAACAGTGTGAGCCATGTTGATGGAGTCTCAGATGTGGCACCTGCCTGCTGGCTCTGTGGCTCTGTGGGAGGAGGACTCAGGAAAGGAATGGCAGCCTCTGCCAGCACTTCTGTCTAGGAGAAAGCTGCCACCCAGCTCTTGCTCTAATGCCAGACAATTCAGCTCCTCCCTGTATATCCTGATGCCTCTCAATCTGCTGCTCCCTCACACTGGAGATCAGAGACAATGAGTCTGAGTGAATCTGACTAAGTCTGTGTATAAGCTTTTTAGAAGGAACTGCCAAGGAGTCCAGCAGTTTCTGTCTTCCACAACTTGAATCCCCACTGGTTTTTATAGCTGGAAGTTATGGTGGCTTCTCTTCCTGGCACTGGAACCCACGGCTGGGGCCTGGTGTGGGGCTGGGACCCTTCACTCCTGAGATATCCCTCCTGATTTTTATCTGCCACAGGTGGGTGTGGGACCAGCCTGTTCCACATCTCCGCCCCTCCTACCAGCCCCATTGTAGTCTCTTCTTGAATTCTGTACTTGTAGGACTTCCATTCAGCTCAGTTTCTGACAGTTCTGAGTGATGGTTGTTCTCTAGTTCAGTTGTGATTTTGGTGTGGTTGTGCGTAGAGGTGAGCCATGTTCACCTACACCGCCAGCTTTGGCATGCAGGAATGCGTGCCACCAGTGCCTGCCGCAGAGTGCGTGGCGGTAACGACGGCAGTTTCTTCTCACTGCCACATCTCGTCCTGGTGTTTTGAAGTCTAGCTTTGCCCACCAGCCCCCAGCTGCTCTGACTCCCGTCAGGGTCTTCTTCTTGAACCTGCCTTTTTTTTTCTTTAAAATAAAAAATAATCTTATCTCAGGGAAAAGTGTAGGCACAGAGTTCCCCACATGTCCCCAGTGGTTATGTATGGATTAGATGGGACATGAGGTAATTTTAGTGTTTATTTCGTTCCTTTAGGGAAAGGGTTCTTGTATATCTTTTTTTTTCTTATCTAGACTTCTCAGTTGTCTGAAATGATCAGGTGTTTCTCATGTAATTGTTTTAAGAATGAAACAGTCAACAAAAGATGTCTTTAAAAATATGTCACTTCACCGTCTGATGAGAGCCACGTGCGTTCACGTCTGTGGCGCAAAGGCAGGAGCGCCTCCTGGTGCCCCAGAAACCCTGACTGACCTCTCCCTGCAAGGGACGTTCTCAGCGACGTGTTCGTTGTGTTCCTTTCCAGGCTACAGCACCATGAGCCCGCAGGAAGACAGCGAAAACCCCCCGTGCAACAATGACCCCTTGTCAGCGGGGGTGGATGTGGGGAACCACGACGAGGACTTGGACCTGGACGCCCCGCCGCAGACCGCAGCCTTACTCAGTAACAAGTTCCACCACTACCGCTTACACCACCCCACGCTCCATCACAGCCACCACCTACAGGCGGCCGTGACGGTCCACACCGTGGATGCGGAGTGCTAACAGTCCCCGCCCCTCTGGGAGAAGATGGGACCTGGGAGAGGAGGAAGAACCAGCAGGAAATCCACAGCAAGAAACCCCTTGTTTGCGTTTTGTCCGGACGGCTTAACTCCGTCTTGCCTGTTAATATGTTTGACAACGGGAGAAGCAACAAAACCGCACTTGGGAAGGTGGTAGGCTGGTTCTGGAATGGAGGGGAAATTAGCCTGATAAATGAACCTGCCGTGATCCTAGCGGAATGGAACAGAAGGCAAACCTCCAAACATAGAGACAAAACCTATAAATGAAACATTGGGAACCTTCGTTACACTGAGCCAGAGGAATGTCCCGAGGAGCCAGAAACATCCAGCTCTCCTTAACTGGAAGAGAGAGAAATGTGCTGACCTGGAGACTGGGAGCGTGCACGCCGGAGGGGAATGTGTGCTTTGAAGATTTCACTTTGTTTCTTAGCGGTACCTAGAGACCACGATTGCTGTATGGAACTCATGTTCAGCTCTGAATGATGCATCTCAATATTTCTAAGTAAAGGATTATTTTTCTACTATTTATTGAACTTTCAAACATTCTCAAACTTTGGGGGAAAGAAGAAGAAACATGAGGAATTTTCAGCAATTACCCTAGCTATTTTGTGTGTGATGAAGTGGTTCTTTGAGGAGTTCTCTTTCTTATTTAACTGATATCATCCCACTGCCCCACTCTACAAAATGGGAAAATGAAGAAATGTTTCTCTCTGACTTGTTTACAAACATTGTCTTTAGAACATGATTTCGTGGACACACGCCTTTATTCCTTTATTTGTAATGCAGACAGTATTCTTTCTCTGTGTTTCACAGAAATGGGAGAGGCAGAGAAATCCAAGAAGTTTTTAAAGAAATTGTGTTTCTTTTTAACACTTTCCCACTCCCCATACAATGCTTTTCTTAGGTTTCTACGAAACCTAATATTACAACCCCAGCCTTTCAGCTAAGGGAGGGCTGCATTTATTCTCCATGTTTCAGAGACTAGATATTTGAAAATATCCCATTTTGAGTCTGAGAATATTGAATACCCAAAGGAAGAAGTTTTTAAAATTCAAAATTTCGATTGTGTGTTAAAGATTTCTTTTGAAATCATAGTTCAAAGCTGCTGCCAGCCATCCAAGAAGTTATCCACCAAACTGCTTTGTGATATATACAGAGATTAATCAAATTGGGCTAATATAACATGGCATTGTAACTTTAAAGTAGTGCTCTAATTACAGTGATGTATTTTAGATTCACATGTTGTGATTCCAATATGTTACAAAGATATTCTTGCACCGTGTGTGTGGTGAATCTCCATTTATATGTAGTTGGCAAAAATTCACTGAATAATGTTTGAATGATAGGGTATCATGATATCATGTAAAAACATTAATGGTCCCTCAGCAGTGCAGGAAGTAAACTACAGGTGCTGTCAGAGCGCCCCTTTGCGCTGTGTATAAAGTTGCAGTCTAGTGGAATAAACGGTATGAATGGACAGTTTTGGTGGTTATAGTGATTTGTTCATGTGCCTCGGCTTGTGCCTCAGGGCAGATAACATTCACTCTGTCGCCTGGCAGATTGGCTGCCACATGGAAAGCAGATCTCCTTCTAAGGCTGGAGTCAACTTCAGGGGCTTCTTGACCATCTTGAACATGCAAAAAAACCTTAAAATTGTAATGGGAAAAATTAAAGCAAATATTTTAAAGTGTGTGGGGTGTAGCTCCCCTTCCTGAATATCTAAAGTTGTGTTGTTAATAATGAATAAATGGTTATTCTCTAACTGCTGGAGAGAATGGGTGACTTTCCTGTCTTCCCAGAAAATCAGACTTTTCCATGATTTACTGGGTTTTTTCTAAAGTTCATCAGAATCTTTGTGTTATAATGCTAGCTTCTTGATGGGGGATGAGGGGGGACCTGGTGCTTTCAAGAAAATAATCACAAAACATAGAGCTTAAAAATAAAAAATGTTACAGCCTGCTCAACTATAGCAACAGAAATGTATTTTGTGTTTTTTGTGATAAGTAACTCCTTTATCTTGAACTTTAGAGGCAGACAATTGAATTCTTATGCCTGAATAAGAAAACCTGTGTTTTACAGTTCCTGTAGAGTAGGACAGACAGGTTTGTGACATTTGGATTGAAGTTTTGATCTTCTAAATGACCTCTTGTCTTCTTCCATAGGGTTGCATATAATGTTGTTTAAACATTTGTTTTTTGTATTGTTGTTGTTATTTAAAAGGAAAAATTTGTTTTTGGAAACTTTTTATCATGATGACCAGTATCGTTCCCTTTTGCTCCCCTGACACCTGGCTTTGTGAAGCAGGAGTCTTCCCTGAAACCCAGGGGGAGGACCTGTCCATGCCTGTCATTCCCAATGGCCTTGCGACGCCTGTAACCTACACTGTTTGTCAATGTTGGTCCCCACCGAGAGCTAAAGGTGTTCCGGGTCACTCTATATAGCTAGAGAAGGAAACTTCCTACTTGTGGCCCAAACAGCGTTCCTTCCGACCCATATTGGTTCTCCTGGTCTGTATTTATCTGCTTTCCAGATGCATTTATTTTAGACCTTTTGGGCAATGTCATTTTTCTTTCTCTATCTCGCTCAACTAAACTTAATTAATATTTTTATTTGAAAGCCTTTGTCAGATTTGCTCAGACAGGTTTATTTTGCATGTCAGAGTAACTGGTAGGTGTGGAAAGAAATCCTGGAAGATTACTTAAGCTTGCTTCCCTTTGGCAATGGCCCGCTCTAATGGTTACATTTTTTAAATGTATGTCTGGTAGAATAATCAAAACAGACCAGCCCCATCTCATCTGTGTCCTTTTTGGTCTGTTTCTCAATGGAGGAGTGCAGATTTTCCTGGCTGGAATACAATGCCATACTCAGAAATTTTTTCTAAATTTTCAGTAAAAATGAATCAAGTTGAAAGATATATTTCTATGGCTACTATTTATAACTGTATAATATGGTCTGTTTAATAGCTAAGGTGCGTGTCCATATATATAGATGTGTGTACATTTGAGATTTTTCTGTTTCCCTTCCCCCCAGCCTCCCTCCTCAGCCCTGCACTGCTCTTCAGGCATCTTCTTCATCCTTGAATTCACTATTTCTTAACCCTTTTTGGAATTCAGTATTACCCCCTCCTAAGGGGAAAATTTTTACTTAATTTACATTCATCCTGACAAGAGAAATTAAATACTAGGAGATAAGGTTTTGTTGGAGAGTGTGGAGCTTTGGAGGACCACAAACTATTGTAATATCTGATTTCTTTGCTCTGCCAAGCATCCATTTTCACCCCTTTGTGGTCAGTATCTCCCCAGTTTGAGAATGTGTTCTGTCCTCAGCCCCCTTTTTAGTACTTGCTTGGGGTGCTAGAGCACTGAATTGAAAACGAGGCCAGGAGCGAAAACCAAAGCCTCTGATCCCAGTCTCAGAACTACCGTGAACTTCATCTCCTTTTCACATTTCACATCTGGTCCCTGGCCAAATCCAAAGTCTTTGAGTAGACAGTATCCTTGCATTTGTCTGTCCCTTTCCATTTGGGGAACTGGTTTGTAAGCTATCTATATCCTCCACTGAATCAGTGACCTCCAGTTGGTTCCAGACTCTCTTTTCCAGTTCATTTGTTCAGCAAATACTCACTGAGCTCTTACTACATGTCAGACTTGTGAGTACATGGGAAGGAGTTAAGCAGAGCAATCCCTTCTCTCCCCGAATGTGGAGATGCAAGTGGATAACAGCGTTTGCCCCACTCTTCACTGTGTAGCAGCGAATGTGATCCCAGGAGTTAACCTCACGCCCAGAGTTGTATTTCTCATTAGTCCTACCACAGTCATTGTAAACTCATCCTATTTAGTTGGTCTTGAGTTCAGAGTCAAGGCAACCACCATAAGGCATTCCTCCCGATGACTGGAAGAACATGTGACCTAATCTGAACCCTACCCTAACTCTGGATTTCCACTAGGCAGATAATAAAAGGTCCTTATTTGTGTAAGACCTTTTGAGTTGGCTTTTCAATATCTGCACCTGAAAACTTCCAACATAGGCATTAAACAAGCAAATACAAAATTATAAATACAATTCCAAATATAGCTATTTACTGTGAAGGCAAAGAAAGTGTGACAGACAAAATAACCCATAGAGGGGGAGTGGGCACAGAAGGAATCCGCTTTGGATTCGGTGCTCATGGGAAGTGAGAGGGTGATGTTGAAGCTGCCGCTGAAGAAGGGGAAAGAGCCTGTCGCAGGATAGGGCAGTGAGCAGGCCAACATTTGAGGCAGAGGAAATAAAATAAAAACATGCAGTGGGCTTGAGAGAGAGAATGACCAGCTAAAGGGAAAGTGAAATGTAGGAAGATGGGGTATTGTAATCTATGGAGAAAAAGTGGGTGAAATAAATGGGAACCCAATAGGATCTTTTAAGAAAGCAGAGGGTGAGGCTATGCTTTTAAAAGATCATTATGAGATGACAATGGATTGTGGGGTGGCAAAAGTGGAAATATGGATAGGAAACTATTGTATATGTCTAGGTAAGATGCAGGATGCTGGCAGTAAAGTGGAGGAAAGCAGAACGGTAGAAAGTCCATTTTGGAAGCAGGGACAGCACAGCTTGGCAATGGAGCAGGGTGAAGGGTTCCTGACTCAGACAATTACATAGTGGTACCACTTTCTGTGCTGGAGATGTTTGATATATTTAGTGTGCGGTGGCTAGAGGTGTCAAGTTCATCCTGCAAAGCTCAGCTCAGTAACTACTGATGACTTTGACTCACGTGGAATGTTTGCTCAGTGGCCGGCACTGTGGCAAGTTCTTCTCATCTGCTACCTCACTTAATATGATTGAGCTCTGTTCAGTTAGCACCGTAGGAGAGCTTCCGGTCTTACTATTTTACCTACCTAGTTCCCTCAGTGGCGTGTTCCTGAGTTCACATTCTGCTTAAACCCAGAACCCCATCATGCTGCGCTGTGTTCCAGCCAACTGGCCTTCTGACCAGACACCTCTGCCTTTCCCGATGTGATACATGTTTTTGTTTATGCTTTTTGCATATGAGGTTTTTTTTCTTCAGCCTTATTCAGGTATAATAAACATAAAAAAAGATTTAAAGTATACATCATGATGATCTGATATATGCCTTTGTTGTGAAAGGATTCTCCCCATTTAGTTAACACATTCATCTCCTCATTTATTTGAGAACATTAAGTTCTGCTCTCTTAGCAAATTTCAGTTGTAACACTTGTCAACTGTAGCCAGCAAGCATTACGTTAGATCCTCAGATCTTACGCATCTGACAGCTGAAAGTGTGTACTCTTTACCAAACCCTCCATATTTCCCCTATCCCCAGCCCTGGCAGACTCTTTTCTACTGTTTCTGTGAATTTGGGTTGTTTTTTTTTTAAGATTCCGCATATATTTGTCTTCCTCTGTCTGGCTTATTTCACTTAGCATAGTGTCCTTGGGGTCGATCCAGTTCTTTGCAAAAGGTAGAATTTCCTTCTTTCTCTTCGCTTTTTGTGCACATTTTAAAAATCTATTTATATTTTCTCTTCTCTAAAGAGATACAACTGCTCCTCTTACTCCAGCAATTCAAACACAGCTTCTTCATGACCAGGTTCCTTAACCCCGCTTACCCACTTAAAAAGTGACCTTGGGCCTTCGACTTCTCCAATGCTATTACGTCTGCACCACCAGTCATGAACTTCTAGTTCATACTGGCTTAGATGTTGGCTGCATTTTCTTTTTTGTCTGTGTTTTTAATTTTTTTTTAATTTTTTTCAATTACAGTTTGCATTCAGTGTTATTTTCTGTTAGTTTCAGGTGTACAGTCTGGTGGTTATACAATCCTGTACTTGACAAAATGTCCCCATTGAATTTTCACATGAACTCTTTTTTTTTAGATTTTATTTACTTATTTTTAGAGAGGGGAAGGGAGGGAGGAAGAGAGGGAGAGAAACATCAATGTGTAGTTGCCTCTCCAGCTCCCCCCACCAGGGATCTGGCCCACATCCCAAGCGTGTGCCCTGACTGGGAATTGAACCAGCAGCTCTTTGGTTCACACTCCAGCGCTCAATCCACTGAGCCACACCAGCCAAGGCTCATATGAACTCTTTTATAGACTCAACTAGACTTGAGTTTTCTAAGGGCAAGGACAATTATTGCTCTTTGTGATGTTCATGGACCATATCCTATACTTTGTAGGGCCTTAAATGTTGGTTTAAAAGACTAAATTTCTAGAGTATCAACTGCAGCCATAAATTAATTAGTTACAACATATAAAATGTATGTAGCACTTAAAAGTAGTAAATGAAGCACACTGATTTTTCCAAAATATTTGCTCAATCAGTTAGTGTAACACTTTTCTTTAAATTGAAGTATAATCGACATTATACTAGTTCCATGCATTCAGTGTAATGATTCAACATTTATATATACATATATATATAAATGATCACCACATAAGTCCAGTTAACATCCATCACCATACATCATTACAAATTTTTATCTTCAGACAAGTTTCAAGATCCATTCTCCTAGCCACTTTCAAATATGCAGCACAGTGCTTTAACCGCAGTCACCGTGCTGCACATCTCCTCCGCGTGACTTCGTCATTCTGTAACTGGAAATCTGTACCTTCTGCACCTCTGTATCCATTTCCCCCACCCTTGCCTCCCCACCTCAGGCCACTAGCGATCTGTTCTCTACCGATGAGCTCCGTGTTGTTTGTTCGGCTTTTGAGTACAACAATTTTTTTTAGAATATTGTACTAACAATTAATACAGTGTTAGACACGTTTGGAAGTTTTTTAATGTCGTCACTGACATAAAAGGTCTCAACTCCCTAAAACACAGTTTCAGTACATAGGCCTTGAAAGGCTACCTACATTTTATTATAATAATTTGTGACGTATATACACATCGAAGTGAAAAATAATTCCTGTTGACTAAATGTGTAGTTACTTATCCAGTGTAGTTTTTGTTGTTGTTTTACTTCTTGTATTAGGGAGCTTGCACAGGTCACACCCCAGGACACAAAGTCCAATCTAGTCAAACAGTATTTCTTTGGAAGAAGGATCTTACATACGGGAAGTTTTCAAATCCTGCTCCTTATAAGACTTCTTGTATTTCTTTGGCATTGTTCCTATTCTGTCTCTGAGTGCTGCTTGATTGTTTATGTAACAGTATACCCACCTGGATGACTGCCTTAGTTCATACTTCAGCCTAGTGCTTTAGCGGGGGAAACATAACAAAGAGCTTGGCTGCCCTACAAAAGTATTTTCTTGACTTGCAGGGCTTTTGGCAATTCTTTATCCAGACCGATTTTACTCTCTGGTACATTGTCCTCAAAATCTGTTCCCACATGTTCCCACACTGTCCAGCCCCGCACCCAGTCCTGCCACAGTCACAGCAGCTGCCGTGTGTTCTACCCTCCCATTTGGTTTGAAGTCCCCAACCTCTGGGCCCTCCATATCCAGGTTGTTCTCCGACACCATGGTTCTCTCTTCCCAGAGGAAGAACTGTCCCAGTCCTCCCCAGAGCCAGCTTGTGTCCTCTTGGTCTAGTGAATTGCACCAAGTATGACAGCCCGTAGTCCCATCTCCCCAGTCGTGGCTCTGCAGCCTGTTAGGAACTGGGCCGCCAGGGAAACTAGCCTGAGCTCCGCCTCCTGTCTCCGTCCCACTACCTACCCCACAGTCTGCAGAAAAACCGGTCCCTGGCGCCAAAACGCTGCCTTAGCCTACAAATACAAACTTCCCTGAATCTGCCTTTCCCCTCATTACTGGTAGATGTTCCTCTGTCATTCTGGGCCAGTATTTTAAAATTGTAAAGAAATGTAGATTTATAATCTGAAATCAGACTGCTAGACCTCACGCCAGCCTCCTTCCTCAGGCTGTCCCCTCGCTGCTCGCCCTCACCCTGGGAGCTCATCCTTTGCTGGGACTTGGGCTACAAGCTGTAGGGCACTGCTCCTCCCAGGGCTGCACCGTGATGCCCGTCCCTGTCCTACTCCCAGTTGCTCTCATTTCCCGCCAGGACCAACGCAGCAGCACGGCCATTGTCCTCCTGTCTCCCTTCTTGCCCCTCCAATTCCTTCTCCACGTGGAAGTCCCAGTAGTCTTATTGAGGTAAATGGCACATACCATAAAATTGACCATTTTAAAATATACAATTCAGTGGCATTGAGTACATTTAGAATGTTATGTGCCCTGGCCAGGTGCCCCAGGATTGTGGATTTGGTCCACAGTCAGGCACGTGCAGGAGCCAACCAATGAATGCATGGTTAGGTGAAACAGTAGATTGATGTTCCTGTCCCTCGCTCAAAAATCAATGCATAAAAATTGTTTTTGAAATGTTATACACCATCCCCTCCATCTATTTCCAAAAGATTTTGCCACCCCAGAGGGAAATTCTGGACTCATAAAGCAGTTACTCCCCTTTTCCCTACCCCCTAGAAGCCACCAACCTACTTTCTGTTTCTATGGATTTACCTATGCGCATGTCATATAAATGTGGCATTTGGTATCTGACATCCTCCACTTGGCATCACCCATAGTATAGCGTGCATCGGTACGCGAGGCCCTTCTGTGGTGGAATAATACTCTGTTGTACAGACATACCTCATTGTGCTTACCCATTCATCATGTGATGGGCGTTTGGGTGATTGCCACCTCTTGACAATTTTGTATAGTGTTACTTTGAGCACTTCTGTACAAGTGTTTGTCTGAATACTGATTTTTAATTTATTTGGATACGTTGCTAGGCGTTGAATTGCTCCGTCGTGTGGTGATTCTATGTTTTAACATTTTGAAGAGCTGCCAGGCTGTTTTCCAGAGGAGCTGCAACAATTTGCATTCCCACCAGCAGCGCGCAAGGGCTCCAATTTCTCTACTTCGTTGGCAACATTTGTTTTTTTAGCCTTTAAAAAAATTATAGTCATCCTAGTGGGTGTGAATTATATCTGACAGAGCAATCTTTTTTTAAAAAATGTAAAATTAAAACTCGTTATTGACTTAATATATTTAAATGTTTTGTCGTTGCCCTCACCCTCCTTTTGCCCTTGGGACAAAGTCAGTCTAACCCCAGTTTACCCCAGATCCCTTCAGTCCTGCTGTCTTCTCTTAATTTCTTGAATTAAGTTTTGCTCTAGTCTACCTCGGGGCCTTTGCACGGCAGCTCCCTCTGCCTGGAACTCTTTCCCGAGCCCACCCCTCACAGCTCTGTCTGTCACGTGGGTAATTACTGTTCCTCCATAGATCTCAGCTTTAATGCCACTTCCTCAGTGACTACCCACACAGCATTGGCTACGTTTCTCTGCTGGGGAAAAAAGTTGTTTAAACCCAAAACTGACTATGGCGACTGCTGCCTGCTAACAGAGAGGGTCCTCCATAATCCTCAGTGGGAAAATTAATCCTTAAACTAGCCCCTTCTACTTACAGAGGGGAAAAAAAAAAACTGAAGCTCTGAATCCTCTGCCAGTTTTTCTGTTCTGGGAAATGAGGTTCTTTATTCTGTGAAATTGATCTGCCTAATAAATAGGGGTAAATGGAGCTTCTGAAGGGACTAGGAAAGCAAGAAGCTGAGAGACATGTGGGGAGCCCTGAGGCAGAAAGAAGACACCAAAGGTAAAGGCTCTGGTACCCACAGAGAAAGGTAACCAGTGAAAGTCGTGCTGGGCACCAGGTGGCCAGGAGACGAAAGGAGTGTTGGATTTCAGCTTGGCTGTTGCATGGACACCTCCCCCTTTCCACAGCTTCACTGGAGTTTCATAAACATAAGAAGCCGTGAGTGAGTGACGTCAGGGGAACTCTAGGCAAATGAACCAACAGAAAGAACTAAGAGCAGAGGACATTCGTGGGGGTGAGAGACAAATGAAACAGTTGAGTGAAGCAAAAATGTAGAGCCAGAGGTGGAAAAAGCCCTGAGGTATTCACAGAAACCTTGGGAAAGTCATTGGATTTCCTACAGGGCATGAGAGGGGAGCTCCAAGCCTGTTTTATTTACATCTCTGGGACGGTTTGGCCTCAGCTGGCCACAGCCAATGCCGCAGCACGCTGTCTGGGTTGTCTCCCAGTCCCCTGTCATCACACTGCAGGTGCTGGTGCCACGGCTGCCTCCCCCCAGAGTAAGCTTCCAGTCCAGCTGTCTGTCTTAAGCAGGCACATAAAGATACTTGCTGAGTGAATAAACTTTTTTTCTGACCCAAATTTAAGGTGGATTAAAAAAGGAACAACAGATACTAAAAGAGGATAATATCATATTTTTTTATTTAACTCTCCTGAACTAGAAATAGTTGAAAATTCAAGATGCCTAAAGTGATAGGAATAGGTTTATTCATTAAGATACTGAAGGAGATTGGAATTGCCTTATCAGCATGTCCCATAAGTACATCAAAATCAACCTGTCAACTATAAAAATACCAGAAAAAATAAAACCCTGTGCTTGTGACCTTAGAGGAAAGAAGACTTTTTTCAACAGGAGGATGCAAGATAGAAGGGAATGAAAGGAAGAAAAAAAATGGGACAACTGTAATAACAATAAAATATACTTTGAAATATTTTTAAATAAAAAATATAAAGCAACAAATAGCCAATAAGCATATGAAAACATGTTCAACCTTTCTAAAGTTAATCAAGTACAAATTAAAATGACATAAGAACCCCCCCCAATGGATGGGCCAAAATTTCTAAGGTTTATAGAACTCTAAGCATTACTGGAGGCGTGTAAATTAGTATAGATACCTTGGCAAATCCATTGAAATGTAAGTGCCCGGCACTCTCTGACCCAGAAGGCCCACCTCCCCACAGGGACCCCACAGGGACCCCACAGGGACCCCACAGAAACGCCTGTGTGCACCAGGAAGCATGACAGATACGTGCGCTGAAGCATTTGTTGGAATGGAAAGTTTGGATACCATCTCAGTAACAACTAAATAAGATGTGGAATATCTGCTTTGAAACACCATGCAGCAGCTTTGAAAAAGAAGGCGGACCTCTGTGCACAAACACGGTCGTATCTGCAAGGACACCCTGCAGAGAGACACCACCAGCGGGATGCCCGCAGTGTGCAGGTATGTGAGTGCGCGGGGAGACAGACGAAGAGGACCTGCAGCAACAGAGCCCGGTGATGGTCTCCAGGAAGGGAGGAAAGGCAGCAGTGGCCAAAGGCTAGGAGACGTCTGATCTATAATGTTTAAAATCTTTGCAAGACAAAATGTAATCATATACTGTTTTTATCATTAAAATCATTTCAAATTAGATGCACTGTAACAGTAAGACACTACTCAGCAAGACGAAGAAACGGACCACCAAGGCACAAAACATCGCAGTTGAATCTCTCAGACGATAGGCTAGGCAAAAGAAGCCAGACGCAAGAATGCATTCTAAGTAAGCCCACTGAGGTAAAGTTCTCAGTGGGCAAAACTAATCTATAGCCCCCCAAAAAATCAAAGCTGTGGTTTCCTCTGAGGGTGGGGAGATGGACCAGTGAGGGGTACTAGACTGATGGAAAGGTGGGTCATGAGGACGAATCCACTGGTTACAACAGTTGTGATATGTGCATTTCAATGCGTGCAAAGTTGACTTCAAAAATTGAACAAAATCACAAGTGTCTACTTTACTGTCATGATAAAGTGTTTAAATTTTCATTTTGCCCAGAATTAATCAGCCCTTCCTCAAACATGCCCGTCCTCCATTTCCCTTCTCTGTCATCTTCTTACTGATCATGTCACCCAAGCTCAGCTCAGACTCCACAGGACAATGACCAGGTAGGTCTGGCCCCCCTCAGGAGCGTGGTGAGCAGAAATGAGGAGCGTGCCACATGTGTTCACTGTCGGTGGCTGGCAGGTGTTTCTGTCTGCAGAAAACGTGTGTCGTGAGTGCTGCGTGGCCAGCCCCACAGATGGGACCACGGAGAGCAATTGGGAGTCATTCACTGCACTAACTGATCAGCCTGAGTCTTGTGTTCAGGAATCAGTTTACAGAGATGGGAAGCAGAACAAATGAATAGGAAAAGGATACCAGTTCAGCCTTTTAATTATGGAAAAGTTGGAAAGGGCAAAGAGACAGTGCATGCACGTCAGCCCTTAAGAGAAAGAGGCAGCCTTAGAGCTGCCATCTGTGGGCCTCTAAGGGCCGTGGCCTTTTCAGACTAAGTCCCTTCTTTATGTTTCACAGGAAATGGGATGCCAACATGAAATTTCAGCAAAGAAAGGGATGCTGGGAGGGTGAGGAGGGGATCAGGACAGAGTCCTAACAGGGGATACCAGCTTCCAACCAAGCGATAAGATTTAAAATGTAAACTACTTGGGAGTCAGTATGAGGATTAAATGAACTGTTGCATTAGAAAAGCTCCTGGCTTTAAACAGCTGTCCTAAATGTTATCTAGATATAGTAGCAACAGCCAGAGCAGTAAACTATGAAGCAAAAAAAATTCACACAATTTTGGCTTTTTTGCAAACATTTCTTATTGAATTGTAGATTTCAGATTTAACTTGACCTATCTCAGCTGGAAGAAAAGGCAAAGAGAAAATAGAACAATGTTATAATTTGGTCCAGATTGATCCAGGACTTGGTGGTCTCCTGCTTTGGGTTAGAGACAGGTGGTGTGGAGACCCCACCAGTCCCTGGGGGAAGCAGACAGTGAAGGAGCATCCAGACGAGGGAGGGAGAGAAGCATGGAGGCCAGAGCGCCCTGCACCAGAGTCATCCAAGTTCCAGACATGCGCTAACCTGTGGGCTCTCCCCCGCTCTCCTCGCTGTCTTAGAAACCTCGTCCCTTAATGAGCTGACTGGCTGGTCCTCAGCTGGAGGACTGGGCCCAGATTTATGTGGATACTTCCCATTTTTTAACAAAAGACATTTGTATTATGATAAAATACATATAAAATTAACCATTTTACCCATTTGCAAGTGTACAATTCAGTGACATTAAGTACATCAGCAATGTTGTGCAACCATCACCACTATTTACAAAACTTGTCATCTCCCCAAATATGTTGATAGTTTTTACTTCCCCTGACTTGTAGAATGATAATTCCATAATTTAATATTAGAGTGAGAGGGAGCTTGGAGATCATCTCCAATCACCTCATTTGTGCAGAAAAGAAAATTGATACTAATAAACATTTTATTCCAGGCCACAAAGTTAGATAATGGTAGAGCTGGAACTCAAATGCAGACTTCTTGATTCATAATCAAGAGTTCAGTTGCCCAGGAATTGTGTCTATCATAAACTCTATTTTGTTTCAACTATTTCTAGCTATTTTGATGAATTAGTCTAGTGTAGCGGTCATAACATCAAAGGCCTACTGGAGCTTAGAGGCACAAGACAGACACTGAATATGTATTCTTTTGATACGTGAATTAATAAATTGGACATCTGCCCATCAGCCAACTTGAACATTTTTGCTATATAGATTGCCAGTTTTTAAGAGAAAAGCCAAAAATTTAGACTTGTATGTGAAACATTTTAATATTAAACCTTACATGGGAGAAAAAAAAGACATGTTTGGAGATCACAGTCATTATTCAGAGCTCTGTACCTGCAGAAAGCCAAGTGTGCTCTGTACCAATCCCCGAGAAATATGAGTCCTTGTAGCATGTAATAGACATGGAGTAGATGTTTATTGGACAAGCGAGTAAATACATCATGAATTTACTCCATCACATTTCCTCCACAGGCTAGAACACTGGAGATATTCAAGAAAAGCATATAAAGAAGATTCTTATATTTACTGGGAAGTTAGGAAGTTAACCAATCAAGTCACTTATTTACTTATTCACTCACTGGTTTACTGATTCACAAATTCATTGATCATATACTGTGCACCAGGCTTTGTGCTAGATATTGGATATACAAAGAACAGAAATACATAGTCCTTTCCCTCCAGGAACTCACAAGCTCATGTCAACAACTAGAATACAATGTTGCAACTCTAGCCAGAAGGATAATGTCCAGTTCAAGTGTAATGCAAGCTCACAGGTGGGGAGTGTTTAGGGGCTCAGAGAAAGGTAGGAGGGCTGGAAAAAATGAGAAAAAATAAACAAATAGGACTACATCAAACTAAAAAGGTTTTGCACAACAAAGGAATCCATCAACAAAATAAAAAGACAACACACAGAATGGGAGAACATTTGCCAATACATCTGATAAGGGGTTAATATCTAAAATTTATAAAGAACTTAACAAAACTCAACACCAAAAAAACAAAAACCCATTTAAAAAATTAGCAAAGGACCCGAGTAGACACTTCTCCAAAGAGGACATACAGATGGCCAATGGACATATGAAAATGTCACCAATCATCAGAGAAATGCAAATTAAACCCACAGTATGATGTAATCTTATACCACTCAGAATGGCTATTGTCAGTAAATCAACAAACAAGTGTGGTGAGGATGTGGAGGAAGGGGGAGACTTTCGCACTGTTGGTGGGAATGCAGATTGGTGCAGGCACTGTGGAAAACGGTATGGAGATACCTCAAAAAGTTAAAAATGGATCTGCTTTTTGACCCAGTGATCCCACTTCTGGGTATATATCCAAAGGAACCCAAAACACTAATTTGAAAGAACATGAGCACCCCTATGTTCATTGCAGTGTTATTTACAATCATTGAGATATGGAAGCAGCCCAAGTGTCCATCAGTAGATGAATGGATAAAACAACTATGAGATATATACACAATGGAATATTATTCGACCATAGAAAAGAAGAAAATTTACCCTTTGTGACAGTATGGATGAACCTGGAGGACATTATGCTAACTCAAATAAGCCAGTCAGAGAAGGACAAATATGATATGGTTTCTCTTGCATGTGGAATCTAATGAACAAACTGAACTAACAAGGAAAATGGGGACAGACTCATAGATGGAGAGCAGTTGACAGCTAGTAGTTGTGAGTGAAGTTAGGGGTGGAGGGATCAAGCAAAAAGGAAAAAGGGCTCATGGACACGGATAACAGTGGGGATTGCTGGGGGCAGGGGAGGTGTAAGGGGACTAAATGGTAATGGAAAAAATACAATAAAGATTAAATAAAAAATAAAATTAACAAAACATATCCATTATGTAATGGCATACCTTGCAGTCATTGATAATTGTTTTTAAAGAATATTGATTACCTGAGAAATGTATAAAATATAGTACTAAATTTTGAAAAGAATACAAAATTGTATGTTTAATACCAGATTTAAATATAGAGAGAAATAGATTCATCTGCATAGATGAAAGAGTTAAAGTACATATACTAAAATGTTACTAGTGGATTTTGAATGTCAAAACTACAAATATTTACATTTTTCTTTAATATTTTCCAAACTTTTCACAATGACTATTACTTTTTAGTTAAAAAAAGTTCATTTACAATGCTATTTTGGACACATGAGTTACTTGTCTAGCTAGACAACTTGTCTGGGACATGCCCCCAAACTCCCACTCTAAATCCAGAAGGTCAGGACCCAAGTGTATGCGATGACCCTGTCCTCTTGCCTACAGTCAGTTGGTCCACAGGTGGGCATCTAATGCAAATGGGGTCAATCACATTACATTTCCTGAAAATCTGGAGATTAAAATAATTCTCAAATCCTGTCTCTTTTAATGGAAGAAATATAAACTTGAGTGCTCAAGGGTGATTGTTTTCAGCTTCATGGTCCAAGGAGGAGAGGAAAATAGGCATCAAAGCAGAAAAACATGTGGCCGATGTGCAGAGAGAGGAGATGGCAACCAATGTTGCCAGACTCCGGTGACAAAGGCACTCCCGCTGTCCGTCCTTCCTGAAGTCCTCAGCACTACCCCTAAATTCTGTTAGACAACCATACACTTATAAGAAATCCCTCTTTTTTGCTTAATCTGAGTCGACTTGGCTTCCGTTGCTTGAAACCAAAAGGTCCATCTAACACAAATGTCTTTGGTGGCTTAAGGAGTAAAGCCAAGCTCATAAACTGCTCCAAAACGATCTCCTCTGTGAGGACAAGGACTGCCTTTCTCCGCCCAGGTTTCCAGCATGGAGCCCCGGGCCGGGTAAGTGGTTGGTGCCTGCCACGTGCCTACGGTCTGACAGCCTGGAAGGATGAAGGATGGGTGTGATGCCGTGCCTTTTTCTCACTTGCATTGCATTCCCCTGTCATAACTGTATGGGGCGGGGGGGTGGGGGGGGCGGAAGGACATTCCCGAGTCCCTCTCCACTCATTCTACAGAAAAACACTCTATAAATGTGGCCTGGGAAATGTCTTCTCCTGTTTTCTGAGTGCTGTGCGCTAACCGATTGCGCCACCAGAGCTCCGTCATCTTCTGTTAAATTCCACTCATTTGGCTCTCAGATTCACTTGTAATTAAAGGCTGGGCAGAGCTGAAAACCTCCCCTTAATGGCTTGGGGCAAAGAGCTTCATGTGGAAAACACAGAAAGTTTGTCATCAAAGGAGAAGAATGGAAATTGATTTATAAATGCAATCAAATGGCACTTTCTACCATTTATTATTCCTTTGTCAGACACTCAGGAGCAGCCGGGGTGCCACCAGCTGCCAGCCCACTCTCTGCTTTAAACATCAGGGGGAGGTACAGGGACAAAGTGCAGGAGCATTGGAATTCGGTCTTTTCTCCCAAGGCAATAGCACAAAATCTGCATGGCACATAAATAGGGTAACATAAAAGTTTGGGGGTTTTTGACACAATGAAACTAGGTCAAATTTCTAAAGTTTCCAACAACTCCAAAATAGTACTTTGGAATTAGGAGCATGTGTTTCAAAGTTGAGAAACCACTTGCATTAGCAGCATTACTGAATGTTAATGGTGTGAAGACTTTAAGAAGTTATCTGACCCACTAAGTTTCAATAGGAGGTTTAAAGGCTCAGGAAATTGTGTAATGTACTACCTTCACATCACAATGTCAGGCTGTTAATTGATGAAGTGAACTGCTAATTTAAAACTCTCTAACATACCAGTGGTTTATACAATTTTATAAACCCTTTGGGTATAGCAAAAAAAAAGAAAACTCTGATTCACAGCCATCCAAATATTTTAAATGCATTAGCTTTAACTGGGAAATAGATGTGTCATTTTCACTCAAACAGAGCCTGATAATTTGAGGCTTAATACTTGTGTTAAATTTCTCTCTGGAACCATGAAGACGTTCTCTGAGCCTCCGCCCCGTGCCAGGCGTTGTGCTGCACTGGCAATGTGGCAATGAAGGGAAAGGACAAGTTCTGCTCTTATATGGCCATCCTGATAAATGACCTTCAAGTTAGGGTCTGAAGGATGAGTCATAGTCGTGGGAACCAGGAAAGGGGAGGGATTTCAGGCAAGGGAAGAGCATATTAGAAGTTCTGAATAAAACAGAAAGCTCCTTGAGTTGTAGTTTTCCCCATGCCCCTAAATTAATCAAGTGTTTTTATTTTCTGTATTTTGTGATGTGATGGTATCTTGGGACCTTGGAGACTGCCCCTCTGAGGTTTCTCTAATGCCTGCAGATTGCAAACCAAGCAAACCTGGGTCCATATTTCATATGCTCCCTTTCAGCAGGCTCCTGCAGCCCCGGGCACAAGGCCCTTGTCCTACGTCAGCCCAGGGCCAGGTACAGCAATGGATCGCCCCTGTAGCCCAGAGCCTGCTGAAACCACTCGAAGGCGCCAACCCTGCCTCTGCTCACCCTGCCTCGCTTTGCCTTTTCTCCAGAAACCACCACAAAGGCTGGTGCTTCCATCTTCCCAACATTCCTTCTGCCTCCTAACAGATCGGTCTGTTTCCCCACGTGGTCCTGCATGGTGTGGCATGCCCCCCACTCTTGAGAACAAAATATCTTTTTTCCCAATCTCACTGGGGTATAATTGATGTGTAACATTGTCATTATATAACATTAGTTTTAGGTGTAGAACAGGATGATTTGATATGTATATATTGCAAAATCAGATAGCATCCATCAAACCATCTTTTAAGTAGCAGTCATCTCTTGATCTGCTGGCCTCACCTGAATAAAAACAAAATTCCTGGCATATTTAAAGGAGTACCTAACTCACATGATGTCATAAGTTAGTCAAAATTGGGAAAACATTATCAGGATGAATACTGCCAAGACCAACATCGATATGTAGACTACTATAAATACTTTGAAAGCAAAACCGAAACCATGGTCTTGTAAAAATGTCATACGAAACAGTGTGTGGCCCTCGCTCACTCAGCGTATGTTTGTAGAACACAGGACGTGCCAGGCGCTGTGCTAGGTACAGGAGTATGGTAATGAACAAAACAAAGATCTCAACTCTGTAGAGCTTACGTTCTCGCAGGGAAGAGAGAGAACTTTTAAAAAACATAATATATATAGATATAAAAACATGATGAGTACTAAGAAGAAAAATTGCAGGAATGTGGTAGTCAGGGTAGGCCTCACTGAGAAGGTGAAATTTGATCGAGGGCTTGGAGGGGATGAGGGTCCTGTGGGTGTTTGAGGGAGGAGCCCTTGGGCAGAAGGCACAGCCAATGAACATCTCCACAACAGGACGCCGGGTGGCTCTTCGAGGAGCGCATGGCTGGATCTGTGTGGCTGGAATGCGGTGTGTAGGGCAAAGACTGACAGCACCCCCGGAGTGAGTGACACGGTAGAGGTAAGAAGCAGGAGGAGCGGGAACGGCAGACCGTGCCAGACCTGGTGCTGCACTTGGAGGACTTTGGCTTCTCTGAGACAGCGAGCCGTGGCTGGACCAGGCCAGGCGTGCTCTCTGCTCTCAGGGTCTCTGCACAGGTTGCTTTCTCCGCTGACTGCTTTTCCTCCTCATACCCTGCAGTGTCCATGCCTCTTGTCCCCTTCTTGTCTTGCTCAAACGCACCTTCTCATTGCAACTGGTCTGCTCTACCTGAACTGTAAGTTCTCCATATCCTGCTCTATTTTTTCACCAAATACTTATCTTCTAATGTAAGATAAAATTTACTCATTTAGTGTTTATTTTTCATCTGTCCATACCCGAATGTAAGCTGAACAAGGGCAGAGGTTTTTATTTTTGTTCACTGATGTATTCTGGGTACCTACAACAGTGCTAGCTTGTAGTATTTACTGTTGAATTACCCCATTATTATAGGGTGTATTTTATACAGGTGCTGCAGGAGTCCAGCCCCTGTTCCTCTGGTGCACTAGGAAGGGGGTAATAACCCCAGGTGAGTTAGGGTGATGATAACAGCTGAGATTTCCTGAGTGCTCCCTCTGGGCTGGACACTGTTGCAAGTGCATCATGTGCAGTAGATCATTTAGTTCTCACGATGCCCCGGTGGGGCGGGCACTATCGCTGCCCTCGTTGCACAGGAGGAAGCTGAGGCACAGAGAGGTTAAGCTGAGGCACAGAGGGTTGTGAGGTTAAAGCACAGGGAGGTTCTGTGACCAGTGTCACACAGCCTCTGGGAGGGAAAGTCAGCCTTTGAAGCCAGACGATCTAGACCCAGAATCTATGGCCCTCACAAACCTCTCTGCCCCTGTCAGAAGCACATGGTTTCTCGGACTAAAGCCCCACCGTGACTGTAGACGGGAGAAGTAGTGTGACCAATGTTTGTGAAAGGTGGGGTGACCTCCTCTTGTCATCATCAATACAGTAAAAAACTAATCAGAAATTTTTTCATTTTTGGAATTTTAAAAGAGCAAGTCAGTAAAGGGTTTTTTCACTATTGTAACATTTTCTTGCTTTGTCTTATGGGTGGGAGAAGAAAAAAAACCCTATTTTTCCCAGCATTTATCTAGCATTCATGTATTTCCCTCAGTGACTTATTTTCCCAAGTGAAATTCTGGCTTTAGTTTAATCTTTTTTGCATTAATGGAAAAATGGTATTTAAGGGAAAACTAATATTATTGTTAATAATAAACCAAATTGAATATATAACCTGTAATACCTAATTGAATCTATATGCCTTGCAAGTATTTTTTGACTGAGAAAAAAGTGGTGCAGTGTACCCAGCAAAACTTACTTCTACAAAGTGGAAATTGGTTGAATTGGTCTTCCCAGGGCTAGTTGGATCTTTTTATTGCCACACTAGTGGGAGAATTTATATAGTTCTTTCCTTCTGTGTTCATCTGCCATGATGATTAAAAATTTAAATAAGCTTGCCAGTAGGGCTGCTTGGCAGCTGTTGTGCCTGTTAAATGAAGTGCATCTTTAGAGCATTCCATTCAGCGGAGCGGAAAGAACTTTAAAGAAAACCAACCTAAGTGCCTGGGGAGTGAAGAGGTTACACATAATTCAAGTGAAAGCAATAGACATTGGATTTGTTGTGAATAGATAATATCGTAATAGGCAAGAACGCCAAGTCTAATTATAACCTTGTGATTTGAATGTCTTTATCTGTGGAGAGTCCAACTATGACAGCAGTTGACGTACCTCTCTTTCTGTCTCTCCAAATCCTGAATTCACCATGGGCCAGTTTACAGTGAAAAACTCCATTACCTCAGTCCTTGGTCCATGGGAAAGATCTACATGTCATAGAGCTGGGTTATTGCTTGGTGTTTTTGATGGTGTGTGAATGAGGTTACATGACCTCTTTGAAATCTATTTCCATATTTATCAGAGGAATAAGAAATACTGTTCCTTCTTCACAATGGCACTGTGAATATATGTAGAAAATGTCTAAAGAGGGCTCCTGTATTTGAGTTCCTCAGATACGTAAGTAGTATTCAATGACTACTAAGAAAAATTATACATTATCATATATAGCTAGTATTTTTATTTATCACTAATATTTAAGACACTATAACAGAAAGGTCTGAATTCCTAAAGTGGGGGCTAGACTGGCTAGATAGAGTCACCCAGAGCTTTTTTAAAAGGCAGAGTTCTGAGACCCACTCTCAAATATTCTGATTCCATAGGCCAGGTTAGAGCCTAGGCATCTGAATTTTTAAAAGAATGCCCAGCTGGTTCTGATGGATAGCCATGTATAAGTGCCAGTGTACGAAGACAGTGATGTAGTCCTATTACAGACTTCTAGTCCCTAACCACTACTAAGATTGTATTGGAAGCAACTTGAGAAGAAGGATTGTCTTGTGGATCATTATATCCCCTTCAGTGCCCTGCACATAAAGATTTGCTGACCATTTGAGCTGAATTGCTTTGACACAGAAGTCACACCTAGATGTGACCACATACACACTAGAACGCTTTATCCCCTCTGCAAATGAATTGGCTTTCGGCACAAAGTGTCCTGGGGTAAGTCAGGTGTTCCCCAGCCTTCTCACCCCTTGGGAAAGAGCTGGCACTTGAGAGTCAGACCTCTGACTATTAGCACTGAGTCTGCCCTTGACCGCATGTTCACCATGTATGGTACGTAGCCTCTATCATCCCGTGCCCTCACCTGCTGAGTGGGTATAACACTAAAAATAGAGGATAGTTGTGAGGATTAAGTTAGAAAGAAGATGTTGGGCCCTGACGTGTGGCTCAGTTGGTTGGGCGCCATGTACAAAGCAAAAGGCCGCCGACTGGATCCCTGGTCAGGGCACATGCCTGGGTTGTGGGTTTGGTGCCCATTCCGAGTGCATACAGGAAGCAACTGATCAATGCTTCTCTCTCACATTGTTGTTTCTCTCCCTCTCTTTCTCCCTCCCTGCCCCTCTCTTTAACATAAATAAACAAAATCTTTTTTTAAAAAGTATGTGTTGGGTACTTGCATTGGAAGGTGCCCAATAAACATCAGTTGCTTATACCATATCTCCATTTTCTTCTGTGAGGAGCTGAAAATCATGGTTCTATGATAAGAACAGTGAGAGGCCAGATTCTGTACTGTGGATAGGCTACCAAAGTGAGAGCCAGCCTGCTTCTGGATTACTGTAGGTAGTATACTTAAAACGAAACGCTACCATTATTATTATTACTATGTTCTGATAGCCCTCAACTTCAAAATAGCTACAAGCAATATTTAACTAACAGTATGCATTTCCTGAGTCTGCCGGAACATAATATTACAAAGTTGGTGTCTTCAAATAACAGGAATTTATTATCTCATTGTTCTAGAGACCAATAAAGGCAAGGGCAGGCCCCGCCCCACCCCATTCTCTGAAAGTGCTAGGGGAGGATACTTTCTTGACTTTTCCAGCTTTTGGTGGCTTCTGTCATTATATGGCTTTCATCTTTGTGTCTCTGTGTCCTTTCCTCTTCTAATAAGGATACCAGCCATTTGGATTTAGGTCCCATGCTAAGTTCAGGATAATGTCATCCTGAGGTCCTTAACTAATTACATCTGCAGAGACTGTATTTCCAAACAAGGTCACATTCTGAGATTCAGAATGGTGGACATAAATTTTGGAGGTATGCTAACCATCTATGATATAGATTGTTAAAAAGCCCCCAAACGGTTCTTTCTTTTTTCCTTAGTAATATAAACCTCTATTCTTCATTAGCCACAAAGCTGTCCAGGATATTTAAAAAAAAAAAAAAAAACTTCCTTTCTTAGTCCCACAGCTGAAAGTATGATCCTGTGACCAAGTTCTGGATAATGAGAAACGTGGTGTGAATCCTTAAAGAGAAGGAACGTGCCCTCCCTCCTCCTTGTCCTTGTTTCCCGAGTGGCGACATGGTGCCTGGACTTGAGTAGCCTTTTGGGCTACAACGTAGGAGACACATGTTGAGGATGACAAGAGCCTGGGTCCCTGACCACCTCATGAAACTGCTGTATCCCAGACTGTCTCGTGTTGAGCTTTCATGTAACAGAAAGAAATTTCTGTCTTGCATAAGTCAATGTTATTTGGGATTAGTCTGCTCCAGATAGCTGGACCTAATCCTAGCAAGTACACCATCTGTCCTCTCTTATATGATGGAGTTGAGGTTTAAAACCTCAGAATAAAGAGTCAAAACTGAACCTAATGAACAAAACAAGCAAATAAACAAAATAGAACCAGAGACATGGAAATAAGGAACAAACTGACAGTGATCAGAGGGTGGGGAGGGGGATAATGGGGGAAAGAAGGGGAAGGGGCGAGTCAGGAACCATGTATAAAGGACCCATGGACAAGGAGAACAGGGTGGGAATTGACTGTGGGACAGGGGTGGGAGAGCAATGGGGAAAAAGTAGGACAACTGTAATTGAACAACAATTTTTTTAAAGCCAGAACTGTATTGAACATTTTAATAAAAACTTTGGTAGTTCCAAATAATTTGTCCACCCTTTCAGGGTCTTATTGTCATTATAACTATATTAATTTAGTCAATAATTTATTGAAATGTTATGTTACAGTTTTGTTTACTTTCCTACTTCTAACAAGGCCAAGCAAATAAGGAAATTTTCCTGCTGTGCCTCTAGCACTCTGCTCAGCGGGGCCTTGGGATTGCCAGAACCCAGGAGCATCAGCCACTGTGCAGTCTCCTCAGGGCACAAGTACAGTGTGATGCGGCTCCCCGGAGAGGTGCAACAAAGTGGTTCCGCTGCTGGGTTCCGTGTACATGGGGAAATTAAACAAGTAGTAGGTGATTCTCCTCATTTGAAGAATAATAATGATCTTATAAACTTAGCAGTGTTTCATTTTTAAGCTGTATGTCAGTGTTGTATTCCTGGAAATAATTGCTCAGGGCTCAATCGCAGACAACAGAATTCACTGAAGCTATTGTAGTTTAAGAAGAAAGGATTGCCTTAATGGATCAACAGGATAGCCTTGGCTATGCTGCAGTAACCAACAGCCCCCAAATCTTTTTTTTAAGAGTTATATGTTTTTAGATTTTATTTATTTATTTTGAGAGAGAGGGGAGGGGAGAGAGAAAGAGGGAGAGAAACACCAGTGTGAGAGAGAAACATCAGTTGGCTGCCTCTTGCATGCCCCCATCCAGGTACTTGGCCTGCAACCGGGCCTGTGTCCTGACTGGGAATTGAACCAGTGACCTTTCAGTTCAGAGGCCAGTGCCTAATCCACTGAGCCACACCAGCCAAGGCTAAATCTTATTGTTATAAAACAACAAAGGCTTGTTTCTCACTCTTGCTTCATGGACATCATGAGTTGCTTGGGGATTTTATTTTGTAGCATCTTCAGTTCCAAGCTAATGGAGAGACCACTTTCCAGAACATTGATAGTAGCCATGGTAGAAAGAGAGAGGTGATGTTTGCTCTCAGTTCACTGGCTCAAGGCCATCACATAGCCACCCCCCACTCCCAGGGGTCTGGGTAGAGCAGTCCTGCCACACGACCAGAAAGCAGCACTAATTGCTTACCCAATCACTGGACGACTGGAGGAAGGGGCTCTGGGTTGATCTTCCACAAATGACTTTCAGAATAACACTGCAGAACTGACCAATCAGGGGTGCTGCTGCCTCTGATTGTGATTCTAGGACCACACTGCCTCAGCCACATTGTTATCAAAATGTTCCTTATTCCCAAATACCCTCAGAGTTAAGGACTAGATACTAGAGGCTCTGCTACCATTGCTACGGAAAAATCAAAAGCCTCCAGAGGGAACTGTCAGACACATGCTTTCCATCTCACAATGGTCCCTTCTGTCTACAGTTTTACTTCGATACACCTGCTTGGTGGAAGTAGGTTATGTGTGGAGAATGAAGAGAGGAAGTCTGAAGCATGTAGTTTCGAACTTTCCAGGCTTGACTGCTTAGTAAAGCATGTTACAAGGGGGTGAGAATGGAGTTGAGTGAGGCTTACTGTCTTATCTGCTGCACGTACATTGTGTGTTTATTCTTTTTTACATTCCTCCATCCATCTCTTCAGCTCTTCCTCTGTCCCTGGGTAAACTGCTACTCTTTCTAGGCACAGTATTAGATGGTTGTCATGGAGGGAAGTTGGAGGGCATGTCAGGGCTTGAGGTGAAAATACTTACTTGGTTTTTTATTATGACCTATGAATATTTCAAGATCAAAGTTAGCAATCCACCTGATTAAGTTTGAAATGGAGCTGTGGAAACACCTCTCTTTTGCAGATGGCACAGGTTTTTTAAAAAGTCATCCTAAATTAAATAATTTAAAATGTGCAAAAATCAAAAAGTTCACACATCCGGAAGGGAGAGGTGGTTGTTGCTTCAACAAAGCACTTGAGTGGGAGTTGGAAAACAAAAAGCGCTTAGCAGATTAGTGCCTTTCCAATGCTGACTGGTACCTTGAGGGGTTTTCCAATTATAAGCAATAAGATAAATCAAAATTTACTTTAATGAGCTGGGTAAACAGCACCAGAGGAGCACATTAAGACTTTTATTTACCACCAAGAGATTAAAAGTATGCCCTTGAGGATTCAAAGAGGTGTATAAATTTTTAGAGCTCTATGAACATACCTATTCTGTTGAGCAAAAACCACAGCTGTCCAAGAGCCTGTCTAGTGAATTGTTACTCACCTAGAGACAGTATTCCAATTAGTTTTTCTTAATTTTTATTTATTTACTTTTAGAGGGAGGGGAAAGAAGGGAGAAAGAGAGGGAGAGAAATACCAATGAGAGGGAGAAACATCGGTCCATTACCTCTTGCACATGCATAGACTGGGACAGAACCTGCAAACCAGGCATGTGTGTCCTGATGGGGGATCGAACCAGCAGCCTTTCACTGTGTGGTATGATGCCCAATCAACCGAGCCACACCAGTCAGGGCAACAGAATTCCATTCTTCTCATTCCCCACCCCACCACCAATACAGTCAAGAACACCCCGCTCCTTTCTGCACCTCTACAGTGAATATTTGCATCCATTACATGGGGTTGTTTTCCTTTGGAGGTGAAAAGTTATTGACTGAAAACCATTTCATCGTCCTTTTAATCTCTCCTTCTCAACTAGTTCCTTTTCTATTAGCACTGAAACATGATCAAGTCTTTCATTTTAAAATACAAATCTTCCTCTTACCACCAGGTCTCCCCCAAGCACCACCTGAGCCCTCTTCCCTTCACAGCCACACTTTTTTTTTAAAGATTTTATTTCTTTTTAGAGAGAGGTGGAAGGGAAAGAGAGAGGGAGAGAAACATCAATATATGGTTGCCTCTCACATGCCCCATACTGGGGATCTGGCCTGCAACCCAGGCATGTGCCCTGACTGGGAATCTAACCAGAGACCCTTTGGTTCACAATCTGGCGCTCAATCCACTGAGCCACACCAGCCAGGGCCACAGCCACACTTTTTGATGTGTGTTTGCTCAGAGGGCTGTCCCCACCGCCTGACTCCCTCCCACTCCTCAGCCCCTGTTACGTGACCCCTTCCCCACCCTTCATGAGGTCATCACATTTCCTTCCAAATCCAATGGACACTTATATGTCCTTATTTTTCTTGGTCTCTCAGCACATTAAAAAACTGTTGAACACTCTGTCTTTTTGAAACACTCTTTGGCTCGAGGGCCATATATTCTCCTGCTTTTGTTTCTGCTTCTTTAGTAGTTTGTCCCTAGCCCACTTAACAGATGGAATAAAATGCTAAATGGGACATTCCCTGATGTCTCAGATTTAAGCTGAAACCCAAAGCTGAAAAGAAATGACATGCACCCCTGTATTTAAAAAAGAAGTTTTATAACTTGCTGTGCATGGACAGATCCTGTCCTCTGCCCCTTAACTCATCTAGGGATTCACTAGAGGATCAGGGATTCTTAGCAGAGAGTTGCTAACCAAGCTGGAAATGCTGAGGCATTTTTTCCTCCTCACATAGAGAAGATTAGGGGCATGCTACCTCATCTCAAGCCAGTGAGAGAGGCAGTAAGTGAATACTCAGAGAAATTTAGGGTGGGTGCTTTCCAGAAATGAACACTGGCTTCTTACTCCCAGCTGGATGCTCACTGAAATGCAAAAGCTCCTTGTTCCACTTTCAGGCTGGTACCAGAGCCAAGCACAGTTTTTGGAGAGCCTGACATGGACTTCAAAGTGTTTAACAGTGTATGTGATAAAGACAGAGCTGGCTGGGAAGGCTGTGTCAGCAGACGGAGTGGGGAGGATTGGAAGAGACAGTGGGAGCAGCCTCTATTACCCACGTTTGGAAAGGTTCCTCCAGGCCAGCTGGGTATGGTAGTTATTAGGGCTGTTTAAAAAGCATTCCAGTTCTTCTCTTCATCTGGGCATACGGTTGTGCTTCATAACTCTCCTGCAAGTTAGAGTTGGGATTGTCTCCTGCCTTGGCCCATGAAATGTGGGCATAAAAGCAGTGTCCCTTCTGGGTAGGAGCTTAAAGAGTCAGGACAGAATTTGCCTTGTTTTTTTCCACCTGCCATGGTGAGCAGAGAAACGTGAGTCAAGAGGGAGTATCCATCCGACTGGGTTCCTGAACAGTCCGACAAACAGTCCGGTAAACTAACTACAATGGACACAAAGCATGAGTAATTTCAAACGATATTTAGGGGCTGCTATAGCATAACTCAGTCTATCTGGATTAATACAGGTAGTCGCCATGATGTTGCAAAGCCCTAACTCAAAAATTGGGCTGCATGGGACTTGGTTATTCCAAAAGGAAAAGAAAAGATGGAGTTTGAGGGAAACTATGAGGGGTCAGTTGGATATTGGATTTTCCTTTTGTTTGTGTGTTGTTTTTCTTTATTTAAATCATTTTTTATTTTTCAGTTAACATACAATGTTATATTAGTTTTAGGGATATGCCCCTGTGATTAGACATTGTATAACTTATTAAGTGGTCATCCCAATAAATCTCATACCCATCTGACACCGTACATAGTTATTAGAATATTATTGACTATATTGCTAATGCTGTACTTTACATCCCCACGATATTCTGTAACAACCAATTTGTACTTTTTAATGCCTTCACCTTTTTCACCCATCCCCCCAACACCCCTCCCATCTGGCAACCATCAAAATGTTCTCTGTATTTTTGAGTCTGGTTCTATTCTGCTTGTTTGTTTTATGTTTGTTTGCTTTTAATTCAATCCTTGACACATATGTATTTATTACCATTTTATTGCTCATATTTTTTATTCTTTTTTTTCTCCTTCTTAAAGAAGGCACTTTAACATTTCATGTAATACTGATTGGCTGATGATGAACTCCCTTCGCTTCTTCTTGTCTGGGAAGCACTTTATCTGCCCTTCCATTCTAAATGACAGCTTTGCTGGGTAGAGTAGTCTAGGTTGTAGGTCCTTGCTTTTCATCACTTTGAATATTTCATGCCAGTTCCTTCTTGCCTGCAAAGTTTCTGTTGAGAAATTAGCTGATAGTCTATGGGAGCTCCCCTGTAGGTAACTAACTGATTTTCTTTTGCTGCTTTCAAGATTTTCTCTTCTTCTTTAACCTTTTGCATTTTAATATGATGTGTCTTGGTGTGGGCCTCTGTGAGGTTCATCGCGTTTGGGACTGTCTTCACTTTCTGCACCTCTTTGTCTATTTCTTTCACCAGGTTAGGGATGTTTTCTGTCATTTTTTTTTAAATAGTTTTCCAATTTCTTGCTCTCTGTCTTCTCGTGGCACCACCATGATGCAAATATTGTTTTACTTGAAGTTATTCCAGAGGCTTTTTACACTATCTTCATTTTTTTAATTCTTTTTTCTTTTAGCTGTTCTGCTTGGGTATTTTTTTTTTTTTTGCTTCCTTATTATTCCAATTGCTGACTTGACCTTAGTTTCATAACTAATCTATTGTTAATTCCTTGTAAATTATTCTCCATGTTAGTTAATGTACCCTTCATTTCTTACTGGTTCTTTTTTATAGTTTCTATGTCCTTTTTAATGCTGTTGAAGTCTTCACTAACTTCATTGAGCATCCTTATAACCAGTATTTTGGTTATAGATCGCTTGCCTCTACTTTGTTTAGTGTTTTTTTTTTTCCTTTCATCTGGGACATTTTTCTTTGTCTCATCATTTTAGCAGCTTCCCTGTATTTGTTTCTGTGAATTAGGTAGAGCTGCTACAAATACTGGGCTTGGTACACTGAACGCATGTGGTAGGTATTCTGTAAGGTCCAGTGGCACAGCCTCCCTGATCACTTCAGGTGTGCCCCTGACCCTGTGTAGGTTGTGTACATCCCCCTATTATAGTTGAGGCTTGATTGGTGTTGGCACATCAGTGGGAGGGATTTACCTCTAGGCCAATCAGCTGCAAGGACTGGCTGCAACAAACAACCACGGTAGAGGATCAGCTGTGCAGGGACCTGCCCCACAAAGCAGGACTTGCTTCAGCAGGGGTCTGGTGCCCACTGAGTCTCCCTCTTGAACCTACCACTGGTTGGGTGGTGATGCTGCAACATAGTCTACAGCTGTCCACTGGGTACACTATTTCTCGGGCCTTCTGGGAGGTTCAGGCCAAGGTCAACTGCCTCCTGTGGTTTGCCTTGGAACCATCCAGCATGAGCTACAAAGCAATCTGCAGATGGCTGCTACTAGTGTTAGGCTTTGAGGTGCCCAGGCAAGGCCAAGCTGTGAATGAAGACCAGATGCTTCTAGTGCCAGGCCTGGGGCCACTTAGTGAGAGAGAGGTATGAAGCATTCTGAGGCCAGATGCTGTTTGTTTGGGAGATTTGAGGAAAGTCTGAAGCATGAGCCAAGACAGGACATTTGTATGGCAAAACCAATGAAAACAGCTTGGGTGGGCTCACAGGTTGGGTGGGACAGGTTCTCAGCGAATCACTAGGGTGGAGTGAACAATGTGAGCCAGGCTGATGGAAACTCAGATATGGTGCCTGTCTGCCAGCTCTCTGCGGGGAGGGCTCAGAAAGGAACAATGGGCTTTGTCAGCATTTCTGTCTGGGAGAAAGATGCTTCTCCATCTCGCACCCTGATGCCAGACAGTTCAGTTCCTTCCTGTATATCCCTGGGGCCTTTGGAGCTTCTGCCCAAGAAGTGGAGTTCAGAGAGAGTAAGTCTGAGTAAGTCCATGGATGGACTCTTTAAGAGAAATGCCGGAAACTCCAGAAGCCCTCTGTCTCCCTCAGCCACAATCCCCACTGGTTTTTACAGCCAGGAGTTATGGAGACTTCTCTTCTTGGCACTGGAACCCTGGATTAGGTGTCCTAGTGTAGGGCTAGGACCCCTTGCTCTTCAGGGGAGACCTCCACAGCCAAGATATCCCTCTCAATTTTTATCTGCTACACAGATATGGGTATGGGATCAGCCAGTTCCATCCCTCTTACCAGTCTCAGTGTGGCTTCTTCTTTTCAGGCAGTTCTGAATGATGGTTGTTCTGTAGTTTAGTTGTAATTTTGAAGTATTTGTGGGGGGGATGCAAGTACCTCACTTACTTATGCCACCATCTTGACCAGAAGTGAATATTGGATTTTCTGAGTCAAGAAAGAGCATAATGTAGAAGCCCCCAGATGTTTAGGGGCAGTAAGGGTCTTTGGAGAGCTCACAAAACCCCACAGAAGAACATTTTAACATCTGTCACAGGAAAGGGAATCTGATGGCCAACCAAAAGAGAAATATGGTTTGACCAAAAAGTTCACTTGTTTGTTTCTATAAGATGGTATTAGTAGTGCTTACTTGTCTTGGACTTCTTTTAAAACAATTTCATTAGACTGTATTGTTACAGCTGTCATATCAGCGTGCATTTAAGAAAAACTTATCAAAATTGGTAAAAATTGTTGTTTAGGCATTTTAATACTGAAGATGCAAGAAAATATGTGACATTTTCAGCATATTATGCTTTATTATTTCAGGAAAGGTAAAAATGCAACTAAAACACAAAGAAAGACTTGTGTAGTGTATGGAGAAGTTGCTGTGACTGATCAAATGTGGAAAAAGTGGTTTGCAAAGTTTCGTGCTGGAGATTTCTCACTGGATGATGCTCCATGGTCGGGTAGACCAGTTGAAGTTAATAGTGACCAAACTGAGACATTAATGGAGAACAGTTAGTGTTACACCAGGTGAAAAATAGCCAACATACTCAAAACATCCAAATCAATAAAGTTATTGGAGAAAATTAAAAATGTGCTTTTTATTTTATGGAAAAACTATACAAACTTTCGGCCAACCCAATAATTTTGCCACACTTTCTTTTATCCCACCTTTCTATATTAACCTGGGGAAGAAAAAAAAAAAAAAAAAAACAAGAATCAGAGGAGAAGTGGGGTAAATATGGCACAAAAAGAGTGAAAAAACAGACCACATCCTCCCTCCACTACATGACTGGTAACCAGAATGAGGCTGGGGATAGAGGAAGAAAGAAAGCTTAGACTGGTGGAAACTTTTAGATGGAAGTTTTAATTTATACTGGCCTGAGTATCTTAGTGTGTAAAAATGGTACTCTTTGAATATTGAAAAGTTAGAAAAAATTAATGGAGTATCTGAAAGTATTGTTTGAGGTACATGGTTTGAAGGCAGTGATGGGAGAGAAATGAAGCCATTTTGGGGTACCCTCCCAAGTCCAACCCATTCGATAAACAAGCTCTGATTCCTCCAAAGAGAAAGTCTTAAAAGTGGGTAATCCTCAGGGTTTTATCCTAAGTCCTCTTCTCACTGCTCTTACTTGTTTACATGGCTGAAAACTTCTATGGCTATGCTTTTTCCCAACCCTGTTTTTAAACATAGACCACTCTTCTGAGTTGCAGAATTGGGCACATATAATTGCTTACTGGACGTTGGTACTCATATAGCTCGTGGGAAACCACATTAACTAGACTCATTACCATTCACCTGGTGCCTGCCTAACTCACTCCTCCTCAGGGTTCCCCTTCCTGTTCTGATTGCCCAAGGTGAAAATCTTGGTTTTTGCTCCTGCACAGCTCCTTACATCCAATCAATCACCAGGTCCTTTCTACTTTGCTTTCTAAATATGTCTCAAATCCGTTCATGTCTCTCCATCCCTACTGTGATCACAGTGGTCTGAATCATCTTCATTTCTCATTGGAAGAGCAGTGGTGGTCTCCATCTGGAGTCTCTGCTTCTAGTCTCACTGAATTCCAATCTGTTCTTTTCTTCGTTGCAGCTACAAGTAATTCTTATGAAGTGAATCATTCACTCTACAAAGATGTATGTGTCCCTAACATGTGCCACAACCCATGCTAATCTCTGATGATAGGTGGAGCACACAAAACAGAGGCCTTGCCCTTATACTATTTACATTTTAACAAGAAGAAGGTAAATTTTATTTTATTTTTTAAAGATCTTATTTGCTTATTTGTAGAAAGAGGGAGAGGGAGGGAGAAAGGGAGAGAAACATCAATGTGCAAGAGATAAATCGATCAGTGGCCTTGCACACACCCCAGCTGGGGACCTGGCCCACAACCCAGGCATATGCCCCAACCAGGAATTGAACCAGCAGCCTTTCAGATCCCAGGCCAGAACTCACTCCACTGAGCCACACCAGCCAGGGTGGAAGAAGGTAAATTTTAAACAAGTGAAAAGATCTGTAAAAGTAGTCAAAATGATTTTAAAAACTATAACTATGTAGTTAAGTACACTTGGAATATTTCTGTGTATTTTCTGTGTGTTACATTGAGAGAAACACAATCTATTAATTTAGTTAAGTATAAGGAATTAATTTAGTGAGTTTGGGTTAATAAAGTAAGACACAGACAAGATTAAATTAGGCTATGAATTGTTTACATTTTTGTAACCACACAGTCGGGACAAACTAAGAATGGGAATTTAAGGAGGTCCTGCTAGGGCTCTACTCCCTAATCCAATAGTCACTTTGTTCAGAAAGCCTTTCCTTACCAACACTTGCCAATTTGCAGCTAAGATGTTGCTTTGATGTCCTTTCATAATCCCTTTATGTCCCCTTTCATATCAACTTGCATACATTATTTTACTTCTTCCTTCATTGTTGTCTTGTTACCAAACAGAAATGGGGTTTTGCTGCCTGCTGCCCATAGTCAAAATCTGGTGCCAGAGATTTGGTGAAAAAGGAAAGGAGTCTTTTATTCCAAAGCTACACAGTTATGGAAAAATGGCAGGATTCTGCCTCAGAACCCATCCCCTCCAGAACACCCAGAGAAAAACCACACCACCCTCTGCCAGATCAGTTCAAGGCTGCTCCCAGAGTTGCTTCTCCCATTTGAAAATACCATCCTTTTGTCCTTGGCTTGTGTGGCTCAGTGGATTGAGCGCTAGCTTACAAACTGAAAGGCCTTCGGTTTGATTCTCTGTCAGGGCACATGCCTAGGTCACAGGCCAGTCCCTGGTTGATCATGTGAGAGGCCACTGATCAATTTTTCTCTCACACATCAATGTTTCTCTCCCTCTCTTTCTTGCTCCCTTCCCCTCTCTCTAAAAATAAATACATAAAATATCTTTAAAAATACCATCCTTTGGGAAACTGCAGGTATCTCTAAGTGGTCCTCCAAGCTGCCCAGCTTCTTTCCCCATCAAACTGGGCCTCAGGGTCCTTTCTTGAGTCTGTGTGCACTGCCCACACTGCCAGTCACTTCCTGATGTGTCCTGCACCAGGGGAGGGGTGAGCCAGGGCCTGCCATCTGGCTGTGCTTGTCTATAAGCCCTCCAGCCCGTATGTTCCTACTCTGGAACCCAGATGAAGAGAAGGGCAGATCTCTGCCCCCCCTCCACTTAAATCTCCTAGTGCAAGCTTCTGTGTGCTCTGGAAGGGTCCAGCTACCCCAGCAAATCCTGTTTTAACCCCAGGCTAGACTGACAGGTCTGCACCTCCCCCTGCAACCATGTTAACCTTTAGATACACATAGTTCTGTGTCTTATAGTTTTCCCTTCAATCAGGAACCAGAAGGGGGTAGGAGTGCTTTTCCCTTATCCACACATTTTGCTAGCCTTGCAGCAGATTCTGTGTAAGGACTTCCTCCTGAGAAATCTCTGTCCAGGGGCAGGGAATCTGTACTCATGTGGTAGGTTGGTTAGCAGGGCAACGTGATGCTGCCTGCTAGCTTATTTACCCTTTACCCTTGAATGGTCTGGAGCTGCTTCTGGGCCCCTCCCTTCCGCTCCCAGCACCAGACCCAGTCACTCTGGTATTATTAGGTCTCCACCCACATACCCACTCCTACCCCACACCTATCCTAAAATATGCTTGCTAACTCCTACTTATCCTATAGGTCTTCGTTGAAACTACTCAGTGGTCTTGGGGGAAAATACGTGAACCATTGGTACTTATAGGCTTCTTCCTTACAAAATTCTTTGGTAAAGGAACTAGGGCTCCTTGGAAGGTATGTGGTACCAGAACTTAGGAGAAGAGAGAGCAAGAGGAGCTCAATACATCTTCTTGTTTTCAAAAACTAAAGATGTTTTCATAAATGCCTGAAATCTTAAGGACAGTACAGACAGGAAAGCTTAGTCACTGGGCAAAAGGTGACAAATTTGGCATTTAAAATGATCACAGTAACTGGAAGACATTGAGTCTTTCCAAGAAGCCATGAGCATATGGTGATTTCCCAATAGTAGAAGTGGTTTTAAAAATTGTTGAAAGAATTTGAGATTAATAAATATAAAGGTTTACATCTAATAAATATTTTTATTGAATGACTAAGTTGTAATTTGATTCAAATACAAAATGGTCATTTACATGAAAATGTCTACTACAGTTGCAACTTGGGAAATATGTTCACTCATTGTGTTAAACAGAATGAGAATTCTTCAACCTCACCATCAGACTTATTATAAAAATGGATTTGAGCTATAACAGAGGGATTTCTATATTCAAAGAAGAAATTTCTCTCTGTGCTCACTGTTAAACTTTAGAGTGAGGCTGTTGACTCTCTCTTGAGAAGCTTTTCCTCCTATCTGGGTTGTATTGTGCACAATTCTGCCTGGAGGCAGCAGAATACAGCGGAGCTGATTTCCTAAGACTCCTTCAGGAATATGACTCTCTAAAGTGATCATTATGAGGCCATTCTAAGTATGCTCGTACTGTGTTAGACTCAGTTCAATGATACTTTGTGAAGGGGCGTTCTATAAGTGAAATATATATAGTTGCATTAAATGTGCATTTACATTACAGATACAAGTTCCTAAAATGATGGGCACCTGGGGAACTTCAATAGTGTATATGGAATTATCACTAACCTACTTTACTGAGGTTTTCTTTGCCATGCCCTATCTTGGAATCCTTCTCTGTGTTAGGAATAAGTTCACCAGCTGAAAAGAATATTAGGAAAAAGACCTGTGCTCATTTGAAAACTATTCTAGAATAGCACAACTTCAAAGGTTTGGTTTCTCTTGCTGGATGAGTAAAAGCAAAATGCTGCCCGTAAATGGACAATTGAGTGCAAAAGCAGAAGGGGTAATGGAATATTACAACCAAAAAAAGAAATGGAAGAGCTGGCAAGAGACCTGGAAGACCGCAAAATGGAGGGGTGTAAAATTAGCTGAAGACAGAGGCAGTTGTAGGAACACTCCTTTTGAGTGGGCGGCTGAAATGCTAATGATTCTATAAGAAATTCAGGGTTTAACTAGAGAATCCTAGGAATTCAGATCCAGCAATATGTTTAGGAAGTTATGGAGAGAATTAACTTGAAAACCCCCACCTCAGCTGGCTCAGAAAGGAGGTGGAAATATAGAATCTGTGAAGGGAAGCTTAATGTTTTTTTTAACTGTCTGCTAAATTAGACCAGATAATTTATGCATTGACAATGTGGAGCACCTGTTAGCTTGGCTTCAAAAGTAATAGTTGTCCAAGGACTGTAATTCATTACTAATCAGTGATAAGACTGTTGTCAGGACTGAGCTAATTAGATATTGTCTTAAAAGTGTGCTTGAATGCCATATTCCAGTATAGACTGACAAACTTATCATGGAAGTGTGTCAGAGGCTGAAGACTAAAGGGACAAAACTAAGGTGGATTAAATAAGATGGCAGAGGAGTAACACAGAAAGACAAAGATATATAAGATTTTGTAGAAAGTTCTAAATATCAAAACTGAAAAAAACAATTTGTCTCTGTTCAGATCCTCCAAGAAGCAAGACATCAAGATAGAATGAGATGGACAGGAAATGTGTGGAAGGAAATGCCTTTGAAGGACAAAAGGAGTGGGAGCAGGAGTAGATGGGGTGGGCTCTCAGATCACAGTAGAGGTCTGACCCCCGTGAAAGGACAGAGGAAAGAAAGCAGGGTCCTGTAGAAAGAGTCTCTGACTGCAGTGCAGCAAGGTCACCCTACCAAAGGCAAAGCACCCTACCAAACATTGCTGGAGCTGTCATGCATTAGGGAGAAATGGCACAGCTCTAGTAGCCTCATTGTGTTTAGTGATTAGCTAGGAGCAGCCTGGGGGAAGCCTGGCCTCAGTATGAATGCTGTGCCAGGTCACAAAAAGCAGCAGCTGACGATGGTCAGCCAACTACACTCTTTATGGCAAGTTCTTTGGAGGGGAGATCTGAGCGGCATACCAGCAAGGCTGCTCTGGTCCACCCCTTTGTCCCTCTCAGATTGACTTAGCCACTTGATGTTTGGGGAGCAGCTCTTTCATGGTTCCTGTGAGCCTCTCTTCCTGAGGAGACTTCCAAGAGGGGGATTAGTGGGAGAAACTATACTCCTAGGTGCTGCAACCAGTCTCAGAACTGTAACGGGCTGACATTCACTGTCTTACTCCTCCACTGTCTTTTCTACATTCTTCTCATTTTCAACTATCACCTCTGTCAGTCCTGGTGGCTCACCCAGTGGTGACCCAGACCTTTATTCCAGAAGAACCTGATTCCTCGGCAATCAATATCTTCTCAGGCCATCATTGCAACTTGTGTCCATTCATGGTTATCTGGTTGAGGGGATAAAAGAGGCACCCAAATGATCATCTTGCGGGAGCACAGCCTTACTTCCTTCTGCTGTTCTAGGCCTATTACCCCCATGAAAATGGTGACTTCTTGCCTGCTGGCTACTGGATACAGGAAGTCCAAATGCTCATGCAGTAGCTATAATATATAGTTAAATAGGACCTTCACTGTCCCCTTAGAAAGAATATGCTCCTTTGGGGGATGAGAACCTCATTCTCTTCAAGGTCAGAGTTGTAGGGAAAGGAAGCAAAATGCCCTCCAATTGGTCACTGGGAGTGATGGTAGGGGGCCACAATTATTCCTCCCTTAGTACTCTGTGTTCACATATTCTTTCGTTTGAAGTACCACAGAGAGGTCTCTGATTTGCTGTATGTGCTGTGTTCTAGATATCACCCTATTCTTCCAGTGTATTGTCTCTGAGCTGGTTTTTCAGCTATGCCTCAGTAAGCTGTTCCAACACTCTATCAGGCTGGCTGCTTTAGCGTGGTAAGGGATCACTGGACTCCATGGTCAAGGGCCCACTCTTGCACCTGCCTCTCTGTGAAGTGGGTTCCCCAGTCAGATGCTGTGCAATATGGAATTCTGTGCCCATGAATCAACCATTGTGTAAAGTCCTGGATATTGGTGTTAACTGAGGGCCTTTAGGCAGAAAAGACAGACCCAGGCCTAGAATAGGTGTCCACCACTGTGAGGATGAACTGCTGGTCCTTCCAGGACCGAAAAGCTTAAGACACCAAGTGGCTGTTGGTCACCTTGAGGAACGGTGCCCTATCGGGTTTCAGTGTTGCTCTCTGTTGCTGGTAGGTTGGACATTATGAGGCAGCAATAGTGAGACTGGCCCTCACCCCTGTGAAGGGCAGTCCTCTTAATTCCACCAATTCAAATGGAAACTTCACCCCAAAATACCCTTACAGAACTATCCAGAATAATGTTTAATCAGATATCCAGGCACTGTGGCCCAGTCAGGTTAACACATAAAGTTCATTATCACAGGGTACTAATATCTGCCATCATTTCTGGGATGCAATACTGTTTTTGATTCACTACCATGACTTGGGGAAGTGGTTGTTTCAGAGACTTCTCCAATATGATTGTTCTGATTCTACTTGTCAAGGAACAAAGTCAAATTTCAATGAATGATACCCTAATTTTTTTTTACTAAGGATGAATAAAATGCCCAACAACTGGGTTTATGGACCCAGTGGGCCCACTGTAAGTGAGATTTCAGCCAGAATTGCATATATTACTGGGTCCCAAAGTCCCACCTCTAACATGGGGTTGTGATGACACTTTAGGTTTATAGATATCAATGTCAGCTAGGGAAGTGTGTCCAGAAGTCCTAAGTGTATGTGATTATTGTCCTGTTCCTTGTGCCTAGCCACCTGAGTAAATGGATGTGGGTTCATTTGGGGTAGGACTAGGGAAGTCATTATGGTTAATAGTTGTCACGGTGTTGCAGCTTTCTTCCTTCTTGGGATGCAGCCAATTCTCAGTCACTGCATTCTGGATCTGCAAATTGTCTCAGGTCCAGGAACTGAGCAAGGAATTAAGAATTTGTGTTGGACCCTTAGCCTCCTGCTTCTTGGACCTTGCTTGTTTCTGATTATAGGTGCTAAAGGACACTGTCATTTTTTGCCCTTCTATTTTACCCCTAGGGGCCCCAAATTCTATTAACCATTTCTACAACTTCCTGTGGTTCATGCCTCTTGTCAGCTCTTCCAACCTTCCAGTAATGGTGGCCCCCTGGCTTCTGGCAGTTAAGCTTTGTTATGTGACTTCTATTATTCTGGGGAGCTATCACTCCCATTGCTACTAATGAACACAGATCTGTAACAGCTTCATCCCTGACCTGCAAGGAGAGCTGCCGCAAGATGATTTACTGATGCCAGTGCCCCTCCCACCACTGCATTCCTGGTGGCCTGGAGAATGGTGTGTGCTCTGGACCCTGCTGGAATGCAATCCTCTGGTGGGCCCTCTGGCTTCACATGATGAATTTATTGCAGCATACCCCTTCCCACAGCGTTTTTATACCTTCCTCTGCCATGAAAACTCAGGCATTTCCTCCTCAGCAGGGGCCATCACCTTTCCCAGGCTTCTAAGAGCCATTCTACCTTCAGTTTGCCCCACTCCCTGAGGGCAGGGCATGTCCCTGCAAAGGTGTTAAACTCAGTTTTTCAAGAAATTGCTCCCAGTTAAACAGGCTCCCTGTCTCTCACACCATGCCTTTTACTGTTTCATTATTTCTCAGTTTCTCATTATCCCTCTGTAAGGCATCAGTAGAACTTTAAAATAACCAGTGAACCCTATTATAATTGCAAGCACTATTATTCCCCCCGTATCTTTCAAGTAGCTGAATCTTCAAGCTAGCAAAACTGCTCCCCTCTACCAGGATGCATTCCCAGGTCACCAGTAGTGAAATCCTCAGCAACTGTGGGGCTGCCCTGTGTGAAAGACTACCTGTCCCCTACCTTCCCCTCAGGATGAGGTCCTACCTGCCAGCCAAGCATGAGTGAACCTAACTTGACTGCCTGCTTTCTTGGACCATTTTGTTTGTTTGTTTGTTTGTTTGTTTTACCAACTGTGTCAGCTGGGTCCTCTGGGTAGCAGATACCAAGCCACAATTAGGTGTGCATATGATGTATTAGGAAAACATCTCTGAAGGATAAAAGGGGAGGTGGAGCAAGAGTAGGTGGGAAACCTTCAAGCCACAAAGCAGGTCAGACACTTGTGAAAGAAGAGAGGGAAGAAGAGACGATTAGGTAGGAAGAGCGCTACACTGCAGTGCAGCCCTGAGAAAGTCTTGACTGGGTAGGGCATCCCAGAGCAAAGATGGCCCACAGGGGAATCTTGTGTGAGACGGAGATGGCCCAGCTCTAGTAGCCCCACTGACTGCATTTAGTCATTTGCTGGGATCTTCCTGGAGGGAGGATGACCTCAGTGTGAAGATTGCACACCTGGAGCTATATAGAGCAGCTAGCTGGATACCTACGTTTCTCAAGGGAAAGCTGAGTGGCACACTGTCACAATCAAATCTGAGTGACAGGAGCAGAAAGAAAAGAAGACAAGACCAGGAAGTCAGGTGGAAATGGAATGGGAGCCTCCCAAGGAACATTTGTATAATAAGTATGGGCATGTGCAAATTTCACCTTATTTGTCTGTGTTTGGATTTGGTGAGTTGGTTTAATATTACAACGGGCATGAATGAGTCTGTGTAAAGACATGGGCTGCCATGAGATATAAGCATTGACAAGGAAGGAGACGGAAAATCTACAAGAAGCAGACACAAGAATTAAGGCATAACTTCATGAAGTCACTTATTAATGCAGGAGGAAATCATCCTATAAACCTCAATATACCCAGAAGATAATTATTCTATTATTGAATTCATCAGTAAAAAGATAATTCAGGTTGAGTATCATTTGTTTTAAGAAGTAAATATGTGCTCTTTAATATATCTACTTTAAAAAGATTTTCAACATCCCTGGCTGGTGTAGCTCAGAGGATTGAGTGCCGGTCTGCAAACCAAAGGGTTGCTGGTTCGATTCCCAATCAGGGCACACGCCTGGGTTTCAGGCCAGGTCCCCAGAGTGGGGGCATGTGAGAGGAAACCACACATTGATATTTCTCTCCCTCTCTTTCTCCTCCCCTTCCCCTCTCTCTAAAAATAAATAAATAAAATCTTAAAAAAAAGATTTTCAACAAAATGACTTTTAAATGTCACTTGCTTAAATGGTAAGTTCCTCCATTTTACATAAAAGCTGTATCACTTGAAAAGACGTGTTTCTCTGCTCTATAGCTGGGTTATACTTTATTGTCTTTCAAATATTCATGCTGCCTGCTGCATGGCTCTTTCTATAATTTTATAGCTCCCACTTTTAAAAATTGCATTTTTATAGAAAGTGAACTACTTCCTTAGACTTCTGTAATTCAGGAAGCAGGGCTTCAAGAGAATCTACACTTCAATGGCAAAGAGTAAAATTCTTTTCGTATTATACAATTCAAAGTTCAAGGGAAATGTCTGCAGTTTAGATGTTTATAACTTTCAGGTTATCTTTCATAACTTTAGAAGTATTGTATAACACCGGGATAATAATTCCCACTTCAGATGGTGGTTGTAAGAACTGAATATACATGAATCACCTACGTGGATTACAAATTTTAATTTCCTGCTAAAACCTATCAGAGGATGATCTTTCTGCTACCTGGAGAAAGTTAGAGGCTATAAAGTTTATCTTGCCAATTCTTTTGTTAAAAGTTGCCTCTGTCCCTACCACTTTTTTCAAGTTGCTCTCATTCAAAGACCCTGCAGCTTCCTGACTGCCAAGTCCAACTTCTCCTTTCTGCTCTCATTCTATCTGCCCTCTGTGCTGTGTTGACAAGCTGGCCATTCTCCTTCTTGAAACAATTTGCTTACTTGCTGTCTTGGAAGCCACTCTTTCTAGTTCATTTTCAGTCCTTCATTTTTACTTTCTGATTTTGGTTTCTTTTACAGCTGGTGTGTCATGGAATGCAAGGTCAGTAGCAGGAAGGAGTGAATAGTGAGTCAGTTCAGCTTATGATCCAAAAAGGAAGCAAAGTAAAAAAAAAAAACACCTAAAAACCAAACTCAATATTGTGGAGATACTAGAGCCAAGGAGAGGATGTGCCAGAACCCGTAGAAGAGTGGGAACCAAGGATTAGGAGCTACAGGACGCCGTTAAGGTAATGGACGGGAGGAATAGGCAGAACAATACCCAGTGTAATCTGACCATGTTCGCCAGATGACTTTGCATTTTTACCTGGCTCTCCTTACATGGGTGGGACACAGAAGTAGTCTAAGCAGAGTCTAAACAGGACTGCCAAGTACTCCCCACTTTTTTTCCCTGCTGGCCTTTAAATGTTGTTCCCTGCCATCCTGCTTCTTGGAATTCTCCTTCAATCCATGTACTCAGTCCGAGTGATCTCATGCAGTCTCCTTTCTTTAAAACTACCTGGTTCTCTAACAAGTTTTAGACTGTCTACTGGGCGCTTTTGTCTAGATATTCCACAGCATTCAATGCCTAAATTGGGCTCGGTATCTTTACTTCCTAAAGGGTTCCCTCATTAGCTGCAGCACTACTGTCCATCTAATCTCTCATATTAGAAACCTTGATGCCATTCTTCTTATTTTGCATAAACTACTTATTAACAGACAAGGCCTAGAGATTTATTTCTCCTTGGACACACCCGCAGTGTGACCCCAGCGGCCTGTGGTCTTGGTGTACTGGCCTCGAACACAAAGACCCCAGAAGTAGTGCAGCCCCCTGTGGGCCTGAATTTTCTTCAGCCACTCCAGGTCTTCACAAAGCTTGTTGTCCAGACCATTGGTCAGGACCAGGCTGTATTTTTCATCCTTCACATCCTTCTGTCTGTTAAAAGCCAGTCTGGAGTCTTGGACTGGCGTGGGTTCTGCATAATGGTAATCACCTGCTCCACCTCATTCCCTGTGAGCTCTCCTGCCCTCTCAGTGAGGTCAGGGTTTGCTTTCCTCAACACCACGTGAGCATATCCTCGCCCCATACCCTTCACTTCAGTGACGGCAAAGCCTATTTTCTGTCACCCATCAATATTGGTGTTGAGTGCTCTCGAAATGTGCTGGGACTTCTCAATAATCACTAGAGACGTGGCTGCCCCTGCAGCCATGGCCACATGTGGGCCTCCTGTGGAGGAGAGTCCGTTCTTCACTTCTTTCTCTGTGCTGACACCCAGTCAGTCACCAAGACTTTTACAGATCATTAATAAATATTTTTGTTATTGCCATTGATATTATGACTGCCTTTTTATCTAGCCCTTGAGCTAAGCACTTTGCCAAAGCCCTTTCTATATGTTACCTCATCTAATTCTCATAATAGCCTCTAACAACAGCCTTGTGGGTGCTGTTATTGTGTGATGAAGAGTCTGAGGCTTAGTGCATTTGAGTTATTCTCTCATGGGCTTTAAATAGCTTGCTTCCGTGACACAGAATTGAATGCAGGTATTTTAACTCCTGACCCTGCTCCCTCCATCACTGTATTCTGCTTCTACTTTGCTCTACTGTTTTCTCTCGGAAAAAAAAAAAAAAAAATCTCACAAACCCAGCCCTTCCTCCAGCTGTAATTACACAGATTCACATACCTGGGCTCCAAAATCAGATGCATTTGCCTTGGAATTCCGAAGCCCCGTCTGCTATGTGACTGGACAAGTTACTTTTCTGCCTTTGATTCCTCATTGGTAAATAGGAATGTACTAGCTACATCCCATGTTGATTATAGGGTTTAAAATTAAATACTATGAACAAAAAAAAAGAAAGAATAAAAGCTTAACCTATGAAGAGTTCTGTACAGTTACTACAGTAGATCACTCAGGTAACCCATGTCAAGCTTGATGTACTTATTATCCATCTACTCCAGGACAAGCCCTCAAATGTTTCTACTTTGTTTTAAAATATGTTTAATTTGTCTCCCTGACATCAGACCTGCTAAATTCATTCTCTCCATTATTGTCAGAATTATTTTTTTAAAAACTCAGTCTGATGCATTGACTTAAAATGGAATCAACCTCTTAGCACGGTATGGTATCTTCTGCCTTTCTCGTGCATGCCCTGCTACGCTCTGGAAAGTAGCACAGCTGTAATTAATACCCAGCTTGGTATTTCGTGGACACGCCAGCCTCCTGGATGATGCCTTGGGGTCTGTCTGCTCTATTTCTGTACATGAGCCTTATCATCTACAAAACTCCTTGTCCTTCAAGGACCCCCTCCTTGTGATAACTTCCCTGAAGTCAAACTCAAACACCTTCTGTGCTGTTAAGAGTGTTTTATTCATAGTATTTGTCATGCCAAATTTGAAATTCCTGAATTGCAATTACTTTCTCCAGGAAAAGGACCATTTCTGAATAGAAATCAATCAAATCTGGTGTTATACAGTACCCATTAATTGTAGGCAACCAATATATAGCATTGAATGAGTAAATAGTAACTAAAAGTATCATTCTTACAGTTTACAAGGTCTTTTCACATACTTGTTTTTATCACATTTTCATAATATGTAAGCATAAGATTGTTTGGATACAAGAGGCTGTATTATTATTATTATTATTGTTATTATTAACTGGGATTTATTAAACTTCTCCAACATTTTACCCAATTTCAGAGCTTTAAAATATGCAAAATAACCACTAATAGCTTTAAAAATAAGGGCAAAAGTGATCACATGGCTCATGTTTTAAGAAGAGGTAATTATGGAGAGCACGATAATTACCTGTGGGTACTGGTAAATATATTGCAGCTCGATGATTGAATGTACTCCAGATTCAGATTAGAACATTTCTTTAATTTGCTGCAGAAGCTGATTTCTAGACAGTCAGGCTAAAACCTTTCATTGGAGGAACTCTTCAGAATTATAGTAGCATTCCAAATCTTTGAAATTTCCATCCACTTCTTTCATGTGGTAATAATAATCAATGCAGTTATATAAGTTAAAAATCAGTGGGTTCTATTACCTCCCTGAATTCCTTGAAAACAGTTGAGCCAAAGTAATAAGGAAAGATAGTTGATTTGAAAGCTAAAGCAGTATTTATTAAAACATAATAACTCATGCATGGCACACGAAATCAATTTAGTGTCACTCTAGCAATTAAAAAAAGGAATATAATACAATGAACAGTACTAGAGTGTGCTGTATCAGGTAAGTGTATATTGTTTTGTGAAATCTTTGTTTCAACTGTATGTTGTATGGGCTTCCTGGGTTGTGATGTAAAATATATTTCCCACTGCGGTATTTACTTCCCACTGCATCGGGTCAAAAATTTGAAAGCCTCCACCATACAGGACAAAGGAATATTGTTCAAGGAGTGGGATCAAGTCTAAGTAGCGGCTTAATAAAATTGGTTTAATAACTTCATAACATTGTAATCATGTCCCATTTAAGGCCCCAACCCTCCCCCATTACACAATCATAATCCCCAAAGCATAATATAGCTCTGATTCATTTACCAAACTTGGCTTTCAATAACATTTAATTATTTGCAAAAGTCAAACCAATCTCTAAGAGATGAACACTCACTACCACAGAAACCATGCGGAAGAATTTGCCATAGAGCCTGAAGTCAGTAACAAAAAGCAGTGTGAAAAGTATGCTCAGCAAAAGCAATCACTGAAATTGGACTGAGATCACTATTTTCCAGGGATGCTCCTGGCATTTCTGTTCACATATTTATCATGTTTACATATAATTACTATATAATTTTCTCTTAGTGAAACAGAGCCCCTATCACACAGAAACCTTATTTCACTATTTCTGTATAATTAGTGCCTTTGCATATATTGTCTGGCACATAGAGACATTTAATAAATGTTTGTCAAGAAGACAGTGCTCGTTTGGATAAATACATGTTCTGAAACTTAATCACTGACTCCAGGTCAGAGCATATGCTAAGGGTATTCATGCTTCCTGCCCACTTAAAAGGATATACTTCTCAGAATGTTTCAGCTTACAAAACAAAATCTTAATGAAATTTAAAATTTGTAACTTTTTAAATCAAGGCATAAAATTTAAAACAAAATGAGATGTTATTTTAACACCAAATTATTATGGATGCAAGCAGAGAAGTGTGCACTGTCAGACAATGTTTGTGATAGGGAAAACTGAAAAAGATGGTTTGGAGATACACATCAAAAATCTTTAAATTTACTTATTCTTTTACGAAGAAATTTTGCTTCTAGTTCTTTATTCTATGAAAAAATTAAGACTGCAAATATGGACACAAAGGTATTAATTTCAGTGCTCTTCACAATAGATAAAAATGTCTAATGCTAGAAGATTGATGATGGAAATCATGGTAATTTTTACATAGAATAATATGCAGCCATGAAAAATAATGATGCTCAATTATATTGACATAGAAAAAGGTTTAGAAAATAAATGTACTTTAAAAGGCAGGCAATGACCCTGTAAACTGCGGAATGTCATTTAAATTTTTTTGTGAGGTAAAATGCATGTAACATAACTATTAAAGTGAACAGTTCAGTGGCTATTTAGTATATAGTGGCTATTCACTTTCTTGGTTCACTGTACTTCTGTCTAGTTCCAAAGCATTTTCATTAGCCTGAAAGGAAACCTGTACACACTATGTGGTTGCTTCCCATTCCCTCCTTCCCCATCTGTGTTCTATCTCAATGATTTACTTATTCTGGGTATTTCATGTAAATGGAATCATACAATATGTGATCTTTTGTGTCTGTCTTCTTTCACTTAGCTTAATGCTTGAAGGTGCATCTGCCTTATAGCAGTACTTTATTCCGTTTTATGCAGAATATTTAATTGTATGTATATGCGATGATTTTTCTGTTCATTAGGAGACGGACACTTGAATTGTTTCCACTCTGGCTGTTGGGAATAGTTGGTGCTGCTATGAGCATAGATATACTGCAGAATTATTTTAATGATACAAGTATCTACTGGCAGAGAATAAATTCAGGAATATTAGCAGACATTATGCTGGGGTTACAGATGAATCTCTTTATATAATTAAGAGTATTGGGCTTGAGAATTAATCAGACAAGACTCCATTTCTTCATATGTAAAATGAGAAAAACAGAACATTGAATAAAACTGGATTATTGTGAAGAGTAAATAAAATATATGTGAAGTACTTAGAAATACCTGGGGGCACGGTGTGAGTACTGAATACATAATATTTTTAAATACTTTGGGTTTTTTTTACAGTTACTTAATAGTTTTTCTAATGGAATAATATTAGTGCTAAGCAAATTTCCTCCCCCTCCCCCTCCTGTATTTGCACGCTACACACTTAAGATAGAAGTTCCGCCTTGCTGATAGTCACTTTGGCTGGTGACAAAGGCTGCCCGATCTTCTGACCTGATAACATCACTTTGACTAAGAATAGTTCTACAATACAACTCTCCTTATAAGTTTCAATTAAAATGATATTCACTAGCCCTCTAGCCCTCTGCTCTTCTCTCATTTTACACTTGGTTTCAGCATTGCTCTGTATGTTGCAAATGCAATCACCCAGGTTATACGTCTTAGGAACTGTTCAAAAGGAACGGAGGGGCGAGTGATGGGCACTGGCTTTCTCGTATACACAGCTATGAAAAATCTTTGCGGTGAGGTATTTCCAAAAATATATTTCCTCCGGAATTTTTTCTTGTCCTCCCTACAAAATCTCAAATTTTATTTTTCATTGTAAACTAAAACTTTTTCGCCAAGTGTGCACAGCAGAAGGGTTCCGGTCCAGAGCAGGGTGCCTCCCCAGGTTTGGGGTGACTGAATTTGCGTTTGCAGCCCCAGCGAGGGAACTTCGCGGGGCGTGCGCTGTCCCACCGGGGGGCCGCGCGGGGACCAGCGCTGCGTCCCCCTCGGGAAGCTGCCGGCGCGGGGGCGCATCCCCTGAGCCCCACCCTTAAAGTTCAGGGACGCGCCGCAGGAGGGGGAGCGCGCCGCCCGCACAGGTGTCTCGGGCCGGTGGGCGGACGCGGCCCTGGCTCCCCGGCCGGGGGCCGAGGGGGAGGTGCCCTCGAGGTAGTTCTGGGCTCCTCCTCGGCGCTCAGGTTTCCGCTCCCGCCCGCCGGCTGCTGGCTGCGGCGCCGCCTCCCCCTCCCCCTCCCCGCGCCTGGGCCCACTCCGCGGCCTCTGCCCGCCTCGCCCCCGCCCGGGCCTCCTCCCGCTTTCTCTCTCCGCTTCCCCTCGAGCCTCCCGAGGAACCCGCAGCCATCCGCGGGGCGCCGGGAAGATGGCGGCGGCGGCGGCGGGAGGCGGCGGCGGCGGCGAGGGGGTCGCGGGCCTGGGCTGCGCGGCGGGGTCGGGGCCGGGGCTGCGCGGGTCCGGCCCCTCCGGGGAGACCTGCGAGGACGCCCGCAGCCCCGCGCTCTCCGCGCTGCACTCGGAGGAGGTGGCCGCGCGGCTGCAGCGGATGCGCCGGGAGCTGAGTAACCGCAGGAAAATCCTGGTTAAAAACCTGCCCCAGGACAGCAACTGCCAGGTACGGGACCGGGCTGGGAGGCGACGCGTCCCGGGGGCACCTGGACTGGGCTCGGGAGAGAAGCTGCCCCCGAGGTGTCCACGCTGGTGCCCGACGCCTGGAGCGTTTGGGAGTGGAGGGGGTCGGTGCAGTGTTAAAGAACGGTCCGTAGTTTTCGCCCCGTAACCTGGGTTTCGGAGCCTGAGGTCACCCTGTAAGAGTGGCAGGATAGGAAACTGAGGCTCCGAGAGGCGCTGCGGCTAGTCCAAGGTCAGCGGAATCGGGGGCGTCTGCCTCCAAGTCCGGCCTGCTTACTCCTTCTGCTGTGGCCCCTTGATTATGTGATGGGGGGAGGGGTCGGGGAGCAAGTAGGTGAAGGAGAGTGTGGAGCTCAGTTTTAGGGTGTTGTCTTTGGGAGCACCTTGAGAGGGGTGGAGGGTCCCGACTGGGGTCCTCGGGACTTGGGTGTGCCATGGGGGCAGGGGACGGCCTCAAGGGAGAGCTGGGAGTGAGTTTTCCTGCTGCTGAAGCACTTGACCAAGTTTGTATGAAACAACTCTGCCCCTTCAGTTTGCTAAGGTTCTGGAATAAAGAGGCTATCACTCCGCCTTGGGGAGCCTTGCAGCCGTTTTCTGCATGCCAACTGCTGGAGGATTTACCCCTTAGTGACTCCGAGGAAGCTTAAAGATAGGCAACTTTGCGTCTATGATCCAGAAAAACTGTTGCTTTAAGGTTAAAAGATCTGCATTTAACTCCCCCCCCACCCCCGCCCCTGCATTGCCGAGGTTATATATTCAGTTGTATTCAGAAAAGCAAGAATATACAGAGAAGCGAAAAGTAGGGAAATTGAAATCACCCGTATTTCTGATACTTAAATGTAACTGTTGTTAGCATGGGGTATTATCCTTCTCTGTTTTCCTGTGCGTACGTATACCTATGTATTTTTGTTTTACCGAAAGAGAGAGATCTTATCTTTGATTCTTCAGGGTTTTTTAATTGTCTACATTTCATATATAACTTGAATTTATATATCTGTGTGGATGGGAGGGTGGGCTGTCCTGGTAGTTGCAGATTTTGGCCAATCCGTGTAGTTCTCCTGTAACAGAGGCAGGGAATTGCAAGTGGTTTGGCTGTTGAAAATTGCAGGGCAGTTCCTCTGTGATCCGTAAAATAATGAGACTAGGACCTCATTACTATGTAATTAGACCTTATCTAGCCTCTCACAATAAATGTAAGCATATAAACCTTCGAACCATATACCTATATACATGGGGGGCCATTTGGTTCCATAAGTAATGTACAAAAGTCTGTGGTAGCCCCGTGTGTTACCCCTCTTTCAAAGCTGTCATTGTCCACTTCCCGTCAGGTCGGCATGTGTTGGGATGCCGCCTATGAGGACACCTGTAATGGAGCAGTTTCAAGGTAGCACCTTTCCCGGCCCGTGCAAACAGAGGAGAGCAAGGGAGCTCAGACACAGGGAGGCTTGCTAGAGGCAGATGGCATTTTTTAAAAATTGAAGAAGTAGCAGCTGTGTGTGTAGATAATCTGGGAGAAAAGAGATGGCGACGTGTGTTGATTTCCTTTGCAGAATGGCATATATTTTTGTCACACTTTCTTGCATTCTGAAAATACTTAAATCCCAAATTTTAGACAGTTTTACGTAGTCTTGCTTTGTTTTTTCTTACTGCCCTTCTCAAGAGACATGAAAAAATAGATCAAGCGTCTATTAAAAGGAACAATTTTAATTACCTGGTGTCTGTGATGGTGGGAGGTTTTACAAGAATTAGTACACTGATTTGTATTTTTGAGATATTCATTCTCTGTTATGAACTTGTGGTTAGCCTAAATCTGAGGATGTTCTCTAAGGTAGCAAGCATAAACTATGGAATAAAATTGGTATAAGACCTGTATGTCTAGGTTTTACTGCCAAGCATCCTAAATTTTTATGTTAAAGTCTCATGCCATGTTTTTTGAGAGTTGAAGCTTCTTTTTCTAAAAGCCACCCCCCCCCCCATAAAAGTTGTTAGGACCTAGAGACTTGTCCAGACTTGTCCTAGAATTTTTCCTATGATTTTTATATTGATAATAAAATGTTTTTGATATTTCTGATATGTAGTTTCAAAATCTAAACAGATCAGTGTTTGATTACAAATAACATTTACTTGAGAAGTGTTGAGTTTCGATCATCTTTTGAACTTGTACCTTTGCTAGTTTTCTGATTACAATCATAACTGTCAGTGATCTGTGTTGCGTAAATAAGGACAATGGACCGAAGAATTCTAGTTCCTAAAAGAAAGTCGTTTCTTTAGATTCTTCAGATTGAGAATTGCTATTTTTACTTGTCCAATAGAGTTAATACTTATTTTGTCCACTTTTTCTCAACTTGTAATACTTTTGTGAATATATTCAGCATGGTTGTTGGTATTTTATCTTTTTTCTTAACAATTCTAGTGTCTCTTAGTGGCTGCATTTTACTGACAACTTATAATGAAGGCTTAACTTTATTTTGTGCCTTTTAGCCTTGTTTCCTTCTTATGAAATTACTAAGATGGTTTAAAAAAAGTTACTACTTTTTGTTTAGCTGTAAGCAATCAGGTATTTTTAAATACTAAAATTCTTGATCTTCTCTAGAAGAATCTGTGTGTATTCATTCATTCATTCTAGAATATCACTTTAAGGATCAAAGCCATTCCTGACTCTAGTTCTCTGCTTTATGGTCATGTCTTCAGAAAAGCTACAATGGTAACTGATTTGTAGGAGCCCAATAATTTTTTTCTACTTTTCAAAAATACAGGTATTACCTTTATGAAACATAGTTTTTTATAAATCTTAAATATTGTTTAATTTTTTGTATGACAGATTTGCAATTGCATCTCACAACTTTACACCTATGATTACAGGGCACACTGGAAGTATTATTGTTAAGTGGGAGCTTTTAAAGATACGTATATCAATGCCTTCGAAATACTAGCTCTAAAAAAAAGCACACCTTTGTGCTAGTAAGCTCTCAGAAGTTGTCTCCTTGAAGGGTGGCCGCGCAGTCCGTCCGGTGCTGGTGCCGTCTGGCCAGCCTCCTGCTTTCTCGAGCCCTCTGAGCCGTCTGTGATCTTGTAGCCCATGTCCTTTTCATCTCTTAAACAGACTGTTACCGATTTTCTGTTTTGTTGTCTACCCTCACTATGGTCCTGTCCCTTAGGTTTTAGCCCTTCCCGCTCACTGACCCTTAAGAGAGCTTCTCAAAGCTCAAATCTGATGTCACTCTCCAACTTTAAAAAAATAAACAAAAATTCTTTGACTCTGAATTACTGGCACTGCTTCTCGAACTTTCCTCACATTGTTCATCAGTTTGTCTCTTTTCCTCAAATTGTAAGGAATAGTGAACCTGAGTCAGCTTTCTGTAAGAATGAAATTTCTTTGAAGATTCATATTCTGTTGGAAGAAAGCATAATTTTATGTTCTAGTACAAATGGACTTAATATAAAAACTAACTTAGACTTGTTTAACTTACCTCCGTGTTTTTTTTCATACACTTGCACTTGTGGAAGATACGTTATATTTAACGTATAGTTTTTTTATAATCCTATGTTACCATGAAGCACTCAGAACTCAAGTTGGAAAGCATGACATGACAGGATAGAAATCTAAGATTGTAGGCTATTTGTGACTTGGCCCCTGCCTGTATTTTTACCCTCATTTCTTACTAGTCCTCCATTGGATTCTATTGTAGTTTTATAAGATGCCTAGATCCCCAAGTCCTTCATATCACTATGGTTTGGATATTTATAGTCATGTCTTTGAATGTTAGTGTTTTGGGATGTAATTATAGTGATTAGTTTATTGTAAATAATATTTATAATTATTATAATTATAGTGAATGATAACAATGTTGTGAACAATGGTTATTATTCAGAATAGCCATTGTGTATGTGTGTTAGTAATCTTTTGCAACTCTGAATTTCGAATTACAGTTAGTTAAGGTGTTTTTTATTGCATTTCTATAAATTGTTTATTTTTATGGTTAATCTTGCTGTGTTTCAATAGCATTGTTACTGGGGTTTCAAAATGGAGAGAACAGTGGTGTATATTTCCTGTATCACTTGAGTTCACTCAGTTTTTTTCTTACATGTTGGATATATGTATATGTGTTTCGTTTCTGTTGTATTTATGGTAACATCTAAAAGAGATTTTATTGTGTCATTAGAAAAAAGTCTGAAGTGCTTAGGGCTAATAGCCAAGATCAGTAATAGAAGAAACATTCTGTTGTCTCACTTTGTGCATTATTAACTTTCATTTCAAGGTAGTCTATTGTGGTAGTTAATTGAGAAGCTTGACGATCAATTCACAGAGGCATATTTGAAAGCATAGTATTATCCACCAGGCACTTTTTAGAATAACAAACCACCAAACGTAAGAACCTGGTTGATTTTCTTTTTAAAAGCTGCCTATTCCAATTTTTCTTTTATATTTCAAAAAACAATAGAATTTTCTTACATGCTTTGTGTTCTTTAACTGAGGGATTGAAAAATGTACATTATTTGTCCCTGGCTTGTGTGGCTCAGTGGATTGAGTGTCAGCCTGTCAACTGAGGGGTCACTAGTTCTATTCCCAGTCAGGGCACATGCTTGGGTTGCAGGCCAGGTCTCCAGTTCAGGGCACATGAGAAGCAACCACACACTGATGTTTCTCTCCCTCTCTTTCTCCTTCCCTTCCTCTCTCTCTGAAAATAAAGAAATAAAATCTTTAAAAAAAAAAAGAAAAATATACAGTATTCGTTTTGTCTAACAATGTATTTAGTATTATTGCCTCTTTTTAAAGGAGGGCTGTTACCACTTTTCTGACAGTACTGGGATGTTTTCAGACTTGGAAATTATTCTTTTTTTTTCCATTGAGAATGCCATTTTGCTTACTTCCAGAAGTTACTTTTCTTAGTGTAGTTTATACTGCTTAAAAATTACGTATTATACTTTCTTTTCTAATGTAGTTAATCAGAGCTGACTGGGTTCTGCTTCTTTTCCGTGTGTTTTGTACCCTATTTCCAAGGCAGCAAGGGCACTGGAAGCTGCTGGAGGAATATCCTTCTCGATTTCTGCGACTCCACTGGCTCCAAGCTGTGAGTCTTGGCAGAAATTCTTAAAGTGTTGCAGCTGTGCGTGTTCTCTGCTCTGGAAACATTCCAGAAGAGGAGCACATTGTGGCTAGCATCTCAACGCCAGGTGTGTTAATAGGCAGTCCAAAGAAGTCTCAGGTGATTTATTGACCATTTCCTAATGCTCACAAATTAATTTTGGACTTGCAACATGTTTTCCCATAGAAAGAATGTGGTAGGTGGCATTTAGTTTTGGCAGCTAGCATTTTAACATCTATTTAGGCTCTGATGCTTCTGAAGTGTAAGATTAAATAGTGCAATAATATCTAATCAGCTTTTTCCAGAGCAGAGACTCTCCCAGCGTCAACTCATTGATGGGTACACCTGTATCTTTTGTCAGAGGCTGAAGAAGGAGCTGCATTTAAGGGAATTGCTCTTTAAATAAATAAGATTCAGATCAGGGAAGCATTAAATGAGATCAACTCTGATGGAGCACTATTCTACAAAAGGGGTCCCTGTCACTAACCTCCTGGGTTTATCTCTTAATTCTTATCTTCCCTGCCTTATAGCTAGTGACCCTTATGGGCCTCCAGAGCTTATTTCTTATCTGTGGACAAAAGCTGTATTGCTTAACTATACTCAGTAGAGCTGAAGCAAGCAAATGAGGAAATGTAAATAAAGAAAACAAAATGATCTAAATTTTAGGATTGTAAAATTGCTTACTAGGACTTTGGCTCTGTTTGTATTTTGTTTGCTTAAAGAGGCAATTGCCTTATTCTAAGGGGACCAGGCACTGAGAGGGGTACTACAAGGGAAGTGGGAAGATTGAGCACTAGACTATACTTCTTGCCTCATGATTATCTGCAGTGGATCATCCTCGGTTCCTGTGCTGGATATCTTGCATTTATTCCTCCACATCTGTCTCTACCCTTCTTACCTGTTCTGTGTCCTGGGAGACCAACCTGCACTGGGGATTGCACTGACAAGGCTTTCTCGTCCGCTGGTTTCTGGTTGCACTTGGCCAGATCCACTAGTGGGAGATCAAAGGGTGGAGGGGAGAGAGAGGAGCACGTGCTCTCCCAGCTCCCTCTCTCCCAGGTTACTGTGACTTGGCTGTTTCCTCTTTCAGAGGGCATGCAAGGTTTCTTTCCAGTGGTGCTTCCATGCAGCTAAGCTCTTCATCTTGCATTCATTCCCCTTGCCTCCTTAGGCCTGGCGTTTGTAGAGGACTGTTGCTAATAATGGGATTTCCCCCCACCAAACCTTTATAGATAGTCTCTGTAAAAAATTTTCTCCGATCACCTTGTTTTCGAGTGTGCCATCTGTTCTTTGCTAGGACTGGTATTGTTGCCTACTCAGTCTCCGTTTGCCCTCTTGATTTTCCTAACAGCACCCAGATTTTCCTTTGAGGACCTCCTCCTCCCTCATTATTTAGCAACTAAATGATTTGTGTGGGTTTATCCCTCTCCCCATCTGTAGGGGTGACATAAATGAACAAACAAGATTTTTCCCTTCTGTCATTGGAATTCGTTAAAAGATGGGCGGTAGCCCGGAACTGAGCCAGTGAGTAAATGGTTGTCCTTTGGCCACACTGATGGTTTCAGCCTGGTGTAACAGAGAAGCCTAGGACTTTGTTTGGCTGTTAGGGTAAGTGATTCTCTTTCTTCCCACTGCATATGAGTGAAAGACATATCGCCCTGGTTGCCGCTGACAGTCTGAGGACAGACTAGACATCCAAAGGATGACCGACCTGGGAGGGGGTAGGAAAAGTAGGGAAGCTGAGGTGGAGCCTTGATCAAGCTATATCTGAAGCTTGTGCTTCCTTTGGACTTCTTAGTTATGAAAGCCACTAAATTCCCTTTATTGTTTTATTAATTTCAAGTTGGGTTTTATGTTACTAACCAGTAGTATCCAAACTAATATACACTTTTAATTAAAAAACAAGTATCAGTATTGGAAACGTCGGTAAAAGACATTTCATCTAAGCATTTTGCTTAATACATGAATTCAATTTACAGAGCCCTCAGCACATGAATTCTAGCACATTTTAACACCTTTAGTTTCAAAGAGATCATTGTTTTGTAAGGTATTTTGCTCCATCTTCAGCTTTCTTTGTAATAAAGTTCATATTTATATTGAATATGTAAAATCTGTTTCTCCAAAATTTTGATTTCTTGATTCAGTTTCTCCCCTCCAGTAACATAGAGAATTTATGGTAGTTTCTTTTTTGACTTATAACTTAAGTTCCTTCAAACCACTAGTTTTCAGGACATGAGTTTCCTAACCCTCTTATTGGGTTGGCCAAAATGTCCATTTGCTTTTTTCCTGTACGGTGGCTCTAATAGCACTTAGTTGTCTTTACTTCATTTGAAACAATTTTGTTAGATTGTGTTGTGTGACGCCTTCACATCAGTGTGCATTAACAAACTTACCAAAATTTGTGAATTTTTGTGTAGCTGTTTTAATATTGAAGATGGAATAAAATATGCAACACCTTTGGCATATTATGCTTTGTTATTTTAAGAAAGGTAAAAACACAACTGAGATAGAAATAAAGATCCGTGCAGTGTGTGGAGAGGGTGCTGTGACTGATTGAATGTGTCTGAAGTGGTGTGTGAAGTTTCACGCTGGAGATTTCTCACTGGATAGTGCTCCCCAGTTGGCTAGACCAGTTGAAGTTGATAGCGATCAAATTGAGAACAGTCAACATTATACCAGGTGGGTGATAGCTGACATAGTCAAAATATCCAGATCAATAAAGTTATTGGTAAAAATGAAAAATATACCTTTTATTTTTATGAAAAAAAACACATGAACTTTCTGTCCAGCCCAATATCATTATTTATTCATTATTATTTTCCATATGAACAACCGTACGCCTCCTTTTGCTCCACCCTGTGTTTTTCTCTGAACACATACCACTATCACTTTGTCATTGCATCTCTTAAAATGTGACACCCAAAATTGAGCATGGTTGTCTAGTTGAGATCTCCCAGTAATCCCTCAGCCAGAAGAAATTTCTTTCTTCTGGATAGCTGTAATAAAGATAATCTTGTTTCATCGGCCTCCTATTGTTGCCTATTTTGTTTATATTATATTATATTTAATCTTCCATTTCAAGGCTGTGGGATCACAATTTTTTATTTCCATTTTATTGATAGAGAAACAGAGAAGCAAAATGAATGTCAAGATATTTGTCCAAGGTAATTCAGCTGATTCGTGGTAGAACAGAGAAGAAAGAAGGTTGGATCCCAGAGTTTGTACCTTACCCTAGGCTGCAGTTCCCCTGTGCACATGCTGTGTTGTGTTTCAAAAGACAGTGATCATATAATTAACTTTGTATCACCAATGTGAAACCTAGAACCTGACACATTGTTCCAGGGGAAATTTAAAACAGAAGGGGAATTTCATTTCACCTTCTTGTTCTGAAATGCTGTACTTCTATTAATTTTCTCTGACATGCAGCAAGCTCTCAGGATTGGTTGGTAAAATGAACAAATTTTGCATTGTGAGACTCTTCTTTTTTGACAGTGAAGTTACTCAGTTCACTTAAAAATTATTCAGTCATTTGTGTATGGCTTATGAGTTAGTTGAAAGCTGTAAACCCTCTCTAAAAAAAAAGCTAATATTCATAGGCGTGTAAAATTTTGCTTGTAATTTTAAGGGATTATGGAACTCGTATAATTGATCCCTGATCTCACCGGGGATTGTAGACCAGGTTGAAAAGCTCATTCCAGACCAATGTGATTTTCATCATGTGTTGGGACTTCAGCTGTGTTTGGACCCCTGAAGCAGATCTGAAGCTGCTTCTTGAGAAGAATTTTATCAAAAACTGCTGTGGGCAGTTTTAGGTATAGGTGGGATGATCTTCTACTGGGCAAGCATATAAATTAGCCTCCTTCGTACTCTTTCTTAAAAAGTCAGCTGTGTCGCTCCATGTTTGATGTCCAAGTTCCTTGTTCTCTGGTCCCCCAGCACACTGTGCCTGAAACAAAAGATGCTACCAAAAGTTTTTCCTGTTACAGCTGGTGTGGCTCAGTGGATTGAGCACTGGACAACAAACCAAAGGATCACCAGTTCGATTCCCAGTCGGGGCACAGGCCTGGGTTGCAGGCCAGTTCCCCAGTAGGGGCGCTCAAGAGGCAATGACACATTGATGTGTCTCTCTTCTTCCTCCCTTCCCTTCTCTAAAAATAAATAAATAAAATCTTTAAAAAAATGAAATCTGAGCAAAATGAAAGAAGTTTTTTAAAGAAGTTTTTCCTAAGAGCTTTACAAGGAATTATATTTACCATTTCCTCTTTAACATTTATTAACAGTCAAAGATTGAAGCAAAGAATGTTTCCTGTTGTAACATGTCAAGACTATTATTCTTTTCTGTTCAGTGTTCTTCACAATAAGTATTTGTTGCTAAGAATAAAACATTTCATGTGTTAGATTTGTGAGTCCCTCACTCATTGAGTTCCTAAACTTGTTTTTCCAGGCATTTGGTGCTTAATTTTGTGCTTGTTTACCATCATTATCTTTAGATTTGTGAACTTACTTCCCTCTTCCCTGTGCTTGTACATTTTCTTTGTGTGTTTGAAGCTTTCTGTTAGACATTTGTTACCACTTGCATGTCCAGATAGCATTAGAATTCATTGAATCTGTTTTAGCCTGTATTTGTATGCATAGTTTTGTCTCTTTTCCTGCTACCTCCTCATGCCCAGCACCCCCACCCTCCACCCCACCCCCTTCACCCCATCCCACCCCTTTCGCCTCAGCTACTCAGTTTTTCTACCTTTCCTCACAGTGATTATCTGCTCTTAGTTCCCAGCTTGCCTTTACTTCCTGGACTTTGGATCTTTTATTACCTGCAAGTTTAACTGCTTGCTTTTCATTCCAGATTAGTCTCCAGTTCTCAGACTTTATTCCTGGTGGGTTTTTAGCCACCTGATCTAGACGTGAATCTGAAGTTTCAAATTTTGAAATTATCTAAGCCTACAGAAAAGCTGTAAGTACAATACAGCCACTCTGAGAAACGTGTAGTAAGGCAATTTCATCATTTTGCCATCACAGAGTACACATACACAAACCCAGATGACAGAGCCTGCTGCACCTAGACCGTGCGGTACAGCCCACCGCTCCTAGTGTGTCACTGTACAGACTAAATCAAGCACAAGAGAAAATTGGTATAATTCAGAGCATAGCAAACGTGTGATGCATGGGCTGCTGCAGGTGCAACACAGCAGACCATTTACTGCAAACTTTTTTATACTGAAATAATGATAAAAAGTGTAGTCTGGTAACCACAGAAACCAGTTACAGGTGTTGTTTGTTATCATTGTCAAGTGCTGTGTGCTGTACACACAACACTGGCATCACAGTGCATTTGCCTGCATCAGCATCACGTAGGAGTCGTGGGCAGGTAGCGCTGTGCTGTTAGAATGGCTACAGCGTCGTTACGTGATGGGAATTTTTCTGGTCCTTTGTAACCTTACGGGACTCCCATCGTAGGTGTGGCCCATCGTGTCGTGGTGCGGGACTGTACGGTACAAAGAACTTTTCTTCCTGAGCCGGGTGCCAGTAGCACTGACCTGGTGGCCTACCACCCTGAGTGTTTGTTGTGCGATGCCTACAGATTTGGACATTCTCCTACATAACCTGCATTACTACAGTGACAGTCAGAATGTTCAGTCTGATCCTCAGATTGTGGTCAAGTTCACCGTTTGCCCCATTGATGCCTTTTTTAGTGGAAGGAGCAGCTTCAGAATCATGCACTGTGCTCCATTGTCGTGTCTCTTCAGTTGTCTTGAGTCTGGAGCAACTCCTCAGTCTTCCCTTCGCTTTTATGACCTGGACCCTTTGAAGATTACAGGGCACTTTGTAGACTGTCCTTCAGTTTGGGTTTGTCTGAAGTTTCTTCATGATTAGATTCAAGTTGTGTATCCTTGGCAGGAATACCATAGGGGGTGCATGTTTTAGATTTGTCTCATTGTGGATAAAGTTAACTTTGATCATTTTGATTGACTTTTATTGAAGTAGCGCCTGGCAAGCCCTGTCTGGTATGGCTCAGTTGGAGAGTTATCCCGTGCACCAGAAGGTTGCAGGTTCCATTCCTGGTCAGGGCACATGCCTAAGTTGTAGGTTTGATTCCTGGTTGGTGGGGCGTGTATGGGAGGAAACCAGCCGATACTTCTCTCTTACATCTCTCCCTCTCTCCCTCTTTCTCTCTCTCTCTCCCTCTCTTTCTCTCTCTCTCTCTCTCTGTCTCTCTTTCCCGCTCCCCCCTTCCTTCCTCACTCTCAAATTCATTACTTAATTAAGTCATACCCGCTGAGCTTCTCCAGGGAAAGTTTTCTCCTTTTTAAATAATAAGGCTTTTGAGGAGGGATAGTTTAATTAAGACTGTAAATAATTCTGTTTGCCTTCAAGTGTTCGATTTATTCATTTATTAATTTATATAAAAAGTAGGCTCATGGTTTCTCATGTTGTTCTATGGGTTATACTGTGTTACTGTGAGTATTTTGATGTCCAAATATTTCACATTTGGGCAGTGGGAGCTTCTTTAAGGCTCCTAGATCATCTTCTTAAACTTGTTTTTGACACAACAAGATGTTGTAGCTTACTTTGTACTTTCTGTTCTTCAGCCTTAGAATCAGCTATTTCATGAAGTTACCTGTTATGGATTAAATGTTTGTTTCCCCAAATTCATACGTTAAAGCCCTAACTCCCAGTGCGGCTATATTTGGAAATGGAGACTCTGGAAGTAATCAAATAAGGTTATAAGAGTAAAGCCCTGATCAGATAGAATTAGTGTCCTTCCAAGAAAAGATACCACAGAATGAACTCTCTGCTCTGTGTCTTATCTCCCCTCTCCCCTCCACATGCACAAGCCCTGAGGAAAGGCCATGTGAGGACACAGTAGGGAGGTGGCCGGCCGTCTGCAAGACGGGAAGAGAGACCTCACCAGAAACCAAGTCAACCAGAACTTTCATCTTGGAATTCTAGCTCACAGAACTCTGAGAAAACCAGTTTGTATTGCTTAAGCCACACAATCTGTGGCATTTTGTTGTGGCAGCCAAAGTCTGGGAGTTAGATGTACTCATGGCCATTGAGAAGTCGCTGCTGTCAGGTCCTCTGTACTGGAGAATATATAAACACATATGAGTATACACGTTTATCTGTTTGTCTCCTTACCTGTGAAAAGTAATGCATTCGCATTGCCACATCAAACTACAGTCTTAACACCATAGAGTTCATTCTAGTTTTCTCCCATTCCATATTTGTTAATTTGTTGTATGACAGTGAATAACCTGCTATTTGTTATCCTTAGTATATTCACTTGTTTGAACAACCCACCTTTACATACTAAGTCCTCCAACACCCTTGCAGGTGGCTGCCCCTCCCCCACGCAGGTGTCTGCCCTGTGCAACATTGGTGGCTCCATCCTCCTGTCCTGAGCCCGCCCCTGCCAGAGGCCTTCTCACATTGCCTGAGTCCTGACGAGCTGTGCTGGGCTCTCCTTCTGTGCAGACGTCCTTCTCGCTTTGCTTGGGCTCTGAAAGCTGAGACAGGAAATAGGATATTTTGTGTAACGTGTGCATAACTGTCCAGTGGATGAAGTCTGTTATTAGTGATAGTTGTGGTAGACAGAATTTTTAAAATACCCCCAAGACTTCTAATCTTTGTGAATGTGACAAGGACTCATGTATGTAATTGTTATGTTACGTGACAAAAAGGGATTTTTTTTGTAGGTATAATTAAGGTTACTAATCACTTGACTTAGAGATATCAAAAGGAAGATTCTGTAAGCTCAATCTAACCTTACTGGCCCTTTAAAAGCAGAGTTTTCTCAGGCTGGCAGCAGAAGGAGAAGTCCACTGGTTTGAAGCCCACGAAGGCTTTGATGCACTTTGCCTCGGTTTGAAAATAAAGTGGGCCATGTACAAAGGCTGTAGGGCAGCCTCTGTGAGCTGAGAGTGGTCCTCAGCTCTCAGGTAGCAAGAAAACAGGGACTTCAGTCCCACAGCCACACAGAATTATACATGATACTTTAATGAGTGGCAATGTAGTTTTCCTAACAGCCTCCAGATAAGGATGCAGCCTGCCTAACACTTTGATTTTGGCCTTGAGAGACCCTAAGCAGAGAACCACTTGAGCCCACCTGGACTTTGACCTACAGAACTGAGAAGTAATAAATGGGTGTTGTTGTAAGAAGTTTAATTTGTGCTAATTTATTGGACAGGAATAGAAAACTAATAACATAGTACAGCCAGGTGATATTTGAAGGAAAAAAAAGCATTTTGTGCATCAGAGAAGGTGAGATTATGATTTACGGACGGTTATTGGGAGGGACAGTTATCCAAATCTGTCTCCTGAAGACTGAAGTGCTCTATCTGGGGTCATTTACAGGCAAAAAGTGCTCAAGGAGAACCTCTTATTGCTAGATATATAATATTAATTAATTAGAGGCATGCAAATATTTTCTTTTAAAAAAGTGAACTGTGCATTAGGTTAGTGTAAAGAAAGTATATTTTCTTTTTTAACAATTTTTTAAAAGGTTTTATTTTTTTTTAGAGAGAGGGGAAGGGAAGGGAGGGAGAAAAAGAGGGAGAGAAACATCAATGTGTGGTTGCCTTTTGCACAGCCCCCACCAAGGACCTGATCTGCAACCCAGGCATGTGCCCTGACTGGGAATTGAACCCATGACCCTTTGGTTCTCAGGCCAGCACTCAATCCACTGAACCACACCAGCCAGTGCTATTTTCTTTTTTTAATTCATGAGAGAGAGAGAGAGATAGGCATCAATCAGTTGCCTCCTATACATGCCCTGATCTGGGACTGAACCTACAACCTAGGTATGTGCACCGAGTGGGAATCAAACCTGTGACCTTTTGGTGTACAGGACTGTGTTCCAACTTATGGAACCACCTGGCCAAGGAAAAAAGTATATTTTCAATTTTTTAAGCACTTTAAACATATGCTGGTTTATGTTTAGATTATAAAATAATCTCAGAAAAAAAAATGCTGCATTGTAGTTGGTAAAGGCAATCTGGGCCATACATTTAACAAATCTTGAAGGTCTGCTTCTCAGTAGGTGTTGTGCTAGACATGGGAGACCTGGGCATGAACTAGGCAGAGTGTGGCATTTGCTGTTGCTAAGCCTGCAGTCTAATGAATATAACAGGTATATAAGCAGTTAAAATATGGGTCATAGGTGCTATTAAGTGTGGTGGGGAAAGTGAAAAAATGCTATTGAAGCACAGGGAAACATATCTAATTTATACTTGAGAAATTCTTGGAGAAACTCATGTAAGCTGAGTCCCGGGGGGGGAGAGAAGGTAGGTAGGGGAAGGGGGAGAAAGAGAGAAGAAAGAATATTTGTAGTAGTGGTAACACAACATACCCAGTCCTAAAGACAAGTAAAAGTGTGACAAAAACTCATTCACTGTGGCCGAGGCATGGAGTTTGAGAGGGATATTTCAGTATAGGGGCTGGCACAGGACCTAATGGTTATGAGTTTGTAAGCCACATTAGGGAGTTTGGATTTCATTTTAAGGGAAATGAGGATTCATTGAAATATTTAAACAAGGTAATGATGTGATCAGATTTCTAGCTGTCAAAAATTAAAAAGGTTGTTTCTGTTTTTATCTCACTTTTTTCCCCTCCGATCCCCTAAGTTTAGGAGGTCAGTGATGTGTAAGCTTTAGCAATGTGATGGGAATATTTCGTAGATTCTGGTTTTGTTTTGGTGCAGGATCGTGCAGCGGTTCGTTGTGCTTGCTCTGCGGCCCGTCGGTCTGGGTCTGACCCGCAGGGCCGTCAAGTACTGCGCAAGTCTCTTGACTTTTCTAGGCCTCAACGTCCTCTTCTTTAAAATCTGGTTATTGAAATTTAGCTTTACAATCCATTTCATTGGGTTGTTAGGATTAAATGGGATAATGTGTATATAAAGTGCTCGGGATGAATAAGCACTCAGTAAATTATTATTGTTATACTGCTAATAAAAAAGCTGAAAGTTTATTAAGTTTTTTGAGGCCAAGTAAAAATGTTGCCCTGGCAGAAAAGTTGGTGTTCAAATGAACTTTCCAGCAAAACAGCTGCATCAAAAGCTGTTAAAAATTTAGCCAAGTTAAAATTGACACCACATTTACTCAGCTAATGTCATGAAAAGCGTTATGTGATAAGCCCTCTGTTAGGCCCCCCCAGTAAGTATTAATCTGGTGTGGAACATCCAAACGCAGTTCCAAGCAGGCGACAGCATACATGCGTCTGGGGCTTAGGAGAGAAGTGGGCGGTGGAAATAAGAATTTGGTGACTGCTGGAATGAAGGTGGGACTTAAGTCATCTCAATAGATGCAGAAAAGCATTTAATAAAATTGAACAGTATTCATGATAAAAACTTAAAGATTAGAAGAGGACTTCCTCATACTTAAAGATTATCTAGAAAAACCAAAGGCAGTCATATTGTGGGGGCCAAAAATATTAATACTTTTTTCCGTAAATTATTCTAGCCGGACTAAACTTGCAACTGGAAAAGCTGGCATTTGTGCTGCCTGTCACCTACCAGACCCAACCAGCAGAGACAGGGACTGAATCCTTATGGGCGCTTTATTCAGATGGCTGGGGGTCTGACAGGACGTTGGGTCTTTACCCTGACAGGCCACCTTACTTTTCCTTTCAAGCCAGCCTTTTTTTATAAGGGGGCAAAAGTGTAGGTAAGGAGTCTGGAATTCCAGGGAAAAAAAGTGTAAGTGAGGGATTTGGAACTCAGGAAAAAAGTTAATCAGATAAAAGCTGCAGTCCAGCAGTTTCCCTAGGATCCTTTCATCCGCTGACCGGCCATTTTCTCTATCTGTGTCCTGGGTGATTTTCTTTATCTGCCTCTCCCAGGAACACAGTAGCTCAGCTACCACCTTGATTACTTATGGCAGGGGTGTCAAACTCATTTTCACCAGGGGCCACTTCAGCCTGCAGGTTGCCTGCAGAGGGCCAAATGTAATTTTAGGACTGTGTAAATGTAACTGCTCCTTAACAGTTAAGCGAGAGCTTGGCGCTGCCACCAGGTAGAAACAAGGTGCTGGGCCAGATTCTGCCCGTGGGCCTTGTGTTTGCCCCCTGTGACTTATGTTCTCTTCTGGAGCACAAAAGTCAGTCACCTGTGGTCTTCCTGGAGTCAGGGTGGGCCACCTCTGCAGTTCCTGAAACGGTAGCTTTTTACATACATTAACTACTAGGCTTATTAACTATTTCCTGAAACTAAAATTTTCCAACTCTTGACTCCCCCGTCAGATTAACAGGAGAAAATCAAAATTTTAATGCATGCACATGGGGAATTCACATAGACATGACCATTCCAATGACAGGAAGGCAACATTTAGGTATATAAGACATTTTTGGGCCAAAGAGAAGGGCGGGTATAGGGTCTTAGAGTTCAGAAGAGAGAATGGGTGATGTACAGGTAGGTAGTTGAGGGAGGGGAGAACACAAAATACAGAAAAACCCTTGCGAGGCAACTCAGAAATAGTGAGACCCAAGGTACCTAGCAAACTGGCCCCTGCCTGAAGCCCTTTCATTTACCATACTTAATTCAGATTAGGCTAAGGCGACATCCTAAACTCTCTTTCCTGAAGCAGGTTTTCCTGCCTGATCTTTTAGGCAGAAAATAGGGCAGTTGGGCAAGGGAAATATACAATGGCAGTTAAGCCTGAGAACATACCTGCACCAGAGTTCTTCAGAGAAACAGAGTATATGTACTATTCATGTGTGTTTATATTACACGCAGAGAATATTGATTGGTTTATTGACTGACTTACCGACCGACCAACTAATTATGGGGGCTTGCAAGCCCAAAGTCTGTGAGGCACACCAGGCAACTGGACACTCAGGCAGGTGTTGATGCTGCAGTTTTGAGTCGGGCAGGCTTCTTCTCCAGAAAATGGCAGCTTTTGCTGTTAAGCAAATTAGATTAGGCTGACTCACGTTATCTAAGGTGCTCTTCTTTACTTAAAGCGATTATAGATACCAACCACGTCTACAAAATGCCTTCACAGCAATGCTTAAATTAGTGCTTAATTAAATAACTATATTATAGCTAAGTTGGCACAAAAAGCCATCACAATGCCCTAATTAAGGAAATGCAAATTAAGATTGCAATGATGTGCAATTTTGTACCCATTAAATTGACAAAATTTAAGTGTCTGGTAACATCAGACATTTTAAGGATCTGGATCAGTGGGACTCTCATGGACTGTTGACGGGGATGTGAACAGGTACAACCATTCCAGCAACAGGTTGGCACTTTGATGCAAAGATGATCATTTGCATGTGTACATCCCAGGAATTCCATTCCTTCAGAAATTCTTAAACATGAACACTGGGAAATAACATATGTAAAATTTCTAAGAACGGGATAATAGTTTTTTTAAATGTAAGTAGCCCAAAATTACAACCTAAAAACCAGCCAAATATTCACTGACAGAAAAATAGATACATAAATCAGACTATAGTTACAGAATGAAATAATAAACCAGTAGTGAATAAATGAACAGTCACATGCAATATGAGTGAAATTTCAAGTCATAGTATTGAGTCTAAAAAGCAATGCACAAAAGATTAAAACTAGCCTAATGCCACTTTTATAAAGCTCAGAACAAATGCAGTGGTACCTTGGTACTCGTCGTTAATTCCTCCTGGAACTTGTGACAAGCGCTGAAACTGAAGAGTGCCGAACACGAGCGGTGAGTCATTTTCTGCTGCGGGGCAGCCTTGTGACCCATATGACTTCTAGCAAGTGTGAGGAGTCCTGAGCAAGTGCTGCGTGCTGAAACATACTTTTTCTCATCAGAATGCAAGGATTACAGGGTTTGAGAAGTTCTGGAGATGACAAGTACCCAGGTATGACTGTGAAACAGAACAACACTGTTCAGAGATACATCCCCACATAAGGGACCCCGTACCTCTGTGGAGGGCAGTGGCAGGATGAGCTAGGCAACAGATGCAGGAGTTGATGGAACTGTGTTGCTAATGTTCTGATCTTTAAGTTGGGTGGTGCGTTCCCGGGGACTTACTTCATTATTGTGCCTTATAACTTAATGTCTGCTGCAGGTAATCTTTTCATATTTCAAAAATTCCCTTAAAATTTTAAAAGAACATCAGTAGAGATATTTGGTTCTTTTTTTTTAATTCCATAAAAGTAGAATTTAAGAGTAGAATGTTTTAATCTATGAAAGCCCTTCTTACAAAGAAAAATAACTTTTAAATGAAAGTAAATCTGTGAAGGACTTAGAAGACAGTGTGATACAGGTTTAAAACAATGGCGGGATTTCATTCAGGAAGAAGTCCAGACCAACTGCAGGAATCGTGTTTTAATTTTTGGAGGGTCACTGACAAACTGCTTTGAAAGCCATTGATCCTCTGCCCAGGAGACATTGAATATATGCAAAATTCTCACTTAATTCCAGGGAGTGGTAGTGAATCTGGTCTGGAAATAGGCTACTAAAGCAATCTAGTATTATCAGTTTTGATGAACTCATTTTACTGGAAGAGAGTAAGTGATATTGATGGTCAGAAGACAAAGTGTTTTCATCAAAAGTGCTACATTGTTTCTTAAAATTAACTTGTAAGTTAATAGAAATGTCATAAATCCGGATTAGTAAAGGGAGATAAAATTTTAGTCCTTTTGGTTCTGTGTGGTGGAGCAGGGTAGAATTTTGGCAAATGGTTGTTAGGACTCTTTCAGGTTTTAAGTTTTTAATTTGGCCAACTTTCCAAGGCTCAACTTGAGGGGTGACCCACTTTCGCCTGGGTCAAAACAATCAGGACATGAAGAAAAATAATCGTTTTTTTCTTTGCAGGAAGCTTTGTTAGGTTTCCAAGTTGGCAAAGTCTGCATTCTACATCTGAGACGTAGAAAAGCTGTGGTTAGAAATATACATGTTTTAAAAATTGAATTTCTAAGTTGGAAAACACATCTTTTAATGCTTGAGATCTCTCCGGCAGATCTCTCAGGTGGCTTAGCAACATAGCACGTCACTTGTTTGCAGGTACTCGTAATGTGAAGAGCCGGGTCAGGTTTTCTCTACCTGGCGTTTGACTGCTGTTAACCAAGTGACACGAGAGGTTCGAGTCTGTGCAGCTGTCTCCATAAAGTACTGGATTAGCTGATTGGCAAGATGTGTACATAGAAAGGGTTGCCTTTTCCTAATGAAGAGTGCAGCATGTGATTTGTTTGTTTGTTTTTTTCAATTACAGTTTATATTCAGTATTGTTCTGTATCGGTTTCAGATGTACAGCATAGTGGGTAGACAGTCACGTACTATGCAGAATAATTCCCTTGGTATTTCAAGAACCTCCCTGACCCTGTAGATAGTCATCATGATATTACTGACTATATTCCCTATGCTGTAGTCTACATACCTGTGACTGCTCTGTAACTACCAATTTGTGCTTCTTAATCCCTTCAATTTTTTCATCCTGCCCCCCACCCCTCACCTATCAACTGTAAGTTTGTTCCATGTATCTATGAGTCTGTTTCTATTTTATTTGTTCATTTATTTTGCCCTTCAGATTCCACATGTAAGTGAAATCATATGGTATTTGTCTTTCTCTGATGGACTTATTTCATTTAGCCTAATACCCTCTAGGTCCATTCATGCTTTTGCAAAAGGTTAAGATTTTATTTTCTTTTATGGCCAAATAGTATTCCATTGTGTATATGTGTCACAGCATTTTAATCCACTTGATGAAAACTTGGGTTGCTTCCCTTTCTTGGCTATTCTAAATAATGCTGCAATAACATGGGAGTGCATATATTCTTTCAATTTGGTATTTCAGGTTTCTTTGGATATATGTATTACCAGAAGTGAAATGACTGGGTCATAATGTCGTTTTAATTTTTTGAGGAACCTCCACACAGTTATCCATAGTGGGTGCATGAATCTGCATTCTCACCAAGAGTGCAGGAGGGTTCCCTTTTCTCCACATCCTTGCCGACACTTGTTTGTTAATTTCCTGATGATAGCCATTCTGACCGGCGTTCTGTGGCATCTCATTGTCGTCTTGGTTTGCGTTTCTCCAGTGATTAGTGACGTTGAGCAACTTTTCATATGTCTGTTGGCCATCTGTGTGTCTTCCTTGGAAAAGTATCTCTTTGGGTCTTCTGCCCACTTTTTAAATGCTTTTCCCCCCTAGTATTAAGTTTTATGAGTTTTTTTTTTACAAATTTTGGATATTAACCTGTTATCAGGTATATCATTGGCAAATATCTTCTCCCATTTAATAGGTTGTCTTTTTGCTTTGTTGATGGTTTCCTTTGCTGTGCAAAAACTTTTAGTTTGATGTAGTCCCATTTGTTTTTTCTTTTGTTCCACTTCCCCAAGGAGATATATTTAAAAAAATTGCTACAAAAAATGTCAGAGATTTTACTGCCTATTTTTTTCCCTAGGAGTTTTATGGTTATAAATCTTAGAAGTCTTTAATTCATTCTGTGTTTATTCTTGTATGTGGTATAAGAAGGTGGTCTAGTTTTGTTTAATTTAGTATATTTTATTGATTATGCTAGTACAGTTATCCCTTTTCTCCCCCTCTTTCTGTTACCCTCATTCCCTCCAGCATTCACCCTCTTAGTTCATGTCCATGGGTCATACATAATAGTTCTTTGGCTTCTCCATTTCCTATACTGTTCTTAACCACCTCCTGTCTATTTTATACCTAGCAATTATGTTTCTTATTCCTGGTACCTGTTCCCCCATTCTCCCCCTTCCCACTCCTGCTGATAACCCTCCATGTGATCTCCATTTCTATGATTTTGTTCCTGTTCTAGTTGATTGCTTAGTCATTTTTTTAGGTGTTGATAGTTGTGAGTTTGTTGTCATTTTACTGTTCATTGTTTTAATCTTCTTTTTCTTAGATAAGTCCCTTTAACATTTCATATAATAAGGATGTAGGTCCTTGCTTTTCATGATGTTGAATATTTCATGCCAGCCCCTTCTTGCCTGCAAGGTTTCTTCTGAAAAATCAGCTGATAGTCTCATGGGCACTCTTTTGTAGGTAACTGTCTCCTTTTCTCTTGCTGCTTTTAAGATTCTTTCCTTATCTTTAATCTTGGGTAATGTAATTATGTGCCTTGCTGTGTGCTTCCTTGGTCCGACTTCTTTGGGACTCTGTGAGCTTCCTGGACTTCCTAAAAGTCTATTTCCTTTGCCAGATTGGGGAAGTTCTCCCTCATTATGTTTTCAAATAAGTTTTCAATTTCTTGCCTTTCCTCTTCTCCTTCTGGCACCCCTGTGATTCAGATGTCAGAGTTTTTAAAGTTGTCCCAGAGGTTCCTCAGCCTCTCCTCATTTTTTTTTTTGAATTCTCGTTTCTTCATTCTGTTCCAGTTGAATGTTTATTTCTTCCTTTTGTTCTAAATCATTGATTTGAGTCCTGGTTTCCTTCCTTTCACTGTTGGTTCTCTGTATATTTTTCTTTATTTCAGTTTGTATGGCCTTCATTTCTTCCTTTATTTGGTGGCCATAATCCATCATTTCTGTGAGCATCCTGATTACCAGTGTTTTGAGCTCTGCATCTGATAGGTTGGCTATCTCTGTTTTGCTCAGTTCTTTTTCTGGAGTTTTGATCTATTCTTTCATTTGGCCATAGTTTTTTGTCTCATAATTCATTGTAAGGGGTGGAGCCTTAGTTAATTGCTAGGTGGGGTCAACCTGTTTTGCTGTGTTGTGGTGCTGTATGTGAGGGAGGGGTCAGAGAAGGAACAATGCTTCTTGCTCTACTCTTGCCCTGATTTCAGTCACTTCCCCCACTTCCTGCTAGTGACTGGCACCCTTCCAGTTGCTGCCCTGGTGCTGATACCCTGAGTGGGTGGGCTTGTGTAGGTTCTAGGACCCTGTGAGTCCCTCACACGGACTCTCCTGAGACACTGACAGCTTGAAGAACTGCCACAACCACCACAGATTTTTACAGCCAGAGGTTATGAAGAGGGGTCAGAGAGAGAACAGTGCCACTTGCTTGGCTCTCGCTACACTTTCAGTCACTTCCTTTGCTTCCCACAAGCAAATGACACCCTTCCAGGTGCTGTGCTGGTGCTGATTCCCAGGTGAGTGGGCTTGTCTACCACTGCAACCCCCACAGCGTTTTACAGTCAGCAGTTATGAGGCTTTAATTTTCCCAGCCCTGGAGCCCTGGGTTGCTTGATTTCACTCCCCAGTTGTTCCTCCCGGGTTTTATTCACACACAAATGGAGTACCGCTCCATCCACCAGCCTCCACCTTGCCACATGTTCTCTCAGCCCCTGCTGCCCCTCTCTACCCTTCCTACTGGTCTGGATGAATGTTTCTTCTTGAACTTTTTGGTTGTTGGACTTCCATACAGTTCAATTTTCTGTCAGTATTGGTTGTTATTTTTTTAATTGATTTTTATCCTTTTGGTTGTGCGAGGAGGCAAAATGTATCTACTTATACCTCCATCTTGGCCAGAAGCTCTCTAGTTTTATTTTTTGCATGTGTCATTCCAATTTTCTTAACACCATTTATTGACTACACTGTCTTTACACCATAGTATGTTCTTGCCTCCTTTATCAAATATTAATTGACTGTATAGATGTGGGTTTATTTCTTGGCTCTCTATTCTGTTCCATTTATCTATATGTCTGTTTTTATGCCAGTGTTATGCTATTTTGATTACAATAGCCTTGTAGTATAGTTTGGAATCATGTAGCATGATCACTCCAACTTTGGTCTTCTTTCTCGGTATTGCTGAGGCTATTCAAGGTCTTCTGTGGTTTTATATAAATTCTTGGATTATTTTTTCTAATTCGGTGAAATGCACTATTGGTATTTTGATACAAATTGCAATGAATCTATAGATTGATTTTGGTGGTATGGGTATTTTAATGAAGTTGATTCTTTCTACATGAGCATGACATATGCTTCCATTTATTTGTCTTGTTTTCTATTTCTTCAGTATTTTATAATTTTCCAAGTACAGGTCTTTTACCTGTACTTGTTATGTTTATTATGTTTGTTATGTCTATTTCTTGGTATTTTCTTTTTTCCTTTTTTTTTTTTTTTGATGCAGTGTACATGGGATAATTTTCTTTGTTTCCCTTTAGGATAGTTTATTATTGGTGTATAGAAATGCTACCAATTTCTGAATATTAATTTTTTTATCATGCTACTTTACTGAATTCATTTATTAGTTCTGGTAGTTTTTTGTGGAATCTTTAGGGTTCTCTGTATACAGTTTCATGCCATGTGCAGATATTGACAATTATACTTCCTCATTTCCGGTTTAAATGCCTTCTATTTCTTCTTGTCTGATTGCTGGGTAGGACTTCTAGTACTGTTTTGAATAAGAAAGGTAAAAGCAGATATCCCTGTGTTGTTCCTGATCTTATGGGAACACTTTTAGTGTCTGCCTATTAATTTATGATGTTGGCTGTGGGTTTGTATTATATGGTCTTTATTAGGTTTAGGTATGTTCCCTTTAGTCCCATTTTGCTAAGACTTTTTTATCATAAAAAGGTGCTGTGTTTTGTCAAACGGTATTTCTGAGTTTATTGATGTGATCATATGATTTTTATTCATTTTGTTTATGTGCTGTTAGCATGTTGATTAATTTGCAGATATTGTACCAATTTTGCATCCCAGGAATAAGTCCCACTTGATCATGATGTATGATCTTTTTAATGTATTGCTAGATTTGTTTTACTCATATATTGTTGAGGGTTTTTGCATCTATGTTCTTCAGGGATATTGGCTTTCAGGGATATTTTCTGTCTTTGTAGTGTTTTTATCTGGTTTTGTAGTCAGGAAAGTGCTGGCCTCATAAAATGAGTTTGGAAGTCTTCCCCTTTCTTGAAATTTTTGAAGTAGTTTAAGAAGGATACCTGTTAGTTGTTCTTTGAATATTTGGTGAAATTAAACTGTAAAGCCATTCAGTCCAAGACTTTATTTTGCTGGAAGTTTTTTGATTACTGCTTCATTTTCATTAATTATAATCAGTCTGTTTAAATTTTCTGTTTCTTCTTGATTCAGTTTTGGAAGACTTTGTGTTTCTAGGAATTTATCTATTTCTTCCAAATTGTCCAATTTATTGGCATATAGTTGTTTGTAAGATGTTCTTATAATCATTTGTATTTCTGTGGTGTCAGTTGTTACTTCTCTTCCATTTCTGATTTTGTTTATTGGGGTTATCCTTTTTTGTTGATGAGTCTGGTTAAAGATTTATCAACTTTCGTATTTTTTCAAAGAACCAGTTCTTGGTTTCATTGATCTTTTGTATTTTTTTACTCTATTTCATTGATTTCTGCTTTGATCTTTATTTTCCTCCTTCTATTTACTTTGGGCTTTGTTGCATTTTTAAAAAATTTAGGTGTAAGATTTTATTGTTTATTTTACGTTTTTCCCGTTTCTTGAGACAGGCCTGTATTGCTTTGAATTTCCCTCTTAGGACTGCTTTCACCATGTCCTATAGATTTTATGTTGTTGTGTTTTCGTTTTTATTCATTTCAGGGTAGTTTTTGGTTTCTTCCTGATCTTATTAATCCAGTCATTGTTTAGTAACATGTTATTTAGCTTCCATGTGTATGCATTTTCAGTTTTTTTCTTTGATTGATTTCTAGCTTCATACTGTTGTGGTTAGAGAAGATACTTGATATTATTTCAGTATTCTTAAATTTATTGAGACCTGTGTCCTAACAGGTGGTCTGTTATAGAGAGTATTCCATGTGTACTTCAGAGGAATTTATATTTTGCTGCTTTGGGGTGAAATGCTCTGAAAATATCAGTTAAATCCATCTTGTCTAGTGTGTTGTTTAAGGCTACATTATCCTTGTTGATTTTCTGTCTGGAAGATCTATCCGTTGATGTCAATGAGGTGTTAAAATCCTCTACTATAACTGTGTTACTGTCAGTTTCTCCCTTTGTTTAACAGTGCCTGTCCAAGACTCCTGCAAGAACTTCAAGAAAAAGCGCACCGCAGGTCCTGCCTGGGTACAGCCAGCAGACTTTTCTGCTGGGCAGGGTAGGGCCACTGGAAGTCAGGAGGATGGGGCTAGTGGGTCTCCTGTTGGGGTATGGCACTGCTGTTGTGCAGGGAGAAATGGCTCCTGCTTTGGAGCCACATAACTCAGCCTCTGTCCAAGACTCTCGTCTTCCTCATTGTTCCCAAAGGCAGAGCACACTGTGTCCTGACTGCAGCAGACTTCTCTGCAGGTGGAGAGCTTGGCATGGGCCGCTGGTAGTTAGAAGACTGGGTTAGTGCACTCCCCAGGCTGGTGCTGTAAGGATAGGAGTGCTCCACCCAGGGAAGATGGCATCTGTGGGTGTGTGGGACAGCGACTCAGCCCAGAAGTCTGCACAGACCTTGGGGGCTGGCCCTCCAGATCTCTCCTTGGGGCCATGCAACCCAGTTTTTCTTGGAATGACTCCAGTTTGTTTTTAGTCACCTTTCCTCCACCAGAGCCCTGGGAGAATGATCAGGAACAAAAGTTTGTGCACTGACCCTTAAGATGGTGCCTGGGTCTCTAATCAACTCTCATCTCTTCCTGGTGGGAAGAGTCCCCGCTGATTTTCACAACCAGCTCTTATGTGGGCTCCTCTTCCCTGCTCTGGTGATCTGGGCTGGGGATCCCAGCACGGGGTTGAGACCCTTGCTCTTCAGGGGGCACCTTTGCACCTGAGGTGTCCCTCTGGATTCTCAACCAGTACATGTGAGTGCAAGGGCCGGCCCTTTAAGTCCAAGAAAACATCCGAGTTTACAAGATAAAAAATTACCATAGTAATATATAAACTCTGTTTATTTATCATATTACTATATAATTTATCAAATAATATTTTACAGAATTGGTAAGTATATGTATTTTAAAACATTTCTAATATTGACTTGCTAATTAGGAATACTAAATTACCAGCTTTACCTTTTTTATCTTTCTTGTCTTCCTTGTAATCGCATTTTTTTCCACTCAGCATTGTTTTGTGTTTCTTTCCCACAAATGGGATTTTTTAAATTTCTCACCGTTCAGTGTCTGAGTTTTAAACAGATTCTGGGACTGGGGGCTCATATCCAACAGTTCATTCACCTTCAGCACCTGTCTCGGCCCCAGTAGCTTTTCCGGAACTGCTACCTTCACCGTGAAGCTCCATGGGTTTTCTCAATTCAAACGTGGGCTTCTTCAGCGTTTGGACTTTGCTAACAGAGCACCAAGGAGCAGATAAACAGACTGGAAGGCTTTCCTCTGTTTCTTCCAGTGCTATTTGGAATTAATTTATTGACCACTTTCTTTCAAGTCATTCACCTGCCCCTCTTAAGTCATGATTTTCTTCATCTTCTCCAGGGGTGGTAGACCAGTTGATGCTGAGCACAAGAGAGGTCTTTCACATCTGATTGTTGAGCATTTTAGTAAAACCAACTCAGAGCAGGTGAAGCAAATAACCATCAGTAGTCGTGACATCAGCATGAACTTCAGTGGGGGCCTGCCACTTTTTGACCATGGAGTCACGGGTAAGATCCACACATGGAAGTTAGTTAGGCAGTTTTTGCCCTGGAAATCCTCCGAAATTAGCTTAAATTTTCTAAATGTAACTTCATCATTTTGCAGAACAGCTAGGCTTACTTCAGAAACATGACCCTTGAGATCATCCATACAATTTTGGTTCCTTGAGTTTTTGTGACTAGTTTTTCCCTAGTATTTCTTATATTGAACATAACAGGGTTTTCGCATTATACCAGCCTTTCTTAGAAAATCGATCAACCAGTTCCTTCTTGTCTTCCTTTTTGCTGCGTTTTGTTAGGCACTTGTTCTCGCCAACCACCATGGTGCTGCTCGGAGCGCCAGAAAGTCCAGCATTTTGTTTATGTTCTTCGTCTGTCATATCACTCTTTATCCCCCTTGCAGTGGGTTAAAAGGAAAAATATTTCTCAACTTGTAACTGTCCTTTTATTTATTTCTCATATGATTACTTATTAGGGCAGAAGTGACACTGTGTTTATAACTATTAGTGGTCGTGTACTATTTTCAATTAATACTGCAAGGAATAAGCAGTATGGCATAGAGGTTGAGAGTGTGGTCCTGGAACCAGACTGGTGGGTGAGTCTTCACTCAGCAAGTTACCAAGTATATGACTTTGACAAGTTCCTTGAATTTGCTGTGCTCTGGTTTCCTGATTTTTCATGAAAGGAGTAAGTTCAGTGCTCTGGTAACTAGTAAAAGCTAAATGAATTTTAACTGTAACAGTGGTAATAATAAGAATTATTATTGAATTAATTAGTTTAGATTGTAAACTTAACATACTAGTACTTGTGTATATTTGGTTTATTTATTTGCAATACAGAACAGGTTGGCCGTAACTCTCCAATCTGAGATAGAATATCCACCTGTATGGAAGTCCAGTTCCTTAAAAAAATAATAACTGCTACTGTTGTGCATTAAGAGTATATTTTTTCAAGGCCAAATATCAATTCAGTGTTAAAATAATTAAATTTACTCACTTTAATGTATATTTGAGTGTATCTTATGCAGAGCAATGCAAGTAATATACAAATATATGAAATATAGTTCCTGTACTCAAGTATATCAATGTAACAGGAAGGACTAGAAATAGAAATGTACTTTTTCAGGCTCCCAGGTAGATGGATGATATCAGATGAAACAAGTTCACACCCTGGCTGGTGTGGCTCAGTGGATTGAGTGCTAGCCTGCAAATCAAAGGGTCGCTGGTTCGATTCCTAGTCAGGGCACTTGCCTGGGTTGCAGGCCAGGTCCCAGTGGGGGGCCCGTGAGGAACAACCATGCATTGATGTTTCTCTCCCTTTGTCTCCGTGTCTTCTCCTTTTCTAAAAATAAATAATTGAAATCTTAAAAAAAAAAGGAGAAACCAGTTAAGACTGGATTAATAACAGGAGCAGAATGAACCGGAAGGCCAGTTTAAACATCTTGGGGAAACAGACTGCACTGTACCATACCTTGGTGGTAGTTATTTGTCTTTCATACCCAGGGTCTCTAAGTTAGGTTACAGTCTGCATTTATTTATTCTACATATGGGTACTATAAGTATCTAAAGGTTTATTACTTGTCAAGAACTTAGTATGTAGTATATAAGTAGAAATGTTTAATATCAATATTTTTTTCTATAAGAGAGGAATCTATAAAGTGTGACCATTGTTAGCAGAGATGCGGGAAAGGTCATGTCCTGTGGAAGAGAACTGGGAAAAGATTCCTGGAAGAACATTTGAGCTGAGATTTCAAAGGATGCTTGTGATTTCAGGTCAAGTTTGGGAGCTTTAGCAGTATGTTTGCCCCACGCTAGGTCAAGGTACCTGTGTCATCAGAAATTCAGAGTGAGGACTGTATGTGGTATAGTCATGGGGCAGTGAGTCATCATTCGAACAGGAATATGGGAATGTGTAGACATTGTATTGGAGAGATATTTGGAGAGGTAAGTTGGGGTCCTGTCTGGTGGGCTTTACATGCTTTTAATTGAAATAAGTTAATAGAAATTCATGGAAGACTTTTTACATGGGGAGGGCGGTGGTAATGGTGGTAGGCTAACGCACCTGGATTGTGCACTAACTGCATTTGTGCATTAATTGAATTCATGTTTGGTCTCTTTCAGGAAGTTCATGATTTATTACAAGACTATGAGTTAAAGTATTGTTATGTGGACAGAAATAAGCGAACAGGTAAGATTTCATTTCTGAGCATCTGATTTCATTTTGATTGTACATTAGTCATTATAAAACAAAAAAGCATAGTGTCTTTTTATTCTTAAGCTAATCACTGAAATTCTTAAGCATTAAACCATATACATGTAACTCATAAAATTTATTTTCTGAAGATTGGTGTCCTGAATTTTAATCACATTAATTAATACAGTGTTATTTGAGCCTTATGAATTTTTATGATGACTATGCTAGTATTACAGGTTTTAATGTTATTTTGAATATTCTTTATAGGCTTTTTATCCTCAGTTTTAATAATTTATTATTAGACTTAGTGAATAAATTGTATGACCTTAGCTGAGCCAATTGGGGAAATTGCTTAATTTTTCTGGGTATTAGTTTTATCTGTCATATTAAAAGACTAATCTAGATTATTTCATTTGTTTACATAAGATAAAGAAATAAGATAAGAAATATCTAAAAACTCTTTTTGAGATGATAAAGTAAGGAGAAGTATGGAGGATGATATAACCACCATGTACACATCCATTCACAAATTAGCAAATGTTTTATAAAAATATTTTTTTAATGTTCAAAAAATTTTTGTCTTTAAAGTATACACACACGCATACACACAACACACACACACACACACACACACACGTTGGAACCTTAAGGTAAATTTGTTGACTAAGAGTCTCTGATAGTATGGCCAGGAATTCTGCATTTATTTTTTTCTAACTTTAAAAAATTAAACATAGGAGTGTTCCAGATGAAGGTGAAATACGGTTTCTCCCTGTCGCTGACTCCATCCCGCCTGTCCCTCCTTTCCGGGGGGCAAGCACCTGGACACTCGGTGCACACTTCCGGTGCTTCGCCGCGGTGCGGTGGTGGTCATGAGAGCTGCCCACAGACTCTCATTCTGCTTCTTCCGGGCGTGAGGCGAGAAGGTGCCCCTGTCTCTCTGCGGCGTCAGGCATGCACACGTGGCTTGGTTTTTGGTGAACAAAGTGCGGATGGAAGTGGCATGTATCGCTTCCAGGTCGGAGATTTCAGGGCCAGCATGTGGTCCACCTGTCCCCCTTCTCCCTGCGAAAGTAACTGAGGAAGGTGCAGCCCCTCAGCTTAGGTCCCAGAGTGGCTGCGATGAGAAAAGCCTGCATCCTTCCTTTCTTCCTTTCAGCATGAGTTGTGGAACGTGAACAACACGACTACAACAACAACAGCAGCAAAGCCTTTTGTTTTGTTAAGCCATTGAGATTGTGAAGCTATTTGTTACCAGACTACCTTGACTAATACCTGTAATTTTATTATACTCTAGGTGTAATTAATAGTGTTCTCAGTGTTCTTAAAATTTTACATAAATGGTATTCTGTATGTTTCACTTAGTAACTTACATTTTTTTTTAACTCAACCGTATTTTCAGGTTTTTTCATGTTAATATATATAGTTCTAGTTCCCTGATTTAAACTACTGCCTATTATTCTGTCCTGTGAATTTATCACCGTTGATAAATCTATTCATTACTGGTAGGCATTTAGTATGCTTTAACCTTTTCAGTATTTCAGATAATGCTGCAATGAATATCCTTTTGTTTGTCTTTACATTGCCACAATTTCTCCACAAGTAAGTTACTGGGTCATATATTATGTACAATATCAGTGTTACCAAATATTGACAAAGATACTTGTCAGTATTTAGAGATAATAGCCTTCAGGGCTCATCCAGGGCCAAGAATAGTGATATTTCTGTCAGCTAGGTGGTAAGCCCCATAATTCATAGTACATCAGAAGGAGTATTCAGAAGGGTCTTGACTCAAGAATCAAGAAAATTAATTCTGGTCTTACCTAACAAAATTTGAAAGTGAGACCAGAAAGCATCAAGCTGTTTCCTGGTTAACTTTAATCACATCCTAGAATTAAACTTAAGAATATTTTTAAAAATACAAAAACATCAGCATCCAATGAGGTAACAGTTGTAGTGTCTGGCATCAAATAAAAAATTACTAGACATGACAATAAGAAGAGCAATCAATCAAAAGTACTTGCAATTGAAGCAGAAGAATTAATGAAAATGGACATTAAAACAGTTTTTATAACAGTGTTCCATCTGTACAAAAGATTATAGTAATGTTTGAACATATTAAATGGCAATATAGAAGATAATTGAAAAATACTGCCCTGGCTGCTGTGGCTCGGTGGATTGAGTGCTGGCCTGCAAACCAAAAGGTTTCTGGTTCAGGTCCCGGTCAGGGCTCCTGCCTGGGTTGTGGGCCAGGTCCCTGATAGGGGAGGGGGCGTGTGAGAGGCAACCACACATTGATGTTTCTCTCTCCCTCTCTTTCTCCTTCCCTTCCCTTCTCTCTAAAAATGAATAAATAAAATATTTAAAAAATACCGAGTCAGATTTCTAGAGATGAAGATTATAATGTCTGAGATAAAAAATACAGTGGATGGGGTTAACAGCAGAGTAGACATTTCAGAAGAAAAGATTATTGAATGTAAATATGTAGAGGTAAAAACTGCCTAAAATAAAACAAGAGAGTGGGGGAAAAAGCTATTAAAACACGCACAGAATACCAGCGAGCTGTTGGACGACTTCAGGAGTCCTACTGTTAGAATAACTGTAGTCTCAGAAAGAGGGTGGGGGGACTGCAGAAAAAAATTTAAACAGTTAAAGGTTGAAGAATTTCCAAATTTTGTGAAAACTCTAAACCCAGAGATCTGCAGAGCTTAACCAGCCCCAAGCACAAAAACACAAAGAAAACAACCAGGCACGTTGTAAACAAATTGCATACAATTAGTTTTAAAGAGGAAATCTTAAAAGCAGCTAAAAAAAAAGGGACACATATAAAGATGACCATGAATTTCTTGGAATAATGCAAGTGAAAAGACCAGGGGGCAAAATCTTTCTTTGTTTTTTACCTGGGGGGGTGGGGGGGAAGATCAGTATGGAATTAGTTACCTACCAAAAATAGCTTCAAGAACAAGAGTGATCTAAAGATGGTTTTTCAGTCATATAAAAGGTGAAAGAATTCTTCACCATCAGACTTACATTATAAAAAATGTTTAAGAAAGTCTTTTAAGCAGAAAGAAAATAGTAGTAGATGGAAACCTGGATCTGCACCAAAACATGAAGACTAACAGATGTGGGTACTATGTGGGTAAAGACTGTTTTCTTAATATTTAAAATTTTTCAAAAGGTAACTGTTTAAGGTGAAAATAACAACACTGTATGGAGGGTGTAACACATAGAAAAAGTGTGTGACAACAGTAATACAAAAGCTGGGGGGGGTAAATGGGAATATACTGCTGTAAAGTTCAGACTCTACATGCACCGGTCGATATCACCTGTTGGTAGACTGTGATAAACTAAAGATGGCATAGTGTTAACCCTAAACTGTCCTCTAAAATAATACAACAAAGAAACTCAATCACTGTGTTCAGTAATGTTGCCTCACTAGCTATGGTGGTGCCTGAAGGACCAGATAATTAATAGACAGATTGGTAATGCCTGATTACAGTTATAAACTGTGACCTTACTATATTAGGTTAGAGGAAATAATTATATTAAAATAGGATACATTAGGGACGTAATTTTTTGCTTGCCATGAAATTTGTCTCCAACAAATTAACTAGTAGAGCAAGCAATGGTAAAAGGATAAATAAAATTATGACTTGCGAAAAGATGGGACCAGTTGGGGAATGTTTAAATTTCAATAGGAAAGTAGAAAGAGAATTAATCTCCAAATCCTATACCCCCTTTTCTGTAGAGTGATACCTGCCATTTCCACAAGAGGCAGTGTGAAATAAAATGTGGGCTTTTTAAAAGAGAATCTGTGGCCTTGGGAAAGAAATGGAAGAAGCTATAGAACAGAATCAGTGAGCTCCTTTCCCTACTTCCTGAACTTTAAATGTTGCTTCCTTATTTTATCTAAATTCTACCATAATATGTCTTACCTAGGTTGAGTGAATACAGATCGCTAAGGAAAGGAAAATAAGAGGTTGTCAGTTGTTAAGTTTATTAATCGACGTATGTACACCTTCATTCATTCAGCTAACATTTACAAAGCTTCCACTTGGCACCAGACACTGTGGGAGTTGATAACAGTGTATGCATCAGTAATTCAGGGAGCTCATAGTTTGGTAGGGTAGCAGACCTCTAAACGAATATGCTGGAACACAGTGTGATATGTGCAACAGTCCAAGCAATGATCAAAGTATAGCTGTTTGATAAGAAAGGAATTGTTAACTGAACTGGAAAAGACTATCAGGGAAGGCTCCCGGAGGTCATGATGCAGTAATCCTTGGGCTGGGTTTGAATGTCTACTGACAGGTTTTGGGGGAGCTGAAAACATGGGGAGAGATCTTGTAGGCAGGGGGAGTAGATGTGTAGTGGGTGTGGAGAAGCCTGAAACCAGTTGATATCTAGGGAATGGGGGTTTGAGGAAAGAAAGGACTGTGTAGGGAAGGGGGAAGCGTGGCCGTTCGTGAGTCTGGGTCAGAGCACAACGGGCCTCGGAGGGCATGGTAATGGAGCTGGGACTGGGCTTTATTGGCAGTACCAAGCCATTGCATTTTTGGCAGTAAACAGACACAACCAAACTTCTGTTTTTGAGAGAACATTTTATTGTCAGTGTGAAAAAGGAATGAAGAAAAGAGGGTAGATTCAAAACCTCTTTCAAGGGTGGAATTTGAGGATTCTCTTTATATGGGGGGTGAGCAATATAGGTTTTAGAACAGGGGGGTCAGACTCATTTTCACCAGGGGCCACATCAACCTCGAGGTTGCCTTCAAAGGGCTGAAATAATTTTAGGACTCTATGAATGTAACTGTTCCATAACTGTTAAGGAGTTGAAATTACATTTGGCCCTTGGAAGGCAACTGCAAGGCTGATGTGGCCCCTGGTGAAAATGAGTTTGACACCCTTGGTCTAGGGTAACACCCAGGTTTCTGATTTGTGAGTGTGGTGCTGCCAATTAAAATAGGGAATAAGGACAGAGCAATATTTAGATATTTGGTGGGGGGGCAAAGATAGGATGAAGATCCTAAATTATGTTTTGTCATGTGGGAATCTATGTGGACTTAAATGGAAACATATGGAAACATAGATTCGGGAGTTAGCAGGGTATAGGGGGCCTTCTATGAGCCCCAGACTAGGTCATTTTGCTCTATTAATTGCTTTTATAGCCCCTCATGTGTCTTCTTTGGTAACACCACAGTTGTAACTCGTTGTCAAATGTCTGCCATTCTTTATTGAATTGTGAGCTATATTGAAAGGGATCTTACGTGCTTTGTTCAACAGCTCGCTCACAGTGCCTGCCACGGCACCTGGCACATAGTACGGAATAAATGGGAAGGGACATAAGTGTGCAGGGGAAGAGGGCCTCGATGGAGCGAAGAGGGCACAGTCACTGGCTCATGGGTGCTGGATACAGCCACGGATACTGCTGTGTGTGACCCTGCAGAAAGGCACTGTGAGGGTCACCACTCTACAAGTGTGATGGGAGGAGGAAGATCTAGAAAAGGAAATGGAGGCAGGAGAGGTATGAGGAGGACTGGGAAGAAGTATATTAAGAAAGTTAAGAAAGGGAATGGTTAAGTTTCAAATGCCCTAAGAATTCAAATCAGATATGAACCTACAAGTTTATGGGCTGGTATAAAATAGAACCAGTATTTATAAGTTGTTGGCTTGTTGGCTTGTTTTGAAAATAGAGTTAAAAGGTATTTTATGTCAGCATAGGAAAGAAAGACAGAATAAAAATAACTGAAGTCTTTAAAAAAGGGGTGTTGGAAACCAAGAGATACTCTCTCAGAAAGTGCAGCAGTGCCATTTCCCCCTCATGTTGGAGAAGCTAGCTCTTCCTTTGGCAGTAGTTTCCTTGTGTGTGGGGACGGTGTTAAACAGAAAACGTGTTTCTGTAAATGTTAACTTCATGTTCAGTGTTGTGAGATGCTCACACTCTGGGAGCCAAATGGGCACCAAGGCTGATCGAGGGAAGAGCAGTTTGAGTGAAATGATGGGTGCGATTGCCTGTGCTGTTTAAATTCCTTCTTTTTCTCTTGCTGTGCGCGTATTTGCAGTGTTGCTGTAATTGGGTTGGGTGAGTTGAATGCTCAAAGGGAGCAACTCCACCGTCTGTCCCAGACAGAGGAGAGAGAAGAGGACAGGGAGGAACTTCCGAGCCAGCAGTTTATCTGCAATGTGAGGATGACCCTTCGTTGTTTCTTTTAACCAGGGCTTTAGCCTTTTTCTTTCTTTCTTTCTTTCTTTCTTTCTTTCTTTCTTTCTTTCTTTCTTTCTTTCTTTCTTTCTTTCTTTCTTTCTTTCTTTCTTTCTTTTTTACAGTATGGCTTGAAATCGGTGTGTTCCTTGTTTTTGTTATAACAGATAAATAATTTATTATGGCTGCATTTTAATTTGATTGGATATGAATGCACTCATGATTGAGAACCTAGATCTGCATCATGTTTTGATTTTACCAATTGTCACATGTATTTGTTGCTTGATGTTGCAACAGCTTCGTTAGGTAGACAGGGCAGAGTTTTCATTTCTTTTATAAAGGTTCAGAGTTAATCTACTTGCCCAGTATCACAATGCTGTGATCTTTCATACCATATTGTTCATCCAGTGAGTGCACCACATTGCTCCATGCCTGGGTGGCTCAGTTTGTTTGAGCGTCGCCCCGTACACCAAAAAGGTACAGGTTCGATCCCCAGTCAGGGCATGTTTGAGAGGCAGCCAATCGATTCTTCTCTCTCACTAAAAGCAATAAACATATCCTCAGGTAAGGATTAAAACAAAATAAAACAAAACCCAAAAGCCCTGGCTGGTGTAGCTCACTGGATTGAGCGCGGGCTGCTAACCAAAGCATCGCAGGTTGGATTCCCAGTCAGGGCACATGCCTGGGTTGCAGGCCACGGCCCCCAGCAACCACACATTGATGTTTCTTTCTCTCTCTCTTTCTCCCTCCCTTCCCTCTCTAAAAATAAATAAATAAAAATCTTGAAAAAAAGGTATCCTCAAAAAGAAAAACAAAAAAAACCTCCAAAACCCAAAATGTATACCAAATTGTGTATTGTTTCAATCTAATTAATCTAACTTTAAGGAAATACACACAACTTGGAGTTAGAACTGGCTTCCTCTGGGCATTTTGGTGCCTTTTTTGCTCTACCTCTTAGGTCCTTGTTATCTAATAGGGTCTTGTAAACTCTGTGAAAAGAAAGAAAGGTTTTAAGACTTCATAGAATTTTGCATCACAGTTTTCTGGGGGAAAAAGAATAAAATCTACATGTACTTTGAAAAGATAATTTTTAAAAAGTCCATCTGATTAAAATATTTAATGATTTTTTTTTTTTTAGAGGGAATGGAAGGGGGAGGGGGAGAGACAGAGACAGAGAAACAGACATTGGCTTATTGTTTCACTTACTTATGCATTCATTGATTGCTTCTTGTGTGTGCCCTGCCTGACCAGAGATCAAACCTGCAGCTTCGGCTGTGGGGTTGTTGACATGTTAAACAACTGAGCGACCCGGCCAGAGACTATAAAATTAAAACAACAACCACAACCCCCCCCCCCCCGAATATTGTAATATCTTGCAGTGGAACTCCTAATATAATTTCTGTATGTTAAATTTCAGTTGCTGGCCGTGATATAAGTTTAGTGGGGGTTTCAGCATTGAAAAACACGGTGAAATTGAATAGAAAATACCTGAACGCTTTACATGTGGAAGGAGTATTACTTCCTCATACTTTTGTTTCAGAAACATATAAGTGTGTGTGTGTGTGTGTGTAATGAGTGCAGACATAAAATGTATTTCTGTGTGTTATAGTCAAAAAAGTTTGAAAACACAAGCTTAGAAAACCCTTTATTTTATCTTCCAGCTTTCGTTACCTTATTGAATGGGGAACAAGCCCAGAGTGCAATTCAGATGTTTCATCAATATTCTTTTCGAGGAAAAGACTTAATAGTCCAGCTCCAACCAACAGATGCTTTGCTGTGTATTACTAACTTGCCCGCTTCTTTTACATTAGAAGAGTTTGAAGAACTTGTTCGTGCTTACGGAAATATCGAGAGATGTTTTCTGGTCTACAGTGAAGTTACTGGCCATTCCAAAGGCTATGGATTTGTAGAATACATGAAGAAGGACTTCGCTGCAAAGGCCAGATTGGAGCTATTGGGCAGACAGCTGGGAGCGTCAGCCCTGTTCGCACAGTGGATGGACGTTAACCTGCTGACGGCAGAGCTCATTCATTCCAAGTGCCTTTGTGTGGATAAACTCCCTGCTGACTACAGGGACTCGGAGGAGCTGTTGCACGTGTTTTCCAGTATCCATAAACCTGTGTTTTGCCAGGTGTGTATTCTTAACGTATCACTAGAAATGTTTTAAAATCCCTACACGTGTATCTGTTCTACATGCAGTCACAAATTTGTTATACCTATGTGAATATTACAGTGGATAATGTAATTCTACTTTATAACGAAGACTTTAATATCTTGGTAAATTTTAAATCAGTTCCTTTTGTTGATGGGCCAAACTCTACTGTGACATATGTAAGTACGTCTAAGCAAATCCATCACTTACACACCTCGTTTCATCCATTCATTATACCATTCCTCCATTGATGTACTCACTCTTTGTCACCTTCCCCATGCCAGACAATAAAGTGATAATGTCAGAAATATAGATAATAGAAAGATCATCTCAATGCCATACAATTTTGTAGAAGAGGCTGACAAGCAATCTAATGATTGTAAATCCTGTGTGAAAAGTTATAATAATGGAAAAGAGAAAAGTATAATGAGTTTTAAAGAGAACATACAATTTTGTCTTAATGGGGTCATGGTAAGCGAGACATTTAGAAAAGATTCTGAAAACTGACAACACTGGTAAAAAATGTCAAGCTTCTTAATATAGTAAAGTTAAATATATTCAACTAATTAGACAAAAAATGCATACTATACATAACTTTTCTCTTACAGATAAAAGATATTAACTGATGAGCTTTCTTCCCTTCTTTTCTTACCTCCCCTGTCCACTCCTATTTCGTTGATCAGACATTGGTTGAGTCCCTACAATTGTAGTAGGATATTTGGAGTCAGACACATAATCGTATAGATACATACATATATATATACACATGTATGATTAATGCTACCATCTTACTTTTTTAAATTTCCACCCCTCAAATCCCTATATAATAAGCATCAAAGAAACCACCCAAGAGCTTTATAAGATTTTTTGACAAATTTTTTATCAAAACTCTGACCAGTCATTTAAAGTTGATTATCTTAACGATTTGCTATTGATACTAAAATTTATATAGTAACATTCTGTGGCCATACATAAGTCTTTGTAGGTTAGGTTAAGGCCTTTGAAACCAGTGAGAGGAGAAAAGCCATTTAGCGCAAATTTTATTTGAATTATGAATCCCATACTTGAAGGGTGTCATCTTGTAGAAAAAAAAAATGTTTGTTACAGTATTTGTGCATGACCATTTAGCTTTGGTTAAAGTATTTCAAAATAATGGCATGTTAACCAGATCATAGGTCAGACCGCTGATGTATCTGAATGGCTCCCTCGTTGAACTGAAATACCACTCTCTAAAACTGCCTGTGCTGTGGGTTTGGGTTGCTTTCAGTCTTTGGAAAGACTTCAAATAGTATTATAAGTTATATGGGCATGAAGGTTACCATAATGAACCAGGAATAATCAAAAATGTTTTTAAAGTTTTTGTAACATTGATGAAACCAACTTTATGATGCCTTTATCCATAAATCTGTTAAATTCAGGCTCTTTTGCTTGGTAGGTTGACACGGACTATCTTGAAGACACAGTCTCTTACCTTGTAATCAGAAGAGACCAGAGAGACTAATAATGGCTTTTACACATCTGATTTTAAGATCTGGTTCAGATTATAAAGGAGTGGGGTTGTAGAAGAAACACTTGGATGAGGTAGATATCTTCCCTCTTTCCCCTGTGATTGGGAAGAAGTTTGATGGAGAAGACGACACATGAGGACAGTTTTAAAAGGAAGGAAGACAAGGAAGGAAAAATAAAAATTGGGTCTACTATACATGAGAATGGAAGTTAAGCTTCAAGAATAAGAGAAAAGAAACTAGAAATTATTTAATTGTAATATTAACTTGTAAGGTGCCAAATCCAAATAGAAGGTTGTTCCCGTGTCTTCTCAGAGACACACCAAGCTGAATTTCATCTCATTTATAACTTTTTAGTGTGAGTGTGTTTAAATTAAGACAAATATAAAACTTAGAAACTTTTTAGTGTCTTATTTTGCTCTTATTTTTGCTCTTTGTACCAGTCTTTACAGATCCAGGACTTTAATATCTTCCTTTACACTTTTACAGGTGGGTGACTGGAAATAGAGCTCTATACTGTGGGAGTTTATTTAAGGCACATTCAGAAATGAAGATTGTATCTCGCATATGATAGTTTAATAAAACTGGGGCGTAGTTTTTCCAAATAAGGTTTGCCTTGGTATACATGACCGAATTCCTGGGGTATGCCTAAAATATTGAACTAGAAGTTGAATATGGTTCCTCCTACTTTTCTCCTCTTGATGGTGCAGAGTTTATTTTACATTGATATGTGGTCAGATAATTGTTTCACTATGTCTCATTGTTCAAGTATCTGGTGGACTTATTTTAAAGAAAGTTTTCATTATTTTGTCCTCATCCTATAAATCATCAATTATATATATATATTTAATCTATAGGGAATATTATAATTTGGGTTTTGACTTTTAAAATAAATTAGAAAATCAAAGAATTCAAAAGAAATGACAGGATCTCATTTGTCATCCTGCCTTTTAGAAAAGATTACATCTAAGCAATTAGTAAATTTATTTTTATTATTATTTTTAAAGATTTTATTTATTTATTTTCATAGAGAGGAGAAGGGAAGGACAAAGAGGGGGAGAGAAACATCAGTGTGTGGTTGTCTCACACACACCCTCTACTGGGGACCTGGCCTGCAACCCAGGCATGTGCCCTGACTGGGAATCGAACCAGTAACCCTTTGGTGTGTAGGCCAGTGCTCAATCCACTGAGCCACACTAGCCAGGGTTAGTAAATTCATTTTTAGAAAGAACACATTATTTTTACCAATATCATGCTCTGATACATTTGTTCTTGAATTTGAAAATTATATACTGTAAATAACTATTTCTAACTCAATAATAGAACTCCCTTTTAATAAAATGTATCACATCAGCTTGCACAGGATGAAGGAAGTTATGTGGGTGGCTTTGCAGTGGTTGAGTATAGCACTGCGGAGCACGCTGAGGAGATTCAGCAAGCAGCAAATGGTATGACCATCAAGGGAAGCAAAGTCCAAGTTTCCTTCTGCGCCCCAGGAGCACCAGGCCGAAGTACATTAGCAGCATTGATAGCAGCTCAACGTGTGGTGAGTTTGTTGTTCTTTATTAGCATATTAAAAATACGAGTACTTTTTAAATCTGTCCAACCTAATTATCATTGATTGGACCTTCATTATTTTCCGCTACATAAAGACATTCTCTTTTTAAAAAATTGATAAATGGCATCTCTTTCAAATCAAGCCAAGGGTCACTACAAAAGAAGAAATTGGTTTCATAAAGTGTATTCATCTTAGGACATTTTTTGAAGGAATTTCATTCATTCAACAAGTATTTGAGTTCCTGTTCTGCTCTAAATTTTGAGAGTAATGTGCCACTTTTTTACGGTGTTCATAAGTATCCACAGTACAAGCAGTGGAAGACGTGTGCTTCGTTTTTGTGCATGATGCAGTGCAGCTGCTTCTCTGTTGTGACTGCCCCCTTAATCCTCTCTGCTTCTCCAGTCTGGAAGTTCCGGGCAGATTGGACTTTTCCTTCTTCACAGTTTTTCCTCCTAGCACTGAGCATAGTGTAAATACTTGTTGATTGAAGGAAGGATGGAACACACTTTTGAAGGGATCAGGGAAGACTTCATGACGAAGGTGATATTTGAGTGTGACATTAAAATACGAATTTGAAATGTGTTGATGGGGATGGAGGACAGGATCACCAGGTAAATCCAGCTTTTGTGTGAGACATATTTATATTAAAAAGTTGTTCATTGCTTAACTGAAACCCAGATTTAACTGGGCATTCTATATTTTTACTTGCTAATTCTGGTAACTCTAAGGATGGAGAGAGAGTGGTCAAATTCTAGGTGGAACAAAACCTTTTGAGTGGTAGTGTGAATTGAATTTGTCTGCCTGGAGAGTGGTAAGTGATCTAGGTGAACTGAGTGTATAAAGGCATCTCTCATCAGCCTCCCCTTTCCATTTTCTATGGCAACTATCTCAATCTTCACTGTATTCCTACCTTCACCCTTCTTTCTACCCAGTGATCATGGCCCCTACTGTACAGAAATATAAAGGTCACGTGCTGGACTCATTCATTTGCCTTTTCTCATACTCCTCTAGCAAATGGGCCCCCATTTTCTTACTTCTTTTTCTTTCCAACAGCATTCATTCCACAGTTACTTATTGGATACTTACTATGTATCCAATAAGCTGGGCACTGTTACATGTGTTTCAGATCATCAGTGAGCAAAGCAGACAAAGATCCCTGCCCTCTTGGAGGGAGAGCTGTGCTTCCTCCTGCCAAAGCAGGGGCTCATGACCACGTCCCCTGTCCTCAAGGGTCTGGATCCTCATCTTTCTACTTACTGTGTTTTCACTTGTTGCTCCACCAGCTCCATCCCATCTGCTTGTAAACAATCTCAAGTCTCTTCCTTTAAAAATTTTCTCTACATACTAGCCTTTGTATTATTTTCCTTCACAGTCGGAGCTTCTGGAAACATTAGGCCCCATTCATTGTCACCATGTCTTCAGCTCCCATTTCCCTCTCAGCCTAATGCAGTGTCGTTGCTGCCTCCATTGCTCAAGTGAATCTGTTCTCATGAAGATCAACAGGGATTTCTTAATATGCAAGTCGTACCCTGACTGGTGTGACTCTGGATTGAATGCTGGCCTGCGAACCAAAGGTTCACTGGTTCAGTTCCCAATCAAGGCACATCCCTGGGTTGCAGGCTGGATTCCCAGTACAGGGTGCATGAGAGGCAGCCACACATGATGTTCTCTCTCTTCCCCTCTGTCTAAAAATAAATAGAATAAAAAGAAATTCAGGTCACATAGGTACTTTTCAGTCATCATTGCTTGGCCTCTTCACAATACTCAGAACCCTCCGTTACCTTGAATTCTGCTACATCCCCTTTCTCTTTCTGTAAGGGCTGGTGTCAGCAGACTTCTGTGTTTGACCTCACTTTTTTCATCTCACATACTCCAGTGGCTTTAGTTGTTGCCTATCTGTGATTACTTTCAAGCATACATTTTTGAACCAAAGTATGTACTCTAAGCACTGAATCTGTATTTCCAGATGATTATTAAACATCCCATCTTTATGTTATATAAACAGTTTAATTTCAACCCTCCCACCTCCCCAAAAACACCCATTTTTCTCTGGGACTTGCTTTTCTATGTTTGTGATATCTATATATAGCATCAGTTCATCCAAACTAAACCTATCTGAACCAAAACGTAGTTAACCATGATTGGTCTCCCCCACCCACTCCCCAAATATAATGTCAAAAATATTAGCAGATCCTCTCAGTTGTGCCTCCTGATGTCTCTTGAATCCGTGAGGCTTGTTAGCATTTTCGTTACCTTACTCAGGATGTCACCTTTTCCCACCTTGATGATTAGAGTAACCCCTGCCTGATCACAGTGGTGTTAGTCTGCCCCTTTGATCCACTTTCCCCAGTGCCAGTGTGATCTCTCTGCTCCTCAGATTGGATTTTGTCCTCCTTTTGCTTAACATTCTTTAATGCCTGCTTAAGTTCAGGTTCCTTAGCAAGACTTACAAGTCCCTTCATGACTAGATATCCATGATAGTGAGAAATTTTAAATTGTTTCAGTCTCAAAAGTAATGTATTACATTGATATTTTCTATAGATTCTTGGTACATATCCTTTATCAATTTTTCTGAGATTTAAAAATCATGGATAGTTACTCAACTTTATCAGAGTAGTTTAACAACTATTGGGGTAACCATGCGATTTCTCCCTAAGTTTCTTAATGTGCTGAATTACATTGATAGATTTTCTGATGTTAAACCATCCTTGTGTTATAAACTCTAATTGATAATGATTTTTTTCAATATATTGATTAGACAATATTTTATTTGGTATATGTATAAATGTGTTCCTCAGTGAAAAATGCTTAGAATTTTTTGTACCATTTTTTAAAAACAAATTTATTTCTTTACTTTTAGAAAGAGGAGAAGGGAGGGAGAAAGAGAGAGAGAGAAACATCAATGTGTGGCTGTCTCTCGTGTGCCCCCACTGGGGACCTGGCCTGCAACCCAGGCATGTGCCCTGACTGAGTATCGAAACAGCGACCCTCTGGTTCACAGCCTGTGCTCAATCCACTGAACCACACCAGCCAGGGTTTTTGTACCATTCTTAATTTTGAAATCAATAGAACATTGATCTCATTTAATGATTTAAATATTGTTTATCTTTCTTGTTTTCTTTTTATTTATGGATAAACTTGTATAAAATACAGTTGCCAATTCTTTGAAAGTTTAAGAAGTCTCATCTGTGAGACCATGTAGACCTAGTCTCTGAGCCTCTTCTAGAGGGAATTTATTGATTACCACTTAACTTTCTTCTGTGGATATTTAGATAATTTTAGTATTTTTTCTTTCTGTGCCATATTTGGCATTTGATTCTGTTCTACAAATTCATCCATTTTGTCTTAAGTTTCAAACTTACTGGCACATAGTTATAATATTTTATAATTTTTAGAACTTGTCTGTCCATTCTTGTTTTCATTGTATACTTTATTTACTTGCATTTTTTTCCTCCTTGATAAGTCTCATAAGAGATTTCTCTATTTCTTTTTTTCAAAGAAACAGTTCTTGTTTTGTTCATTGTTTCTATCTTTTGCATATGTCTGCCCTTATCTTTTAATGCTTTTGTTTCTTGTGTGGGTTTACTCTTCCCCTCCATTTTTATTGATATCGATGCTTAGTGCCTTTGTTTTTAGTCTAGATGATTTCTGATGAATGAATTTAAAGAAAATTTCTTCTTAACTAATGCTGTACCTGTGTATCATAAATTTTAGATTATTAATATCTTAAGTTTTTATGATTTCCTTTTAAACTAAAAGCTTCATTAGTTTTTTTGTTTGTTTGTTTGTTTTTGGTTGTTGTTTGTTTGTTTTTTGTTGTTTTTCAGTTTATAGCCACTTAGGAATTTTTAAAAGCTATTCTTCCAATATAAATATCTAACGTCATTGCATTGTGATCAGAGAATGTAGAGAATGTATTTTTAATGTTGATTTGTGGGATGGAGATATTGTGGCTTTTTTTGTGGCTTGGTGCAGGATGGATTTCTGTGAATGTGCTATGTAGGCCTCAAAACAATCTATTTTATGTTGTGGGTAATAAAGTTTCATGTACACATATGTGTGTGTGTAAATGTTAGTTTGAGCTTATTGTTATTCAGATCTTCCATACCTTATTTTTGTCTGTTTAATCTTTCAGTGTCTGAAAGGAATGTGTTAGATGTTGTTTTGTGCAGTTGTTGACTTTTCTTTCTCCTTATTCTGTCAGTCATTGCTCTATACATTTGTTTATTGTTTTGTTTTTATGGTACTGGCTTTTGTATGCAAGATTGAAATTACTGCTGGTGTTAAGTAAGGTAATTAAGGTAGGTGTTACATACCTTAACTTCCATACATCATGCAATATTGTCTTGCATTTGCTGTTTCTTGGTTCTCATTTTCAGAGAGGGTATTCCTGTGATAAAACTTTTAAAATTTTGTACGTCAGGAATATTTTTCTTTCTTTCATATATTGAAGTAATAGTTTAGCTGGATATAAAAAAAATCTAGATTCAGATTTCTTTTCCTGCGGCACTTTGAAAATATTAATTCATTGCCTTCAGGAATCCAGTGCTGATGCTTTGAGAGGGAAGGCGATATTAATCTGCTTCTCGTGCCTTTTGATACAATGTTCTTCCTCACTGGAAGCTTTTAGCATTTTTCTGTTGGCTTTGTTCTTAAATTTCACACCATAAATGTGACTAGATATGTGTTCTCCTTATAGCTCATATCTGGAACACTATAAATCCTTTCATTCTGTGGTCTTTTTTTTTTTTTTTTTAAATGATGGGAAATTCTCAGCTATTGTGTCTTCAGAGATTTCCGTCTTTGGTTTCTCCTTTAGGGATGCCGATTTCATAGGCTAGTACTTCTGCCCTTTTCATCATTGCCTTGTTTTTTCTCTTTTGTTTCATTTGCACTTTCCATTGCCATGGTTTGTCTTACCTGTTTGCGTTTTTCCCTTTTTTATCCTTTGTTGATGTCTTCTGGGAGCTTTCTTTGAACTGATCTTTCAGGTCACTATTTTGTTTTTCAGTCACGTGTGTTCTTTTTAACTAATTAACCTGTTACAGCACAGCATGGAGGTTAAGAGTAATACTTAATGAGTTTCTTTGATTTCCTCATCTATGTGATGGGGTTTGTAACACCAATCCTGTAGACTTGTTTTGGTGGATTGAGTGATATAATCCATGGAAAATGCTTAGATTAATGCCAAATATATAGTAAGGGAGAGCTGCTATTTTTTTCTCCATTACTTTTTTTAATGCCCAGTATTTCTGCTTGGTTATTCTTTGTCACTACTTGTTGCTTCATGTTACCAATAAAAATCTGTTATCTTTTTATGGGTTTTTAGAGGGATTCCAGATGTCATCATCAGTTCTCCGTTTTTCTCAGGGCGAGCAGTTTTTAGTTTTCCTTTTATAACCTGCTACTAATATCCTCATCTAACAGGCTGGCTTTTAAAACCTAGAACAATTTCATATTTTTAGGAGGCTACCCAGTTACACATATGTAAGGCCAATCCATCTTTTTTTCATATCAGAGGATTAAGTAATGAAATAAAGACCTTTATTATAAGAAAACTTTGTTACACAAGGCAACTCACATCATTACGCTTTAGATCAACATCATAGTAAGGCTCTCTGTGGTATCTAGGTGTTCATGTTGTGTCAACAGTTATCTTCCTGTTATAATAAATTCAGATCTCCTTGGCATCTTTCTACTTATATAGAGAGATTTATCTTACTAAATTGTGACTCTTCAGGCCAATTTGTACTTAACTGAGACATTCTGTGAGGGTTTTAGCATATGCTGTATAGTAGAATATCTTAATATAATTAGGAACTGTGGTTGAATGCATACAACAGATGTACAATATAATACAAAGCAAACTGTGTTTATCATAAAGTAGATCTTATCAGATGAATGAGAATTTCTGGAAGAAAGCCTTTAACATTTCATCGTACGTACTTATCCTCGTTCTAACGTTTCCTGTTTCTATATTCACTGAAGATGCACAGCAGTCAAAAGGGCTTACTCCCAGAGCCAAACCCTGCACAGATCATGAAGAGTTTAAACAACCCTGCCATGCTCCAAGTTCTTCTGCAGCCCCAGCTCTGCGGGCGAGCTGTGAAGCCAGGTAAGCATGTGTGCGCTGGTTAAATATAGCATATTGGCGTGAAGTTTTCTATGCCGTTTTATGCAAAAAAACACATGTAAATTAGTCCAAAAATAATAATTTTGTAGGACTTTTCAATGAACTTAAATTAATCACCTGAGTTGATCATGCCTTAGCTCTTTTTGGTGAATACATTCTGCTTACGTAATTTTTTTTTACCACTAACAAATGTTGAATATTAAATCTTCAGTTTAGCTCCCAGTTGACAAGAATTTATAGACCAGATAATAATTAACACACTACATTGTTAAGAACTATGTCAACAAAGGATGTGATACTCTTCTATGCAATATTTTTAGCAGAATTACTTTATTGAAAAGAGCTAAAAGTCTGTTTCCTTTTTGCTCTTGTTATAAAATTGTTTCATTTATAGAAAATGACAAAAATATTATTTTCTAAACAATATGGAAATTTTAGATCATTATGGTATACATTAAATATCTACCTATTTAGTATTCTTTCTCTGACAAGAGCTTATTTACTTTCTGAAATGAACTGAACATACACAAAATGTATATTTTTAGCATTATGAGGAAATGAATTCATATATTCAACGCTAAGTTTTAGAGTAAAAATATTTCGAGTATGTTTATTGGGTTTCAACCCTAACTGGTCTAACACCAGCTAGTGGGCTGCAGTTCATTTCTAGCACTAACTCCCGAAAGTTAGCCTAGATCCGTAAGTTAAGGGCTTAGTTCCCAGCACCCCTGCCACTGCTTCACACAGCAGCCACAAATTCAGGGGGTCCCAAGCCACTCACACGACAAACTGGCTACAAACTTGGGGGTTCCTGTGACCCCCCTTAGGTTTCATTAATTGCTAGAGCAACTCACAGATGGTAGGAGAGCACTATACTTACGATTACAGTTTTAAAATAAAGGTTACAACTCAGTAATGGCCAAATGAAGTGACACCGGGGCTGGGGCTAGGAGAGTCTTGAACACGGCTTTTATGGAACCAGGGCACATTAGTGTCGACAGGCCAGGGATCTCTGCTGAAGTAAACTCGGTGTCCAGAGTTTTTACTGGGATTTTGTTTTGTAGGCATAATATTTGGGCATATTATCGAACTCAGTCTTTAGTCCTCCTCCTCTGTCTGGAGGTCAGAAGGTCCGGCTGATCCCATGTGGCTTAAAGTCTCAGTTCTGTAATCATAGGGTTAGCTGCTGGTGTGTCCAGCCCCCATTCTGAAGCTATTTAAGGGGCCCAATGGAAGTCACCTCATTAGCATAAAAGGGATACTCTTGTCACTGGGGAAATCCCAAAGATTTAGAGTTTTCCTTCCGGGAACCTGGCACAAGGACCAGTTAATTCTTCATTCTACAACAATACTCATGTTAAATACTTCATGTTCTTTTCATTTATTTGTGTGTAAGAAGCAGGTGCAGAGGTTTTTCTGGCCCAGTCTATTATGCAGTCAGATATCTCTTCTACAGTTTTAATGCTGGAGAGAGATTTATGTTGTCTTTGACTAATTGAAGCCTAAGAAGCTCATTATTTCCCAAGGCAGCCTGTTCCCTGGTTTGACAAATTTAATTACTAGATGGTTTTTCTTTATATTAGATAGTAATTCCCATAATCTTTAGCCACTTATTCTAGTTCTTCCTTTGAAGAAACATAGAAGAAATCTATTGCTTCTTCTGTAAGAAAAGCCTTCTAATACTTGAAAACAACTAACTTGAATCTTAGTCACATTTGTTTTTTTCTGTCTTCTATTCTCCAGACCAGTGGCCTCCATTTATTTATTTATTGATTGATTGATTTTTTGATTTATTTATTGACTCTGCAACCCTCAGTGAAATACATTTTGAGCAGAACCCCAATATGGACAGGATATATATTTCTGTTCAATTACATGAATACACCCTTGTCAGCCCATGTAAGAAGAAATATTAAAGTTTAATAATTTTATTTTCACTATGAAACTATAAACAGTTCTAATATTTTCTTTTTAACCTCTTATCTCTCTTTGGAGACTGCATTTCTCTATTTGACTTTCCATAACATGTCAGGACGTGCTCTCTGGTCCCCTGCACTAGGTGTCCTCTCATAGACAAAGCCCAGGAGATCAGGGTTTTCCTGAAACAGGGTGTGCACAGACAGGGGCACATTCTGTAGGTGGGGTCTGAGCCTCAAAAAGTGCAATGGGATTTCCTTCCTGTGATTATTGTTTTTGTTAATGCATTCCAAGATTGTCATGCTCTTGGGTGTTCTAGAAAGCGTTGTCCAACCTTTGGACTCTGGGCTATCTTTAGTAACTCCTCCCCAATATTATTTTTGTCTTTGCTTTTTATCCAAAAATATATATTCTCTCTTTTCCTTTATTCTCAGATGGATGTATGAATGTAAGAGATTATGTGTCTCTATTTTAGTGCTGCTTTCACAGTTTTAAGTGGGATGTTTCAGCATTACGCCAGTGGCGCAGTTCTCTCGCCGAGCTTGGCTTTTTCTTGGTGTGCAGTGGCAAGGGAAGAGGATTAGCTCCACCGCACTTGAACACATGTCAGACTTCTGGAGAATGTATGAAAAGTTTTTCTGGTAGTCAGGGAAGCCAAAGTATCCTGTGTCAATGTAAGAAATGTTTAAACCTGTAGAGAATTTTTATGAGTGTATTTGAGCAGAATTGATGACAGTTGCCGAGAAGCAAAATCGCAGTGGATGGGGAAGATGCCCCAGAGAACGGCAGCTTTGCACCGTATTTTATACACTGCATTCAGAGGAGGCGGTGTGAGGGGTTACATGAAACCCACTGGTGATAGACTAGGGAGGCGGGAGAAAGCAAGGCAGGGGAATTTCTGGGATTGGATAAAAAGTAAAATGAACAGACACAAACTTTTACATTTGTGGGTATAGGATGGTTAAGTGAATTACGATGGTAACATAGCAAGGAGGGGTTTGTGGTCACTGCTCTGGTTCACTGAGCGGTAGGGGAGGCAGGGATAAGCCCGACAGTCCGAAGGTATGCTACCAAGTAGATGCAAATGGATAATAGACAGGCTCAGTTAAGGTAAAGATTGACCTATGTCAGGGAAGACGCTAGCCTAGGACATGACTACCCACCATGACTCACTTTTAGTTAGAAAGTTTTAATCCCAGACCATCATCCTATGTGGTTTCTGTAGGTCTGTGAGTTTGTAAGTCCCATCAGCAAGCCCTGCCTTGAGCTTGTCAGGTTTAGTCTGTGGCTCCTTTTTCGTCCACACTTATTAATGAACAAGATCCATTTGTTTTTACTTCACTATGTCCTTTATTAACTACATCCCTTACAACACCCTGAAAACTCCTCACAAGAGGCCTCTGAGCAAACTAAGAAAAAGAGAATCAAAATTCTTTATAATCATGTTTATATATAAAATATATTTGTACCTATACCCTTGCCCGACTTCCTCCTCAGTGTTTTATTTCTCAGGTAACTCACACATATTTACTCGTTTATGTCTGTCTCTCCACCAGGACAGATGCTCCCTGATGGCAGACTTACCTGCCCATCCCAAGCACCGAGAACAGAACTGTTATTTATAGTGAAAGTTACTTAAATGTTTGTTTGCTGATTAAACCCATTTCTTTATGTCTCAGCTCACAACTCGTACATACTTTGTTATTCACATACGGTCTGGTCTATGAATGCCTAACTCCTTTTCGTGTCTACCTTTTCTGTCCAGCTGAACCTACATGCTGCCACCGGATTGATTTTCCCCCCAGACCCGCACTGATTGTTACTCTGACCATACTGATTTTTTCTCTTCGATTCAGACCTTTTAATTACTTTAAAACATGTACACAATAATATTTTAGATTCCTTTCTTTATGGGGGTGAGACACACAGGGTGGGGCCAAAGTAAGTTTACAGCTGCTAGTATGCAAAACACAGTTTATTCTTGTTCTTACTTACTAATTATTGTATCATTTTCCATACAAACAACTGTAAACCTTTTTTGGCCCCACCTTGTATTTTTTAAAAATTTTATTTATTTATAGGGAGGGAGAGAAACATTAATATGTGGTTGCCTCTCATGTGCCCTACTCTGGGGACCTGGCCCGCAACCCAGGCATGTGCCCTGACTCGGAACTGAACCAGCGGCCCTTTGGTTCACAGGCCGGCACCTGATCCACTGAGCCACACTAACCAGGCCCCACCTTGTATTTTAAGTAGTTTATAATTATCGTCTATACTTTTAGCAGCTTTATTGATGTATAATTGATGCACATTAATCTGTACATATTTAAAGTGTACAACTGATGAGTTTTGGCATATGTATACACCAATGAAGTCAACCCCACAATCAAAATAATGAACATATTCATTCTCCAAAGTTTTCTTTTATCCCTTTGTAATCTACCTCTCCTTCACCTCCAGGAAACTACTAATTTATTCTCTCACTGTAGAGTAGTTTGTATTTCGTGGAAATTTATATAAAAGAAATCTCATAGTATGTACTGTTTGGCTTCTTCCACTCAGCGTGTTTTAAGATTCGTACTTGATGCCGCACATATCAGAGGTGTTTTCCTTTTTAATGCTGAGTCGTAAGTATTCCATGCCTCAGTTTGCATATTCATTGGCTTGTTAGTGAACATTTGGGTTATTTCCAGGTTTAGGTCATTACAAATAAAATTACTATGAACGTTTGTGTACTAGCCTTGAATACAGACTTACACTTTTATTTTGCTTTGGTAAAGACGTGGTTGTGGAATGGCTAGGCCATGTGTAGATGCATGTTTAAGTTGTCAGGAACTCCCGCTGTTTCCCGTTCTCGTCATCAGGGTCCTGCACTCCAGTTTGTCAGGTATCCTCACCACCACTTGATACGTTGGTCCTTTAATTTTAGCCCTTCTTCTGGGTGTATAATGCTATTTCATTGCAGTTTTAATTTGAATATCCCTTTCGACTAATGATTTTGAACATCTTTTAATGTGCTAATTTGCCATCTCTACATATTTGTCAATATATCTTTTTAAATATTTTGCACATGTAAAATTGAATTACCTTCTTATTAAGTTGTAAGGGTTCCTTTTTCTAGTTAGCAGGTTGTCTGTTGGATATGTGGGTTTGCAAATACTTTCCTCTGCTCTGTAGATTGTCCTGTTTTCTTAACAATGTCTTTTGAAGAACAAAATTTATTATTTTGACAAAGTGCAATGTATTATTTTTTCTTTTATAATTTGTCCTTCTTGTGTCATATTTAACATCTGCCAAATTGTAGGTAGCTAAAATATTCTCCTATCTCTTCTTCAAGAAGTTTTATAATTTTAATTCTTACCTTTGTATCTATGATCCATATTGAGTTAATTTTTGTTTATGGTATAAGGTAAATGTCCAGGTTAATTTTATTTACAGTTGTTCCTGAATCATTTGTTTACAAAGATTATCCTTTTCCCTTGAATTCTTGACATCTTTTTCAAAAATCAGTTGACTGTGTATGTATGTCTCTACCTCTGGACTAGAACTCTGTATTCTGTTGCATTGATCTGAATGTCTATCCTTATATCAATAATACATTGTTTTGATAAGTGTAGCTTTATAACAAGCCCTAAAATCAGTTAAAGTAAGTCCTTCAACTTTATTCTTTTTCAGTTTCCTTTGCCTATTCTAGATCCTTTGCATATGCATGTAAATTCAGAATCAGCCTGTCAATTTCTGTGAAAATATCTGCTGGAAATTTTATTGATATTGAGGTAAATCTCTATACTAATCTGGGCAGAATTGACAATTTTGACGCCAAGTCATAAATATGGCATATATCTCTGAATTTATTTAGCTCTTCTTTAATTTTTCTCAGAAATATTTTGTTGTTTCAAGAGTGCAAATCTCATACATATTTTGTCAGGTTTATCCATAGTATTTTATAGTTTTTGATACTATTTTAAATAAGATTGCTTTTTAAACTTCAGTATCCTATTATTGCTAGCATATGCAGTTGCAGTTGATTTTGTATATGAATCTTGTATCTCAAAACCTTGCTTATTATCTCTAGTACATTCTTGTCCTTAGGATTTTCTCTATAGACAATTATGTCATCTACAGATTAACACAATTTTACTTCTTCTTTTCCAATATCTATATGTTTTATTTTTTTTCTTTAATGCATCAGGTAAAAAATTCAGCATAATATATGCATTGAACCAGTGAGAGTGGGCATTCTTGCTTTGTTCCTCATTCTACAAAAAAAGCATTTTTTCTTTTTTTTTTTAATAATTAGGTATTATTTAAGCTATAGTTTTTTTCACAGATTTTCTTTTCCAAGCTGGAAACTTTCCCTTCTTCTGTTCCTCTATTGCTGAGAAATTATATCATGGTAATTGCTGAAATTTATTTATTGCTTTTCTCCACTTATGGAAATTATCATGTGTGGGTGTTTTGGTTGGGTAGGTTTTTTTTTTGTCTGTTAACATGATGGATTACACTGCTTGATTTTTGAATATTAAACCAACCTTTAATTCCTAGGGTAAACCTCACTTGGTTACAGTGTATTGTAATCTTTGTATATATTGTTTGGTGGTAGTGCTATTCAAGTCTTTTATATCCTCAGTAATTTTCTGTGAACTTATTCTATTATTGTGAGGGAAGGATGGAGCGCAGTGGGAGGCCTCACCAGGAGCGAAGGGTAGGAGCAGCTAGATGTGAGACAGTGGACATTTTCAGTATTTTGATTCTAGTTGTTTTAAACTGCGAAATACTGTATTCACTAAGAGCTGTGAATATATTTTAATGTTTTATAACATAATAAGGTGACTATGTAAGAAAAGAGAAGAAGTGCTTTTGAAATTTCTAACCATAATTTTGGTATTACCTACTTTTCCATTCAGTGCTAGAAATTTTTGCCTTATATATTTTGAATCTTTGTTATTTTTGCAAAGACATTTGAGCTTGTTGCATCCTGTCAGTTGAATTTACCCCTTTATCATTATGAAATGACCATGTCTGTCCCTCTTTCGTAATAAACTGTGTCTTTCTTTATGAGCAACTCGCCTTAATGATCGAATCTTCCTGCCACCAGTACTGAAACTGGCTCATTCTAAAGAGAGCGCTTTCTAGTGATCCGTTTTCCAGAGATGCAGTGGACTGCCTCAGCAAGTAGTAAAAACTTGGAACAGGGTTTTAAAGCATGGGATGAACTTCTAGGCATGTTATATATAAATTTCAAATATTTTTGATCATTGCATTACATGCTTTTTGGAGTGCTTTCTATGTCTGATCTCCATTAGTTCTAATTATATTGCTAGATAACTGTGTATATTATGACTGTTTCCAGCTACCTTATAATAATGATAGGAAGTTGCTTCATATATTTATAATGGGTTTTTTGTCTATATGTTGTTCATTCTGAAAAGTCATCTCCTGATATGTACTCTGGTATTTGTGCTCTTAGATAGACTTGAGAGAGAGTATGGTTACCATTTATTCTTTTTATCAACTCAGTACAGTACTGTTGTTTTTTTAATGTTAATATTTCTTTGTACATATATTCTCTTTGCAATTGGATTGTAAGCTTTTAAGGACAGGATTGTATTAAGTCCTTGCCTCCCACCCCCCACTCCCTGCCTAAATATCCCCCAAACCTAACAAAAGCTGAGCAAGTAGCACGGGTTCACCAGTTGTGACAGAAGGTCTGGGAGTTGTAAATCCAGTTCTGGGGTTGGCTCACATGGAACGAATCCTGTCACTTCTTGTGCAATGACAAGGTCAGTATGTAAATGAACGGCCAGTTAACTTGTTAAAAGGTTAAAGAAATATTCATTTATCCTTTTTGAAGTTTGTTTTATTTATTTTTAAATTCCATATATATCCTGAAGTTAAATTTTTACTTTTATTTTCTTAAAGCAGTTCTTGGAACACCTCACAGCTTGCCACATCTGATGAGTCCATCCATCTCCCCTGCATTTTTACATTTGAATAAAGCACATCAGGTATATAATTAGCATTGAGTATTAAAGCTTCAAAAATTCAGAGTGAATATTTTGTTTGTTCCTAACAAGTCAAATCCTCAAGAAGTTAAATGAGTATTTTAAGAAGAAATCCATAGTCATAATTACAGCTGTGTAAAAACGTAACTTAATGAATACATCAGATAAAAGCTAACCAAAGCAACATAATTATATGTATTTACTGATTCTTATTTGTAGGGCATTAAGGGAAGAGGTATATTTTGTGGTATATTTCTCTATAAATCAGTACAGTTATGTGTTGGTTAGCAGTAGGGACTGGCTCTGAGATATTCATAATGAGGTGATTTCATCTTGTGTGAACTCAGAGTAAACTTACAGAAACCTGGATGGTGTAGCCTACTACATACCTAGGTATATGGTGTAGCCTTTTGCTCCTAGGCTGTAGACCTGTACAGTATGTTACTGTGCTGGGTACTGTAGGCTGTTGTAACACAGTGGTAAGTGCTTGTGTATCTAAACATAGCAATGGCACAGTAAAAATGCAGTTAAAAGGATAAAAACTGGTAGTGCATTTACAGGGCTGGAGTTGTTCTGGGAGAGTTAGTGAGGGAGTAAGGAGTGAGTGTAAAGGCCTAGGACGTTATTGTGTGCTGGTGTGGTCTTTATAAACACTGTGCACTCAGGCTACATGAAATTTATAAAAAATACTTTCTTCAGTAATAAGTAAACCTTTGCTAACTGTAACTTTTTTCTTTTTTAACCTTATTTTTTTTAACTTTTCAACTCTTGTAATAACATAGCTTAAAACACACATTGTATGTCTATTCAAAAATATTTCCTTTATACCCTTGTTCTATAAGCTTTTTTCCTATTTTAAAAATCTTGCTATTTTTAGTTTTTAAATTTTGGGTTAAAAACTAAGACACAAATACACGTTACCCTTGGGACCGTCAGCATCACTGTCTTGCAACAGCTTACCCCCCAGAAGGTCTCTAGGGGCAGTGGCGTGCATGGACCTGTATTTCCTACCACTGTCATATATTTGGCCCATCACTGACCAAAATGTTGTGATGTGGTGCGTGACTGCATTCCAGAACAAGTCCTCCAATGGGGTCTTCACTCAAAACACTGTTTCTAGAAAGAAAGAATGGATAAATGAACAGTAACTCTTATTTTTAAAATGTAATTGATGTTACAAAAATAATTCATATATTTGTGAAACTAAAAATTGGTTTTACCTTTTTTAGATAAGTATTTTAAAATGTGTCTGTATATGTAAGTGTAATATTGGAGATGAACATTAGTTTCAGATAGTGTTAAGGCCATCTTCATATACAAGCCTAATTATTGATCATACCCAGTACATAATAGATGATTGCGTTTTGTGTGAATGAGTGTCTGCTTCTAAACCTAGCTTAGTCAGGGAAAGGCCTCTCCTTTATTTTTCATTCTTAGCATCTAACACAGGTTCTTATACATTACAGGGCCTTATCCATTCCTTTACTGAACACGTTTTGTTTAGAATCTAACATGTACTGAGCACTCTGGTGATCACTGACAGCACTGAACACACATTGATCGTCTCTGTTCTTACAGAATTCCAGTGAACAGAGAAAACAAACATTAAACAACTAATTACATCAGGATGGGAAGAGTGACAGAAGAAGAGTGTTCAGAGTTTTGACAATATTCTCTTTATTTTAGAATAAATATCAAAATGCCTAATTTTTCCTTGAAGGCACATCCAGGCTGGGCTCGCCAGCCTCCTGGGCTCCCTGGGTGTCACTGCCTGGGCTCCGGGGGCCTGCATTGGGCCGCAGAGGGCCTCGTTCCCTTCTCCTGGGGCCTTTGCTCCTCCTGCTCCTTCTGCCTGGAACGCAGCCCCCGCTCCAGCACCACCTCATTCCCCCACACTTCACCTAGTTATTTTTCCACAGCCTGCAGATCTCTGCACAGTAGTCCCTCAGGAAAACCTTCCTGGAATTTACCAGTCTCAGTCACTTCCCCCACTATTTGTTCTCATAGCTCCTTGTATTTTCCCTTCATGTACTCATTACCATTTGTAATTACATGTTTTTATAGTTAGTGAATGCCTTCTGTCTTCAGAGGACTCTAAGATCCATGAAGGCCGATCATGTTGTATTTCTCACTATGTAGCCCAGTGCCTGGCACACAGGAAGTGTTCAGTAGATCTTCATGGAACGATGAAATAGATGAATGAGTGAGTGAGTGATGCTGACGTTACAGCCAGAGAGGGATGGGGTGGTGGCTGAAAGAAAAGGAGGAGAGGATGAGGAATTCGTTTGATGATGTGTGGACACGTCTTACACATCAGGATTACAGGAAGTGATCAGTGTTGTCAGAAGTTGCCAAGTGAGATACACAGGAGCTGTCGCTTCTGCTCAGACCAGCTAGAGAGTCGAACTGTATGAAGTGGTTGTACAACAAGCAGCTTTTAACAATGAAACTAACTTAATGTTTTATCATTTTTCACAGAGCTCAATTGTGGGTAATACTTCTTGTTTGTTCCTTCAGAACCTCCCCCATGTACCGCTGGCACAGCAGCAACTAATGAAGTTTGAGAGTATTCATACCAATAACGTAAGGATGGCTTTTCATTTGTTAATGAGTTCATCTTTATTTTTTCTATAATCAGGCTGTTGGTCAGATTGAATCTCCACTTGTGCAGGCTTTTAATTCAGTTGTATCCTGCTGCCGTTGGCAGACGTCTCACTTTCTTTTCTTCTTTGGCAGAAACCAGGCCTGCTGGGCGAAGCCCCAGCAATGGTGCTTCAGACCGCAGTCGGGATGGGCTCGGGGCTTCCCTTGAAAACAGAGCTGGGTCACCACGGAGAAGCACATAAAAGTAAGTGACGTGTATTTACTGGCGAGTCTGTAAATAGTCAGGTTTGAAATTTAAAAGCAGCTTACCTGTATTCTACTTTTTACAGAAAAGTCCAATTTGAGTTTTATTCAGTCATCTAAAATTTTGAGCGCCCTTCCGGCTTTTCTGCTTTTAATATGAGAAAACTGTTGGTGAGTTACCGATAAACTTGCTTCCGTGCCCGGAGGAGCATATCCAGCAGGGACAGGCTTTAATATTTGACGCAGGCTCCCAGCGGCGTGAGGTGAGGACGCAGACCGCGGGAGCCGACATGCTGCCCGCTGGGCCGCCAGCACACAATGCGGGTGCACCCATGCAGTTTTTGCCCGGGTGAGAAACATTAGCTTCTCTAAAGAAGTATCTGGTGTTTGTCCAGGTAAAGTGTATTTATTTGTATCGTTTTTAAAAATGTGATCTCCAAATTAAAACTTACAATTAAAGCTTAGAAGTAAAAAATATCTTTGACACCGTTCTGGAAGTTGCCTAAGAAAGCATGATCCCTACTGCAGGTTTCTGTTTTCCCATACAGGAACGTGCTGATGTACAGCCCCTAACCTCACCTTTTGACTCTGACTGTTCTCTAACAGGTTAAAAAAGGGGTTATTTGTGTGTTCCCTGTAACTTAGCAAAATCAAAATGACTATTGTGAATGAGTCTCGTCTAACCAGAAGTTTTTTGCATTTGTGGTTCACTATAGCATCTAGCCTGATTCCAACACAAACAACTGTAACAGCAGGAATGGGCATGTTACCATTCTTTCCAAATCAGCACATTGCTGGACAAGGTGGACCAGGACAAGGGAATACTCAGGAGAAACAGCCAGCCTCCGTGGGAATACCAGAAGGAAATTTCTCAGGGTCACAGGCTTATCTTCAGAGCTTTCCAAACCTTACAGCTGGAGGTTTGCTGACAGGACACCATAAACAACCACAAAGCCAGCCAAAAGGCACAGAGATGAGTTCGGGGGTAAGAAAACTGTGTGTACATGTGCATACATATACATATATGCAGACAATGCAGGTGTGTGCTCCATATGTACACACACACTACAGGGAGGATATTTATTCTTTTTGTTGCCCATTTTTTAAAAATATATTTTATTGATTATGCTATTAGTTGTTTTTTAAATATATTTTATTGATTATGTTATTACAGTTTTCCCAAGTTTTCCTCCTTTGCCCTCTCCACCCAGCACCTACCTTCCTTCCAGCATCACCCCTGCTTAGTTCATGTCCATGGGTCATGCATATGAGTTCTTTGGCTTCTACATTTCCTGTACTGTTCTTAACATCACCCTATTTTGTACCTACCAATGATGCTTCTTATTCCCTGCACCTTTTCCCCCATTCTCCCCCTCCCCCTCCCAGCTACTAACCGCCCCCCCTCCCATGTGATCTCCATATCTGTGATTCTGTTTCTGTTCTGGTTGTTTGCTTAGTTTGGTTTTCTAGATTCAGTTGTTGATAGTTGTAGATTTGTTGCCCTTTTAATGTTCATGGTTTTGATCTTCTTTTTCTTAAATAAGTCCCTTTGATATTTCATATAATAATGGCTTGGTGATGATGAACTCCTTTAGCTTTACCTTGTCTGGGAAGCACTTTATTTGCCCTTCAATTCTAAAGGGTAGCTTTGCTGGATAGAATTATCTAGGTCGTGGGTCCTTGCTTTTCATCACTTTGAGTATTTCTTGCCAGTCCTTTCTAGCCTGCAAACTTCCTTTTGAGAAATCAGCTGATAGTCTTATGGGAACTTCTTTGTAGATAATTATCTGCTTTTCTCTTGCTGCTTTTAAGATTATGTTTAACCTTTGGCATTTTAATTAGATGTGTCTTGTTGTGGTCCTCTTTGGGTCCAACTTGTTTGGGACTTTCTGTGCTTCCTGGACTTGCATGTCTCTCTCCTTCACCAAATTAGGGGTGTTTTCTTTCATTATTTTTTCAAATAAGTTTCAATTTCTTGCTCTCCCTCTTCTCATTCTGGCACCTGCATTATTCAGATATTGGTACATTTAAAGCCTATCCTCATTTTTTTAATACTTTTTTCTTCCTGCTGTTCTGATTGAATGCTTTTTCCTTTCTTGCGTTCCAAATCATTGGTTTAATTCTTGGCTTCATCCTCTCCACTGTTGGTTCCTCACAGATTTTTCTTTATTTCACTTAGTGTAACCTTCACTTCCCATATTGTTGCTGTCCTCAGTGAGTTCTCTGAGCATCATGACAGCCAGTTTTTTTAACTCTGTATCTGATAGGTTGGTTATCTCCATTTCCTTTAGTTCTTTTTCTAGGGTTTTTTTTCGGTTCTTTCATTTGGGCCATATTTCTTCATCTCTTCAATTTGGCAGCCTCCTTATGTTTGTTTCTGTGTACCAGGTAGAGCTACTTTGACTCCCTATACAAGGTACCTGTAAATTGTATGGGGTGGAGCCTTAGGTAATCGCCAGAGTGGAGCAACCTGCTTTACCACTTTGTTGCTGTGTGTGGGGGGAGGGCTCAGAGAGGAAACAGTGCCTCTGCCTGGCTCTGGAGCTTCACTGGCACTGGCCCCATTTCTAGTCACTTCACCTACTTCCTATATGCAACTGGCATCCTTCCCGTTGTTGCCCTGGTGGTGATTCCCAGAGTGGGTGGGTTTGCATATGTTCTAAGTCTATGCAGGCCCTTTAAATAAACTCTTCTGAAAATCCTGCAGTTTCTTCCACTGCCCCAGTCCATGCTGGTTTTTCCAGCCTGAAGTTATGGAGATTTATCATCCCAGTGCTGGAACCCTAGGCTGCGCAGTGTGGCCTGGGGCTGGGATCGCTCACACTCAGGGTATTCCTCCTCATTTTATCCACCACACTTGAGTGTGGGACTACCCCTTCCACCACCACTGCCTCTCCTCCTGTCTCTGCTACTCCACCCTCCTACCCCTCTGAATAAGTGTGGCTTCTTTAAACCTTTGGTAGTCAAACTTCCATACAGCTCAATTTTCTGATGGTTCTGGTTGTTACTTGTGAGAAATAGTTGTAACTCTCTCTGTGGTTGCTCAAAGAGGCAAAGCATGCTAACTATGTCTCCATCTTGACTGGAAGTCTCCTCTGTTCTTTTTAATTATATATTAAATGAGATTATTCTAATTCTAGAGTGTTCTAATTTTTGGTTATTTTATAGGTGATAAAATTTATGGAGCATCATAAAGCAATCTTAACTATTTTTAAATTTCAAAGGCAGTTAGTAACATAAAGTATAAAATAGGGATTACAAACTAATTGCTATGATATGTCAAAGACAATGATGCCTTTTTCATAGTGTACACTTCTCAAAATAGAAGAAAATATTGCACTCTTTAAAAAGTTCTGTTATCATAAACAGACAAAATCCATCTATTGATAAGTCATGTCAGTTGATATTTGGGACTATGACTAATTACTTGCCAATTTGTCAGTAAATGAAATAATTTGTATAAAACAAGTTTTTAAAGTCTGTTACAGTAAAATTATTTACATATGAATTTTTATTATAAATAATCACCTCTAAAAAGTTTGAAATATTCATAGTTTTTTTTAAAAGATTTTATTTATTTATTTTTAGAGAGGGAAGGGAGGGAGAAAGAGAGAGAGAAACATCAATTTGCGGTTGCTGGGAGCCATGGCCTGCAACCTAGGCGTGTGCCCTGACTGGGAATCGAACCTGCGATGCTTTGGTTCGCAGCCCACGCTCAATCCACTGAGCTATGCCAGCCAGGGAAAATATTCATAGTTTTAAAAAATACTTGATATATTAAAAATGTACTATAAACTAATATAAGTTCAAATTTTGTGATTTGGCAAAGCTTTGGAGCAGGGGTGTCCAACCCACAGGCCGCGTGCAGCCCAGGATGGCTATGAATGCGGCCAAGCACAAAATCGTAAATTTACTTAAAACCTTTTGTTTGCTCACCAGTTTTCATTTGTGTGTATGTATTTAATGTGTGGCCCAAGACACCCCTTCTTCCAGTGTGGCCCAGAAATGCCAAAAGGTTGGACACCCCTCCTTTGGAGAGTCATTAATACTTACGTATTACACTTCTGTAATTATATAATGACATCTGTGAGGCTAAGTAAATAATAAGGCTTTTCTTTAAGATATACTCTTTTTTTAATTATAAACATATTCTGTAGCTAATTAAGGCATTATTTTGATATTAACATAAAATTTACCTGAAATATGTCAAAGTCAGTTATTAAATGCTGATCTGTCCAAAAGAATCTAATCTGTGTTTTAGTTCTGGAAGTTTTTAACCCAGTGATTTTAATGGTTCATAAACCATTGACACATTTAGAAATGTTATAATTGATAGGTAGAATACATTACATTTAATTTTTATTTTATTTGTAGTCTAAAATACCATTTGATTTGTAAGTGGTATAAAACTGATGCTATAAGGAGAATATGAGGGAAAAAATTACGTAGCTGGCTGCATTCCATTGTCAAGTTAATACTGAATTTGTAAGAGGTGCGGTATCACTTAGCCCAAGCAGCATATATGGATAGAATGTCCAATAATTAAAAAATTAGACTGCTAAGGTAGTTCTTCACAGAAGGAATTTTTAAAATTTATCTGTAGCATTGTTGGGGTTATCGAGGAGAATTAAACAAACAGAACTCATATATGAACACTTAACTTTTTACACAGAATCTTTCATTCATATTAAATGGAAGCACCAGGGTCTCTAGTAAAACAGTGTGTGAGGTGGCGCACACGATGGGCGGATGAGAGTCTCTTCAGGAGAAGACAGCCCAGGTCGGGCAGGGTCTAGAGACCAAGGCCTGTGAAGAACTGGGGGAGAGGTGTGTGTGGACCTGGGAAGGAGTGACCCACCGGATATACATTTAAAAAGAAATATTCACAGAGTAGTCCCATGGTATTCCGTGTTTCTCTGGTGGGCAGAACTAGTCCCATAAGTGTGACATAAAATAAATTAGATTCAGGTTTAACGTAACAAAGAACAGTGAAGCTTTGAAATTCAGAAAAATTTTCACAGAGACGTGGCCGTCCTCTCACCGAAAGCGTTGGGCAGGCCCCGGGAGCATCTGTTCGGATCGGTAGGAGCAAGTTCCCTGCCTGGCAGCAGCAGGTTGGCCCAGGCACTCTCAAGGGTGTTTTCCAAATGTGGGCAAGATTTCGGGCTTTGTTAAATGATCTGTTTAAGTTGGTTTTAAGTTTTTAGACCTGCATCTTTTTTCATCTCTATTTTTTTATTGAGGTATAATTGACATACGACGTGACCTTATTTTCATGTGTACATCACAATGATTTCATACTGCAAAATGATCACAGTAAGTCAACTTTTTTCAAAAGTAATAAATTATTCACATGGAAACATTTGATGTACATGTTTCTTGCTCAGTTCTCTCCAAACATGGATTTATGTCTGTTATGAAAAGGAAATACAATAGCTTCAGGTTAAATCATGCTAAGATGCTAAGCAGTTATTATTACTGCTTATACAATACAGTGTTGGAGTGTCGGTTTGGGGGACACACCCACACAGATGCAAATTTTCTTTTATGTAGATGACAATTCAGATAAAAATATATATATATACTTCGGCAAAATACTCACATATCCTCCAGGAATTGCTGGAGAGATGAAATGTAAAAACGGACTACTTGGATGCTTTGCAACTTCAGAAACAGTGATGAGATCCATGAATGATGGGGGAAAGTCGTTTGATTCATTAGAGTTAGTTCTAAATATTATCACACTATATAATATCAAGTAATCTTCTAATCAGAATTTCCTACTTTTGTAATACTAGTCCATCAAAAATCAAATCTCCATGAATCAGAGTACTGTCCCTTTGCAGCCTGGCAGTGAGTGACACTGAAAAACAGGCCCGCGAAGGCACTGCACATCATTGTTTCATGTCTTTATACTGCCTTACAAGGTTGTTACTCTTCAGCTGTCCCGGTGTACTTCGAAATTTAAAATAATTACGCTTAAAATAGTTACTCTGATCTGTGTAATTCCTACCATGGCAGTATTTGTTTACTCAGAACAGATTTCATTTCCGATAGTATATGTAAAATTTACCACAAAGTCAGAATATAACTCACAGTTTGAACAGAAACCTCAAGTGTTTAAATCTCAACAGTCAGGAAAATAAACATTGCGTATTAGGTTGCTTCTGAATACAAACCACTCGTTGCGCTAAAGTGGGATATAATTTCTGACTTGAGTTAGAAGTGACAGAGTGGCCCGGGCCATGGCGGCTCAGTCGGTTGGAACGTCATCCCGCGCAGTTTGATTCCCGGTCAGGGTGTCTGGGAGGCAACCAGTCGGTGTTTCTCTCTCATATCAGTGTTTCTCTCTCTCTCTCTCTCTCTCTCTCTCTCTCTCTCTCCTTTCCCTCTCTCTCTGAAAGCAATGAAGAAAAACGATGTCCTTGGGTAAGGATAAAAACCTAATAAAATGAAGCAATCATTTTTTTTTACGTGAAGTCTTGACCAAACTCACTTAGTCAAGTTCTCGATTACTGTATCGTGACACAAATCAGTCTCTATTGACACAACTTATTCATTGGACATTTGGGTGCAAATGTAACCACAGTCGGGGGACTGGATGCCCCTGGCCTCGCTCAGGGAGGGAGGGGTGAGGAGAGGAAGAGGCACACCACCATCGGTCCAGTTTTCACTTCTTTGTTGATAACCATGCCCACTTTGCCAGAGAGTGTTCCTTCCATGGAGATACACTTCTAATTTATAATGCTGGACTGTGGGAGGGAAAAAGAGGGGCCCACTTTTTAAAAACCCATTATTATGAAGTTACTTAACCATTTTAATTGGATATGGAATGAGTCTACAGTTTCTGCTCTGAAGATATTCTTTTACAAAGTGTCGACTTGCCAGTTTATCTTTGACAAGTGATTAAGAAAGGTAAATGCACCTTCTGACTTTACAAATAAGAATGTGTGAATAAAAGTTATGTGCCATAATCTAACCCATACTTCTGATTTAAAATACAAGTTCTCTTAAAATATAAGTTCTCTCAATGAACTTAACTTTTAATTTTAAGCTTATATTATTCTTACTGTACTGTTCTCATTCTCTTTCCTTTTTATTTTCACATTATTTCTATAAATTCTCAAAAACAAAAACGCTGAGTCTTGGAACCAACTCACACTGGCTTTCTGAGGTTAGTTTATAACTTTTAAAACACCTTGTTAAAATGTAAAAACCCAGAAGTTTCAAACAAAATAACAAGTTTACAGTATATATCTATTTTTTTAAAAATATTCTGAATTGTTTTTATACAAGTAATCAGTAGTTATTTTTTTCAAATGAAACTCCTCATAGGCTAGAAGAGGGTTTGTGGTATTGCTTCATTAAAAACCAATATAAATTTCATTTTTTCTGTGCTGGTGCTTCCACTGTTTCCAAGTAGTTATCTGGCAGAATTGCATAACCACTCTCTCTGATCGTCTTTGTCTTTCTGGAAGTGTACAACCTCCTTTAATTTTTCAAGCTGTTCTTATCTTCTGCATCCCTGCTGTGTGCTCTTGAGCTTCTTTCTGAGATTTTCGACTTGCTGTTCTGGCTGGTGAATCCTTTTTCTCTGGTGCATTGTATTTTCCACTGCACAGTTGTGATCACAGAAAACTGAGAGGTAGCAGGGGTCTGAGGAGGAGGCATCAGTAATCCAGTAGCATCGTCAGCCTGGGAAGCAAGAGATGTTAAAGGAGATGGGGGAAGCCGTTCTTCTGGCTCCAGATCTTCCTGCTTGTCACATGCTTGGTACAAAGAAATATTGTGGGTATAGCATTCTCTTTCCGCATCTTGTTGCGCTCCCTTTCAGAGCAATCTAGAGTAAAGTGTTCTAAACAAATACTGCTATGCTTGGGTTTAACGTTTTCTCTTCTGACAGCTGCTTCCCATTCTTTTAAAGACTGGCTCGAGTAAGAGGAAACTTGTGGAAAGAAATGGGTTTATCCGTATAGTCTGGTTTCTTTTGAGATCATATAAATAAATCTGTTGCCTTATCCTTTGGGTTCTTGTAGCTGTAGGCTGAATGGGGCTGCACTGTCCTTCCGGTCTTCAGTCGTTTCACCTGTAGCCCCAGCAGGCAGCTGAAGCTGTTACTGATGTCACTGTTCTTGGCTTTGACACCCCTGCTCCTTCAGTAGCTTTGGCCAACAATTACAGTGATCAGAGCCTCACACAGGGGTGGCCGATGTGCTGTGTTATTGTCTGCATTAGCAGAAGGACCACAACCATTCCCCATCTGCCATCTCCAAGATGGCGGAGGAAGCCACAATAAGTCACCATACATAGTTACAGAATATGTTTTCTCTTGTGATGAGACTTCTAAGATCTATTTTAGCAACTTTCAAATATGCAGTACAGCCCTTGCTGGTGTGGCTTAGTTGGTGGGAGTGTTGTCCTATACACCCTAAGTTGGGGGTTCGATTCCCAGTCAGGGCACATACCTACATTGCAGGTTCATTCCCCATTTGGGGCACAGATGAGAGGCAACCTATCTATGTTTCTCTCAGATTGATGTTTCTTTCTATCTCAGCCTTCCTCTCTCTCTCAATCAATAAACATATAAAAATATTTTTAAACATAATACATATTATAAGCTATAGTCACCATACTGTACATTATATCCCCCTGATTTGCTTTGCAATGGGGATTTTGTACATTTTTAACTCCATGAACATGGGTATCTTTTCATTTAGTCGTCATCTTTAATTTTGTAGTTTTCACTGTATAAGTATTTCATTCCACAATGTTTTGTAGTTTTCAGTGTACAAGTATTTCTCAGTTCAGTTACTTCCTAAGTATTCTATTGTATTGGAATAGTTTTCTTTTGTATTATTCTTTGTTAGTATATAGAAACAATTAGTTTTGCCTGTTGATTTTCGTATCCTGAATTTATTTATTATTTCTAACAGTTTGTGTTTATGTAATTTTCAGGGTTTACATGTCATATGCAATTTACTTTTTTGTTTCTAATTTGTGTGCCTTTTATATCTTTTTGCTGTATAATTGCTCTGGCTAGGACTTTAAATACTGTGTTGAACAGAAGTGGTGAAGGCATCTGTGTCTTATTCAGGAACTTACAGGGGAAGGTTTCAACCTTTCCCCATTGATTTATGCCAGTTTCCTTCTATTCCTAGTTTGTTGAGAGTATTACATTTTGTGAAATGCTTTCTTTGCATCAGTTGAGATCATCATGTGTTTCTTTCCTCCATTCTATTAATGTGATGTATTGCAGTGTATGTTGAATCATCCTTGCATTCTAGGGTTAAATCCCAATTGGTTATGGTGTATAATCCTGTCCTGCTGGATTTGATTTGCTAGTATTTTGTTGATGGTTTTGCAGAACACTTAACTCCAGATTGCTTTGAAAGGGAGCGCAGCAAGATACGGAAAGAGAATGCTGTACCTACAATATTTCTTTGTACTGAAGCACATGACAATGTGGATAAGGGATATTGGTTTGTAGTTTTCTTACAGTGTCTGTCTGACTTTAGTACCAGGGCAATGCCGTCTCATAGAATGAGTTAGGAAGTGTTCCCTCTTCCTCAATTTTATGGGAGAGTTTGAGGAGGGTTGGTGTTAATTCCTTTTTAAATGTTTGGCAGAATTCTCCAGTAAAGCGATTTAATCCAGGACATATTTCTGGGCAAAATAGTATAACTGTTAAGAAAGGAAGGGAACTTCCAGTCAAGATGATGGTGTAGGCAGACATGGCTCACCTCTTCGCACAACCACATCAAAATTACAACTAAAATATAGAACAGTCATCACTCAGAACCACCAGAAATCAAGTTGAATGGAAGCCTGACAACTATAGAATTAAAGAAACCACATCCATCCAGACAGGTAGGAGGGGCGCAGATACGGAACAGGCTGGTCCTGCATCCATGTGTGATGAATAAAAATTCAGGAAGGATATTTTGGGAGCATAGAGTCCGAGCCCCACACCAGGCACATAACCTAGGGTTTCAGTGCCAGGAAGATAAGTCTCTGCAACTTCTGGCTGCAAAAACCAGTGGGGATTGAGTCGGTGGGAGAAACTGCTGGAGCCCCAGTAGTTCCTCTTAACTAACACACGGACTCGCCTACTCACCTACTCACCTACTCAGATTTACTCCCTCTGAGCTCCAGCACTGAGGTGGCAGCTTGAAAGACACCAGTGGCATGCAGGGAGAAACAGAAGTGTCTGGCATCAAAGTGAGCAGAGGCCTTTGTCCCTTTTCTAAACCCTCCCCCAACAGAGCCAGCAAGCAGGTGCCATATCTGAGACTCCATCAACCTGGTTAACACTATTTGGACCACCTTGGAGATCCTGAGACTCCGCTGCACCAAGCTTAGAGGCGCACCCAAGCTGCTTTTCCATATGAATGGCTGGCCTTGGCTCATGCTTCACAACTTCCTAAATCCTCTCAAACAGGCATCAGCTGGCCTCAGTGAGCTCCAGGCCTTGTACTAGCAAGAGCCAGCCTCAGTTCACAGTGTGGCTTCCAGGAATCTCCAAGCCCAACTCAAGTAGCAGCCATCTCAGATTGCTTTATAGCTCAGGCAGGGTAGCCCTGGGCAAAACACGGGGGGTGGGAATTGACCTTGGCCTGCATCACCCAAAAAACCCTAGGGACAGTGCACCCAGTGGACAGCTATAGGCCACGTTGGAGCATCACCACCCTGGTCCGGGTGGTCAGTGGTCACAGCCAGTGCCTTGCAGCTGACTGGCCTGGGTGTAAAACCCTCCCATTGATCTGCCAACAGCAACCAAGGCTCAACTAAAGAGCAGAGTATACTCAGCCCACACAAAGGGTACACCTCAGGTACCCAGCTTGGGTGATAGGGGAGGCTGTGCCACTGGACCCTACAGGACACCTATGACAGGCCACACTACCAAGGAATGGAGTCAAAGCAGCTCTATCTAATACATAGAAACAAACACAGGGAGGCTGCCAAAATGAGGAGACAAAGAAACATGTCCCAAATGAAATATCAAACCTCCAGAAAAAGAGCTAGATGAAATGGAGATAAGGAATCTATCAGATGCAGAGTTCAAAATACTGGTTATAAGGATGCTCAAGGAACTTAATGAGGATCTCAACACCATAAAAAAGATCTAGTCAGAAATGAAGGATTCATTAACTGAAATAAAGAACAATTTACAGGGAAACAACAGTAGAGTCGATGAAGCCGAGAATCAAATCAATGTCTTGGAACCTAAGGAAGTAAAAAACAACCAATCAGAAGAACAAGAATAAAAAAGAATCCAAAAAAATGATAGTATAAGCAGCCTCTGGGACAACTTTAAGTGTTCCAATATTCATGTCTTAGGGGTGCCAGAAGGGGAAGAGAAAGAGCAAAAAACTGGAAATCTATTTAAAAAAATAATGAAAAAAACTTCCCTAATTTGAGGAAGGAAATAGACATTGAAGTCCAGGAAGCACAAAGAGTCCCAAACAGGTTGGATACAAAGAGGCCCACTCCAAGACACATCATAATCAAAATGCCAAAGATTAAAGATAAAAAGAGAATCTTTAAAGCAGCAAGAGAAAAGTAGTTAGTTACCTACAGGGGAGTTTTGATAAGACTGTCAGCTGATCTCTCAAAAGAAATTTAGCAGGCTAGAAGGGATTGGCAAGAAATATTGCAAGCCATGAAAAGCAGGGACCCACAGCCAAGATTGCTTTACCCAGCAAAGCTATCATATAGAATCGAAGGGCAGATAAAGAGCTTCCCCAACAAGAAAAAACTAGAGTTCATCATCACCAAACTATTATTATATGAAATATTAACGGGTTTCAAGGAAAGGAAGATCAAAACTACAAACAATAAAATGGCAAAAATCACAAATCTACAAATCTATCAACCATTGAATAAAAAAAAAAAACTAAGCAAACAAGAAGAACAGAGACAGAATCATGGATACGGAGAGCATTTGGATGGTGGCCAGATGGGGTGGGGGTGTGGGAGAATGGGTGAGAGGTGAGGGGATTAAGAAGTACAAATAGGTAGTTACAGAATAATTGTGGGGATGTAGAGAATAGTGTAGAACAGCGGTGTCAAACTCATTTTCACCAGGGGCCACAGCAGCCTCACGGTTGCCTTCAAAAGGCCGAATGTAATTTTAGGACTGTATTAATGTAGCTACTCCCTCAACAGTTAAGCAATAGCTTGGCACTGCCGCCTGGTGGAAACAAGGTGTCAGGCTGGATAAAACAAGGTGGAGGGCCAGATTCGACCCGCGGGCCTTGTATTTGCCGCCTCTGGTATGGAAAATGGAGTAGGCAAAGAACTTACATGCATGACCCACGTGCGTGAATAATGGTGAGGGGATTGCCTGAGGGAGTGGGCAAAGGGGGAAAATCAGGACAAGTATCATAGCATAATCAATAAAATAGAATTTTTAAAAAAGGATTTGAGGCCTGGCCTCAACACTTACTAAATTTTTTAAAAATGTTGGTAACTTTGTTTCTGAAAATAAGGTATGGAATTTTTTTCTTGTGAAGATGAATTCTCTCCTGGGTCAAGTGAGAAGGCTGTACAGCTGGCTTTTAATTTTCTTTCAGTTAGAAAGTTTCATCGTTCCAGAATAGTTTTTTTTAAGTTATTGAAAAATTAATAGGCAAAATGTGATCATTTTGATCAATATCCAGAAATATTTTACAGCCTTGTATCTTCAAACATTAGTGTCCACAAGTTTTTACCACCCTAGATTTTTTGAAGAATAAGTATTTCTGTACTTCTTCTGCATTTTTATTTTCTTGTACCTCTTCCTAAGCACCCACTCTTTCGTTTTTGGTGAGCAGGCTGCCTCTCAGAATCAGACTTCACTCCTGGGAGAACCACCGAAAGAAATCCGGCTCAGTAAAAACCCGTACTTGAACTTGGCGAGTGTGTTGCCCAGCGTGTGCTTATCATGTAAGTGAAGAACTCGGGGTTAACGCTTTGGAATTTTAATGGATACTTTCCTTAATGAGTTTTTCTTCAGTTTTTAACTTAATAAAAGCAAATCATGCCTATTGACCAGTTAAAGCCTAAATTATGACCCCCGTCTTTAAATGGAAAGATCAACTAAAATTAACACTTTAGACATCTTTTATAATACTTTGTTAGTAATATCAAATTATTGAATTATTATTGGGTCAAGATTTAAAATAATTGAGCAAAAAAATTATTTGGCTAGATTATCATTATTTACAACACCTATGGAATCATATTTCTAAAGGAGGTTTAAGTGTCTAAGTAACCTAATATATCTGGAGTGTTAGCAGGATACGCTAAAAATATATGAGTTGCTAATTGAGAGAAGCAGAATTCTCATTTCCTTTTTTGGAGGATCTCCTCAGGCCTTCCATTGGTATATACTCATAGTTTTAAGAGAAAATCGCAAATGCGATATGCTCTGTACACTGGGACGTTCACTAGAATATGGGTTTTCTGGAGCGAAAAACTAGAAAGTGCCTTCAGGCCCATCACAGGGGGGTGGTTAAATAACTAGTTCACCATAAAACGAAGTACTGTGCAGCCATTTTTATGGCTGAGCGCTACATGTACTAATGTGAAATGATCTCCAAACAAATGAAGTGGAAAAAGCAAATGTATGTATGAAATGATTTATTCGTTTAAACCTATATATTCTTATGTGTCCATATTTGAATGTAGAAATGCACAGAGTAAATCGGGAAAATAAATTCTAAACTGTCACCTCTGGGAAAAAGAATAGGACGGAATGAAAAGAGATGAAATGTGAATCTTGTTTTTAATGTGCGTTCTCTCTATTTTGTGAAGTATTCTCTTGGATCTAAACATTAATTTCTAATTTTTTTAAAGCCAGAAAAAGATTTAGTGTGCTTCTAGGATACCTACTATATTTTTTTTATCTGGTCTAAAAGTGATAGAGTAGTTATTTCACATTTTTTATGCCTTGTTTTGGAGGTTAAACATGTATTTTTTCAATTTTTGCACCAAAATTATTTACCCATAGGGAAAAACTCTCATTTTCAGTTGTTTTAAATGAATAAGATAATATCATGTACTATGTATGTTTCCCCTGGAGTTAATACAGACACATCTATTGGCAAACTAGAATTTGTGTTCTGTTAAAAAAATATGCTGAATTAATGAGTTTTGTACTCCGCTATAATTTGTAATAAAGGGACCTAACGGAAACACACATATCGGCCTTGCCCTTAGCCCCTGTGAGTAAGACCACCCTGCAGAAGACCGGGCTGGCGAGCAGCATCCTGGACGCCATCTCTCAGGGAAACGAGGCGCAGCACACGCTGGAGAAGTGCGTCGCCTACTCGCAGCCTTTCGGCGACTACGCACAGGTGAGTGGGTCTCAGCGGGGTGATGGCGCGTGGGGAGATGAGGTCAGCTGTGTACTGAGTTCACTGAATACGAAACTGTGGTTCCTGTGTCGTCATAGTGAAATTAAAATTGCACTGATCTACACAGTATTTCTTGCTCCCCACTTGGAATTTTAGGACACATCCGAAAGGATTGGTAGGTATCATTTTACAGTATTTACCTCCCATTGTTTGCACTAGTGGTTGGCAAACTACCGACCAAATCCAGCCCCCCCCCCGCCCCCGCCCCCCGCCCACCACCACACCTGTTCAGTTAATGAAATTGTTTTGGAATATGGCTGAGCCCCTCCCTTTACACTCTGTCCGTGGTGCTGCTGTGCTGCAGCCCCAGAGCTGAGTGGTGACAGTACTATCTGGCTGCACGGTTAAATATTTACAGTCTGGCTCTTCACAGAAAAAACTCTTCTGACCTCCGATTTATGCCAGTCTGGACCTGACCACGAGACCCAAACAGATGCTTCTGTTCTTCACCCCTGCTCACTGATGTAGAAACATGATGATAATTACAAGCACTACTTTGCTACCTTTTAAACCAAACAGTCAATAGTGTGAAAAGTATTGTATTCGTAAGATATACTGTGTCATTACCTACTTGCGTCAGTTTTGCTTTGCTTTTTCTCCCTCAGCATGTTCTTAGTGGCGTAAGCTGAGAGTACCCGTCACGTTAGCAGCGTGCAGTGATGTAATCCTGAGTCTTACGATTAACAGTCTGATTCTCTCTCATGCCCCCGAGTTGTCGGCCGCTTCTCAGCTCTGCCCTGTCTGTGGGAGCGGTGCTTCCACTCCGATTTCCTTGGAGTGACTCTGTGTTTGCCTCCCCTGTCTCTAATAAACTTAGAAACGCAAATTGATGAAAATTCACTTAGAACAATTGATGCCTGAGCAGGCTTTTATGATAGAGTACTGGAGACACAGGTGAAACAGTGTAGAAAAGGTGCAGCTGGATATTAGCAAAATATATAATAAAGTCTCTCATATACCTGTGGAAAAGAGGGGGAAATCTAGTTTGGAAGATGGTGTAATTAGGTCACAATAGGCCTATACTGAAGGAACAATAATCATGAATTGATACAATCTAAAAGGCATTCTTTTACATGTTTCATAAAACTCCGTCTTTGTTTCCTTATTAGTTAACATTTTAAGTAACGATTTAGATAAGGACATTGATTGTATACTGATTGTATTTCCAGGTGCCCAGGCCAAGGAAATCATCACACATGCATAAAATAATTTATGAATTGTTTATAATTGTGAAAATTAGAATCCTCAATTTCCAACAATTTATAAGACTGCATTAAACAAATTGTCATATTTATAACAGGAAATACAAATACTAAAAGTCATATAAAACAATACATAAACACATGGTAAAATGTTTTATAATCTGTTGGAAATTTTAACAATTTTTGAAATGTAGTCATATACAATTTTGATTTTACTTGTGTACAAGGAACAAAATTTATTAACAGGAGGAAGCTCAATAATTATTTAAATACAATTTAGTTAATGTATGATTTAAGTTTTAAAAGTTATTTTTTGAACTTACCTTTTATTTCATTTTTGAAGTTGACCTTGCTTTTCTCATTAGCAGATATGTTTATTAGATCATTAGGTCAGTGCTCCTGACCAAATAGTCAGGTGTGGTGTGTTTTAAAAATTCTTGCAGAACACCAGTTGAAAATCGTTGCCGTAAAGAATACTGCAAGAATGATCTCAGCTGTTCCCCATGATGGTTTAAAGTGTGTGTGTGTGTGTGTGTGTGTGTGTGTGTGTGTGTGTGTGTGTTTCGTTTTATGCTGGCTACAGTGAGTTGCTGTCTGGTATGTTGTACGTCAGAATACTGTCCACCTGTCCGTTGTAACCTTGTGTTGCTCTTGGTCGACAAGGCATCTTTCCTTTTCTAGTGAATTGACCACAGAATATGTAAGAGATGGTGTGATGAGGGAAGAAGAGGAAACAAAAAAGTGAATGGAAAGGCCTGCCTGGTTTCATATATGGCCTAATGCTGCCATCTAGTGGCAAGAGAATGCAGTGAGCCTGGCCAAAAAAATTTTTGTGTAGACTGTGCTACATCCCAAACTTGTGGCAAACACTAACTATGTAAAATATTTTTAAAAACCTAAACCCACTCTAAACAATAATTATGGAACCACAGATTATTTTCATATTCATCCTAGACAATAACTTGGAAAGCAATTTTAAAAATGATATTTGCTAAAAATTTTAATTAAGGAAAGAAACTTTGAAAAACTTCGAAATTTATTTAAACTTACCCTCATTACTTTAAAATCTTTTGTTTATAAACCAGTCTTTTAAGTGTTTAAAAAAGTTATTAAAGGATAATATGCAGTATAAATATGAAGACAGTTTTGCTACCCTGACATGTTATTTTTCAAAGAATTTTAATGTGTATGATTTTTTAAAAGTGCTTATGAAACAGACTTAAACTTAAGATACATGATTTGTACAACTTGGTATACTGAAACTAGTGAGGTGGTGATCAAATTTCAATTTTTTTGAATGTGTTATAATACCTTTTAGAGCAGCAATTTTCAACCTTTTTTATATCACAGCACACATAAATTATTAAAATCCTGCCACACACCAAAAAATATATCTTATTTTTGCGTATCTGACTAAAGATAGGTATAATTTTGATTCATTCACAATGGACGACTATTGTGCTGGCTGTTGTTATTTTTTTTTTACTTGACAATCCGAGGGAAAAGAGATCAGTGCCCCTGAATTGAATAGTCAGGTGTTGCATGTTTTAAAAATTCTTGTGGCACACCAGTTGAAAAGTGCTGTTTTGGAGGATCAGTTATTAAACTCAAAGTTGAGACTTAATATTACTCATATGAAGAAAGCCAGGAACTTGAGAAGCAAAATTTAATATGAAAATTGAAAACATTTATGTATATGTGAGAAAGGAAAATTTTTTGTTATTAATATAAAAATGAAGCATGTTGGTTTAAACCCATTTTTTTTTAAAGATTTTATTTATTTATTTTTTAGAGAGGGAAGGGAGGGGGAAAGAGAGAGAGAGAGAGAGAGAAACATCAATGTGCGGTTGCTGGGGGACATGGCCTGCAACCTAGGCATGTGCCCTGACTGGGAATCGAACCTGCGATGCCTGGTTTGCAGCCCGCGCTCAATCCACTGAGCTACACCAGCCAGGGCGGTTTAAACCCATTTTTAACAATGGGAAAATTATATTTAAACAAAGTTTTAGAAATGAACTGTGCTGAATAGTACAGAAAAGATAATCAGGTAGATTCTTGTTTCTCTTGGTGTGAAGTCCAGAAGCCGAACGGGCAGCCGTGAGAAGGGGGCATTAACGGTCCGTGTGACTGAGGTGCTGGAAGGCCGGTGCGGCAGTTCCCTGTGGGTTCTCCTTGGGGTCCGGCTCCTCTGAGGAGGCAGCACTTAGGGGAGGTCGGACTAGGGAGGCCTCAGCAGGGGCGGAACTTTCTGAAAACTGATTTGAGTTTGTATTTACATAGCTACGTGCTAGCTGATTATACCCCTTTCAGAACAGCAGTAATGATAAAGAAACATCTTTACTTTGGACTGGCGGGGGATGAGCCTGACCAAATGTACTGTAGAAGATTGTGGAGACGTAAATGTGCGTCTCCGTACAGACGGCGTTCAGGTCAGCTGTTCGGCCGACCCGATTTCCACCTGAAAATAGATACGCAGAAGCAGATGGCCGTAGCTCCTCTCAATGTCTGTCTTCTCCTCAGTCACTCTGAAGCATGAATGCCCACTGAAATAGGTTTCCTCCCAGAATTTCAAAGTGTACACTTGGTTCTCTCTCATCTGTATATTCCATAAAAAGTTTTAACCGAAATTTAAAATCACATATAAAGTGTGTGTTAGCCCCCCTGCATGTACAGATGCCAGGGGTACGTTCAGCAGCCGCCTGGAGAAACTGCCTTGTGCCTGTCTCCTCCCGTGCCCCATTTCTCATGGGGCCACTTACTAGTCTTTCCGTATTCCAGGCCCAAACGTATCATTCCATGTTCGTAATCCTAAACCCGGCATTCCAGCCTCTCCGCGACCGAGGCTAGTTTGCCTTTCCAATCTGACTTGCTATTACTCTTGTCTGTGGCCAGCTGCTGTGTGCCATGCTCTCCTGCCACCTGCCTTTGCTCAGGTGTTTCGTTCTCCTAGGAGGGCCTCGCCCAGTCTCCTCCTGTCCGTATCTGGCCTTGCCTCCAAAGGCTAACTCGAGCATGAAGCCTTCGTCCATACCTCCCCGACGCTCCTCTCCCATTCCCCCTTCTCTGGAAAGCTTGAGCACTGCACCTCCCTTTCTCTTTGGGCACGGTGGCATCCTCTTAGCATTCGAGTTTGTGCTTTTCTTACTTCCCCCACTAGGACACGTGCTCTTGCAGGGCACTGTTCCACGTCTGCTGCTCTCGGTCACCCCGCAGCACACAGCCCAGGGCCGTGGAGGGTCAGTGACAGAGCAGCAGCCTGTGCCCTGCAGACATGCAACAGAAGGAAAAGTGTTTGCTGGCTTTATGTCCCTTTCCCTCTTTTGTGGTTTTATTTTTCTCTTTTTTTTGTTGTTTCTTTGATACAGAATTATTTCTCCCAGAACACTGAGCTTTGTTTCAAAAATCTTAACTATCACCATTGCTCATTTAACCCAGCAGTCCTTGCAGTGGAAGTTAGCTGTCATTGATAGAAGGCGTCACAAGAGTTACCTCCCGCCCGGTATCATCAGGGCTGTGATGATGCCCATTTTCACTTCTTCTGCTCACTGGTTTTTCCTGTGCTGCTTTGGTGAAGATTTTTGCTGATCTCGTACATCTCAGTTGTTCTTACTGTGAATGGTGTAGCACATCTGGGAAATCCCTCTGGGTGAAAGATCTAATAAACGTCTTACCTGGCCTCTGAAGATAAAGGTGGTATAGAAAAAGGCAAATCCGGGTTGTTGCTTTGCTTTATACTAACATATGAAACACCAGTGAGTAACAAGCAGGAAGAATCGGGGAGGAAAACTAACTGTGTGAGATTTCTGGACTCCCGAGTAAGGTGTTTCTGGTTTCCGTCCCTCTTCTTTGGTAAATGAATTAGCTTATAAAACAAGTGGCTTTTCAAAGGGAAGCTATTTTAACAGACTGATCATTTATTAGTGGAAGAAAACTAGTAAGAAAAGGAATTCTTTGTGCCTGAGGCTACGGGTCTGACAGTGTTAGAGCTGCCGGGCAGCGTGCGAAGGAGGAGCGGGCCAGCAGCGGGACTGGAGGCCGCGGTGCCGAGGGGAACCGCGGAGCGACTTTAGAATAGGCGAGACGATTAAGGGTGAAGGGGCTCCGGCTGAGTAGCCAGGCCTACATTTTTGCTGCAGGCAGCCCTTCTCCAGGGCGGAATGTCTTTTAAAATTGAGATATAATTGGCATGTGACATTATATTAGTTTCAAGTGTAAGACATAATGCCATGATATTTGTATAGGTTGCAAAATGATCATGACAGCAAATCTACTTAACATCCACCACCTTACATAGTGTCAGATTTTTATCTTGTGATGAAAGCTCTTAACTTGTACTCTCTTGGCAACTTTCAAATATACAGTATGGTATTATTGATTGTAGTCACCGTGCTGTGCATTACATTTCCAGGACTTATTTATCTTATAACTGGAAATTTGTACCTTTTGACCTCCGTCACTCACCCCCGCCCCGCCCCCGCCCCGCCCCCACTCCGGCGCCTCTGGCGCCCAGCAACCTCTTCTCTGTGATGCGAGCTCGGTTTGCTTTGTTTCTGGTCTTCAGATTTCACGTGCAAGTGAGATCTCGTGTAGTATTGGTCTTTGCTTTTAATCATCGCCCCAGGATATGTTTGTTCCTTTTAAAGAAGGAAGAAGGGGAGAGAGAGAGAAACATTGGTGTGAGAAACATCAGTCGGTCGCCTCCTGTACGTGCCCCGACCCGGGATGGAACCTGCCACCTAGGCACGTGCCCCCACCGGGAATCAGACCCACAACTTTTTTGGCGTATGGGACAACGCTCCAACCAAGCAAGCCAGCCGGCCAGGGCTTGCACTGTTTGTCTTTTACTTACTTTACTTAGCACAATCCCCTTAGGTCCATCCAGGTTGTCACAAATAGCAAGATTTCCTTTTTATGGCAGAATAATATTTCATTATATACCCATCACATTTTTTAAATCCGTTCGCCCACCGAGGGCCATGTAAGCCGCTTCAGTGTCTTTGCCGCTGCACGTAGCGCTGCACTGAACCGGGAATGCATATGTCCTCGTGTTTGCTTCGGGTACAACCCCTAGAAGTGGGATTGCTGGGCCCTGCGATAACTCTGGTTTTGATTCTTTGAGGAACTCCATCCTGGTTTCCACAGTGGCTGCCCTGCTGACCTTCTCACTGACAGGGCATTTCCCTTTTCTGCACATCCTCACCAGTACTTCCTTTTTTAAAAAATAGTAGTCATTCTGACAGATGTGAGGTAGTATTGCACTGGAGTTTTGATTTGCATTTCCCTCATGGTAGTGATGCTGATGAGCACCTTTTCAAATGCTTGCAGGTCACCTGTGTGTCTCCTTTGGGAGGTGTCTGTTGAGATCCTGTGCCCACTTTGTAGTCAGACTGTGTCTGTGCTACTGAACTGTACATGCATATTTTCGGCATTCACTCCTTATCAGATACATGATTTGCAAATATTTTCTCCCATTCGGTAGGTTGCCTTTTCATTTTCTTGGTCATTTCTTTTGCTGTGCAGAAGGTTTTTAGTTCGACTTAGTCCTACTTTTTTATTTTTGCTTTTTTTTGGCCTTTATTTTTGGTGTTAAATCCAAAAACCATTGCAAAGACTGATGGCTAGGAGCTTACTGCCTGTGTTTTTCTGTAGGAGTTCTGTGGTTCCGGGTCTTATGTTCGTGTGTCTGTTCCACGTGAGTTAAGGTTGATGCAGGCTGTGTGGCAGGGTCCGTTTCACTCTCGCATGCAGCTGCTCAGTTTCCCCAGTATTTTCTTTCATTGAGGAGACTGTCCTTACCCATTGTACAGTCTTGGCTCCTCTATCATGAATTAATTGACCATTTATGTGTAGATTTATTTCTGGCCTTTCTGTTCTATTCCGTTGACCTACATGTCTGTTTTTTATACCATACTACTTTGATTACTATAGCTTTGTACTATAGTTTGAAATCAGGATGTGGGATACTTCCAGATTTGTTGTTTTGCAAGATTGCGTTGGCTGCCTGGAGTCTTTTGTGGTTCCATACACACTTCAGGATTATTTGTTCCAGTTCTGTGAAAAATACCTTTGGAATTTTGATAGGGATTGCATCCAATCTGTAGAATACTTTGGATAGCATGGAGATTTTAATAATGTTCTTTCAATCTAGGAATACAAACTGTCTTTTCATTTATTTGTGTCTTCTTCAGTTTATATATTTGTACTTTTCAGGGTAGATTTTCATCTTCTTAATCAAATTTATTCCTGTATCTTTTATTCTTGATGGTATAGTAAATGGGGTTGTCTTAATTTCTCTTTCTGTCTTTATTAGTGTATAGAAAAGCAACTAATTTTCATATATTGATTTAGTATCTTGTAACTTTACTGAAGTAATTTATTCTAACAGTTTGTTGGTGGAGTATTTAGGGGTTTCTTTATATAATATCATGCCATCTACAAATAGTGACAGTTTGGATGCCTTCTATTTCTTTTTCTTGCTTAATTGCTCTGGCTATGGCTTCCAAAACTAGGTTGAATAAAAGTGGCAAAATGGGCATCTGTGTTTTGTTCCTAATTTTAGAACAAAAGCTTCCAGCTTTTCACCATTGAGTACGGCATTATCTGTGAGCTTGTCACATCTGGCCTGTATCATGTTGAGGGACGTTCCCTTTGTAGCCACTTTGTTGAGTTTTTAATCATGAAAGAATGCTGGATTTTTTTCAAATGCTTTTTCTGCACCTGCTGAGATGGTCATGACTCTCATTTTATTAAAGGGGTGCATCACATTGATTTGTGAATGTCGAACATCCTTGTGCCCCTAGAATAAACCCCACGTGATTATGGTGTACGATCCTTGTTATGTATTGTTGAATTCAGTTTGCTGTTTGTTTTGGAGGACTTTTACATCTGTGTTCATCAAGGATATTTGCTTGTAATTTCCTTTTTCTGTAATGACCTTGTCTGGTTTTGGTACAATGCTGACCTCATAAAATGAAGCGTGGCCTCATCTGTTTTTTGAAGAGTTTTAGAAGGATCAGTTTCAGTTCTTCAAATGTTCGGTAAAATTTATCAGTGAAGTCAGCTCATCCTGGACTTTTGCTTGTTGGGAGGTTTTTTGACTGAGTCAGTCTCCTTCCTTGTAATCAGTCTGTTGATATTTTCTATCTCTTCATGATTCAGTCTCGGTAGGTTGTGTGTTTGTAGGAATTTATCCATTTCTTCTAGGCTGTCCATTTTGTTGACATAATTGTTGATAGTTGTCTGTTATCTTTTGCATTTCTCTTGTATCACTTGTAATGTCTTTTTCATTTCTGATTTTGAATCCTTTTTTTCTTGGTGAGTCTAGCTAACAGTTTGTCTATTTTCTCTTGTAAAAGTACCAGCTTAGCTTAATATTTTCATTGACTTTTTCATCTCTGTTTTATTTACTTCTGCTCTGATCTTTATTTTCTTCCTTCTAGTAACTCTGGGCTTTGTTGGTTTGTTGTTAGTGTTCCCTGAATACGCATTACAAAGTTAGTTTTTTTATGTGAGGTGTTTCTTGTTTCATAATGTAAGCAATTATAGCTGTGAACTTTTCTTTTTGAACTGCTTTTGTGTTCCATAAGTTTTGGTACACGGTATTTCCATTTTCATTTGCCATAGGTATCTTTAAATTTTGGTTTCTCTTTTGCCCCATCGATAGTTCAGGAGCATGTTGTTTCTTTCCACATATTTGTGAATTTTCAGTTTTCTTCTCGTAATTGTTTTTAAGTTTCTTTTTTTTAAATTTTTTTATTGATTATGCTGTTACAGTTGTCCCATTTCCCCCCTCACTCCCCTCCACCCTGCCCACCCTCTCCCACCCACATTCCCCCCTTTTAGTTCATGTCCATGTGTCATAAATTCTTTAGCTTCTACATTTCCCCTACTATTCTTGCTCTCCCCGTCTATTTTCTACCTATTGTCTATGCTACTTTTCTTTATATCTTTTCCCCCTCTCTCCTCCTCCCCTTCCCTGCTGCTAACTACTCCATGTGATCTCCATTTCTGTGGTTCTGTTCCTGTTCTAGTTGTTTGCTTAGTTTGCTTTTGTTTTAGGTATGGTTGTTACTAACTATGAGTTTGAAGTCTTTTTTTATTGTTCATATTTTTAATCTTCATTTTCTTAGGAAAGTCCCTTTAACATTTCATAAAATAAGGGCTTGGTGATGATGAACTCCTTTAACTTGACCTTGTTTGAGAAGCACTTTATCTGCCCTTCCATTCTAAATGAAAGCTTTGCTGGATAGAGCAATCTGGGATGTAGGTCCTTGCTTTTCAGGACTTGGAATACCTCTTTCTGGCCCCTTCTTGCCTGCAAGTTCTCTTTCGAGAAATCAGCTGACAGTCTGATGGGAACTCCTTTGTAGGTAACTGTCACCTTTTCTCTTGCTGCTTTTAGGATTCTCTCCTTCATTTTTACCTTGGCTAATGTAATTATGATGTGCCTTGGTGTATTCCTCCTTGGGTCCAACCTCTTTGGGACTCTCTGAACTTCCTGGACTTCCTGGAAGTCTATTTCCCTTGCCAGAATGGGGAAGTTCTCCTTCATTATGTATTCAAATATGTGTTCCATTTCTTGCTCTTCCTCTTCCCCTTCTGGTACCCCTATAATTTGGATGTTGGAACGTTTAAAGATGTCCTGGAGGTCCCTAAGCTTCTCCTCATTTTTTTGAATTCTTGTTTCTTCATTCTTTTGTTTGGTTGTTCCTTTCTTCCTTCTGATCCACTCCATTGATTTGAGTCCCAGTTTTCTTCCCGTCACTATTGTTTCCCTGTGCGTTTTCCTTCATTTCTCTTATTGTAGCCTGCATTTGTTCATCTAATTTCTGACCAAAGTCAAACAATTCTGTGAGCATCCTGATCACCAGTGCTTTGAACTGTGCATCTGATAAATTTGCTATCTCTTGGTCACTTAAAAAAATTGGTTCTGGGGCTTTCAATTCTGTTTGAGCCATCTTTTTTATTATTTATTTTCCTTTGGTCTGGTTGCAGGTGTTACGTAAGGGCGGTGGAGCCTTAGGTGTTCACCAGGGCGGGGCACCCCAGTCGCTGGGTTGTGACGTTGTACGTGGGGGCAGGGTCTGAGAGGGAACAATGGTGCCTGCTCCACTCTCTCTAGGACTCCAGTCCCCCTGCTGCCTCTCACAAGCAAACCGGGCTCTTCTAGTGCTGGCTCCTGGGCGGGTGGGCCTGTGCACTTTCTCGGACTCTGTGGGCTTCCCCAAGGAGCCTCCTGTGAGGCTGAGAGAATCTCCCGGCCTCAACCTCCACAGGTGTTTTCAGTGGGTGCTCTTAGGCTTTGTTTCCTGGTGCTGGGGCCCTGGGTGGCACGGTCTGTGTTCCTGCCCGTTTTCGCTTAGTTTGCACTCGAACGTGTACCTGGAGCCAGCCAGCTACCTTGCACGCCTCACTGGGTCTGCTCGTTGCCTCCCACGCTCAGGGTCTGCCACCCGGTCCGTCAGCCACCCCTGCACTTCTGGGGTCTGCCAACTGCCGTCTGCACCCTGAGCGCCTGCCAGCCACCGCTCTTCCCTGCCGGACCTCTCACCCCTCTCCGTAGGTCTCCGACTCCACCACTCCTTACCGGTCTGGTGGTAGGGTAGTCAACTTCCATTCGGTTCATTTCTCTCTGTACTGGTTGTTTCTTGTTTCTCAATTTTTGTTGTCCTTAGTTTTGGATGCACAAGGAAGCACAGTGTGACTACCTATGTCTCCATCTTGGCCAGAAGCCTTTAGTTTCATACTATTGTGGTCACAAAAGATGGTTATATGATTTTGTCTTCCTAAACTTATTGAGATTTATTTTGTGACCTAATATATAATCAGTCTTGGAGAATGTTCTGTATGCACTTCAGAAGACTGTATATTAAGTTCTTTGGGGTGAACTGCTCTGTATATGTCTGTCTGAATGTGTAGTTTAGTGTGTAGTTTAAGGCCAGTTTCCTTTGTATTTTCTGTCTGGATGATCTATGCAGAAATGAAATATGGGTGTTAAAGGTCCCTGCTAGTATTGTTTATTATTTCCCCCTTTAGGCCTGTCAACTTTTGCCTTATGTATGCAGACACCCCTACATTGGATGCATAAATATTTACAAATGTCGTAAGTGCTCTTTAGATTGACTTTTTTTTATCATTATGTAACAACTTCCTGTATCTCTTATTCAGCTTACTGTCTAAAGTCTGCTGTGTCTGACACATGTATTCCTTTTGGATTCCTTCAGCTTCCTTTTGGTTTCCATTAGCATGGAAGACTTTCCATCCCTTCAGTTTCAGTCTGTGTCCTAAGATCTGGAGTCTTTTTTATGTGGAACCATATAGATGGGCCTTGTTTTTTGAATCCATTCAGCCACTCTGCATCTTGATTGGAGAATTTAGTCCATTTACATATAATTATTGATACATATGTATTTATCACCATTTTGTTGTTTTCTAATACTTTTATATTTCATTTGTTCCTTCTCTTGCTCCTCAGGCAGCAGCTGGGGAGTATGTAGTGGCCCTTTCCAGGGAGAAATGTAGATGAGCATTTTTGCCCAGTCTCTGTGCTGGGCCCAGGTGTCTGACACTGGGGTGGGGCTATGGGGGAGGTTGCTCCTGTGCCCATCAGAAACTGCTACAGTCCTGTGGGACTCATGGATGAAAGCCCGCCAGCTCTCCAGGCTGGGTGATCTGGGGACATCCCTTGGGTGGCAGCTGTAAAAGCTCAGGCACTGATGTGCGTACAAGCACCCCCCATAGAGATGAGGTACTCGTGACCTGGAGTGGTGGATTGGAAGAAGTGGAAGATGTGGTCTCTAGGGAAAATCACTGGGAAATCTTCAGGGAAAGACTTGGGAGATGAGTGAGTTGCTTGGTGCCCGCATGTTGTGCCTTGAGAGGAAGGGCACAGTGATTGCTCGTACCCCCGTGAAGAATTGCTTGTTTGCTGTGTCTTGTGGGTTCCCGACGAACACCTGCTGGACTTCAGAGCTAGGTGGTTTAGGAGCTCATCCCTCCATAGGGGGAACCTTAAAAGTTGAGGCACTAGATGTGAAGTCTAAACCCTTCACTCCTCAGAACTAGAAGGTGGGGGTTCGCTCCCAATCGTATAGTGCTGTGCTGGGGTGGAATTTATGGTAAGTCTATCTCCGCCTTTCCTCAGGCTGAAAATGCTGGGTGGGCATTTTCTCAGTCCTGTGTGTAGTGTTAGCTCAGTGAGTTTCTGGATCTCACAGTGGGAGTTGCTCCATGTGTAGCTGTACATTTGGCGAGTCCATGGAAGGAAGGCACTCTGTAGCTGCTTGTCACTATGTGGGTCAGCTCCTCCTTATCCCTCTCCTTACTATGAATGAGAACTTGATCTGTAAGGAGTTGCTGCAGGCTTATCATCTGTCCCCCATTTTTAAAATTGTGACCATTGTCATTTTCATTGTAATGCTCCTCTGCACTGCTGGAAGCTTTCCCTATAGAGTCATTTCTGCATTCTTGTATATTAAGTTATATAATTCTGCTTCAGCAAGATTGTCACATGTAGTATTTGCAAAAGCTAAAAATAAGGATTAGGGACTCACAGGGTTGTGCTACGCAGTCTGGTTCATTGTGTGGCTTCCTGTGATTACCTGTGAGATACAGTGTGGCCTTATCAGAAACACTCCCAGATCAGAATCTCTGTGACACAGCTTGGAAGTCTGCAATTTTAACATTAAATTTTTAGACTAAAGTTTGAATTCACACTGCTCTCTAGAATTCATCATTGTTTTCATTGACATCTTTGGCCAGTTTTTACACCTACTAGTTCTCTTGCTACTTTTATTACTGGATGAACTTAATATCTAATTTAACATGCAACTCAATTTCTTAGCCACTGTCCTTCCTCAGAAGACTGATACCAGTATTGGTGCTCTGATCCAGAGGGGTTGAAATAGACACAAACAGCAGAAGCAACGGCAGTATCTTCTTTCTTTCTTTCCCCAAAATGTTGGCGTTGGAGAGAGGGCACTCAGAGACTGGTTTGTAATTTGCAAAAGTTCCACATGTGATTTTGATATAGAAATTTTAAAATCTAACTTAACGAAAAAGTTTGTGTAATTCTTTGATAGCTTTGTTATTTATCCTATTACTCTGTTTACACCGAATCAGAAGTAGAATGGCTTTTCTTATACACACGTTTAACAAATAATCCAATTGTAATTTAGATTTTAGCGTTAATTATGGTTTCTTTTTCTCATAGGTGTCATCTTTAAGAAATGAAAAGCGAGGCTCATCTTATCTCATCTCTGCCCCAGAAGGTGGTTCAGTGGAATTCGTTGAGCAGCATTCTCAGGGCACAGGAGCGTACTACATGGAGACCTACTTAAAAAAGAAGCGCGTGTACTGAGTTGAGTTTGCCCCTTATCTAACCTCGTAAGGTTCTTTGCAGTATCTCTGCTGTTCATCGCTGCCTTAACTACATTCACACTATCCATATCCTTTAAATACGGGTTTATAATTCCCCAGAAGGAACTGTGTTGTGCAGCAGGCAAAACTGCCAAATAAAAAGTAAGTAGCAATAAGAAGAGACATCAGTTGAGGACATTTTCCACCAGAATTAAATGCATCTTAACGCGGTATTAACTTATAGTCCATTGCAGAAATTAACAATATTCCTTGTTTCAGGACTGGGAATAATTTTGACACTACATATGAAACTTTGAAGCAATAAATAGGAAACAGTTTTGTTTCCTAGGCCTTAGAAGAATGAATTTCTTACAAGCCATTGTACATTTCTATTTACATTCCCTAGAAGTAATCTCATTCATAGATTTTTAGAGCTTCTCCTTAGAACTATAAGAATACAAGTACAAAATGCAGCAATGGTAATGTAAAAACAAATGCTCTTACGTGCAAACTAAGTTATTCTCCCCACACCAGCCATGTAATAGGTATACACTACCATGGAGTCTTTACTTTTAATCTGTTATTAACCAGTTATGCCTTTTGTGAAGAAAAACAAGGTATTTTAACAAAAGTAGCTTTGGTGATCTAATTTCAGGGGTTGGCAGACCGTACCCTGAGGTTAAATTCAGTCCTCCACCTGTTTTTTGTACAGACTACAAGCTAAGAATGATGTTTACATTTTTAAATGGTTGGCAGAAAAGCGAAAATTTTATGACTTTGAAACTACATGAAATTCAGATGTGCCCACACACACCACTTTACCGGAACACAGCCATGCCCACTCGCGCACACAGTGCCAGCGGCTGCTCTCGTGCCGCAGTGGCGGCAGAGACGAGGAGGCCGGCGGAATGCAGTGTGTGTCCTCTCTGGCCCTTTACAGCGAGCTTGCTGGCCCTGATCTAACAGTACTAATTGCCTAATCCTTTTACTTCACCTAAAGAAAGAACTTAACTCTTGCAGCTGATTTGTAAGTGGCAATGAACATAGGTTTCTGTCTCATTCCATGGCATAAGATAGTGATGACCTGATTGCTAGAACAGGGCCTATTTTGATCATTAAATGCATTATTTCCACAATATTATAGTGAAGCAGTCAGTACTGCCCCTTCTGAAGGAGTCTTAATGGAGTAATAGTATTTATAACTATTTTAAGCTAATAAGCTTTTACCTCACTCTCTGCTTTGTCTCTTACTCTTTTGTAGTATGTTAGGCTAAAAAATTGTTTAACTTTTGACATCACCATTTCCTGAAGACTTTGGTATTAAATGCATGAGAAACCTTTTGCCATCTAGAAACATATGTTTTGTTCCTTGTTATGAGACTGTAATTGATGATAAGAGTTTAAGGGCCCCAATGATCAGTCTTTTTGAACTCAGATCATTAAATATCTTGTAACTTGGGGGACTTATTATTTTTGACCATGATAAAAGATATCCTGTTTTAATTATGAAGTTAAAAATTGGTGCACATGTTGTATGATTTGTAAAGAATATTGGTCTAATTTATTGCATATATTAACCTTTTGGGAAGTGACAGCTAGAAAACTAAACTAAGACAATTTCTAAGAAGCACACTGCCTGCGAGTAACTGATTAGGATAGGCCGCACTCATCTGTGACTCAGATGAGTGATGGCGTCTCCGTGCCCCACACTTCTTCCTGTTGCACTAAGCTTCTTCAGTGCTTAGTCACACCTCTGTGATTGTGCAGATGAATTTTAACTAAGAGCTGCAAAGTGAAAGTGGGAAGAGGTGAAAGAAAAGCTATTTTGAATTGCAGCCCATGTGGATCTGCCACCTGTGCCCCACTGTCATTGGACGTTACACATAATAAGGACCATTACCAACCCTCTCAAAGTCTATATTGTTATTTTTCTAAGTAAACAAATTGCTTTGAAAATGGAGTCTTAATATTAAAAGGCATATGCATGTGAAGTCTATAGTATATTTATTTGTATAAAGAGTAAACAAAGTGCGTACAGAGTGGCCACAGGTCTGACAGACATGTTGGTGATACAGGGTCATCGGACAAGTTTAAATGGCAAGTTTGCTCTTGCCATTGAATCAGTTCAGAACTCTCTTTTTCAGGCTCAAGAGGTGAAAAATAATGTCAAACAAATGCTAGACAGCATCAACAGTTTCTCAGACTCTTGGTCATGAGGATCGTGTGGTTCACATTGAATCACAGAGCAGACATCTTTGATTACCCAGCTACCCCCCAGCAAACTGGAAGCTGTCTGGTGGGTCCAGAACTCCGCGGTGCTGCTAGCAGGGTCTTGCTTTCAAGTTCTGTTGCCATAGGGCAGCGATTTTCAACCAGTTGGAAAGAATTTTTAAAGCATGCAGTCCCTGACCACTGAGTCAGGAGCACTGAACTCTTTCCCCTTAGACTGTCAAATACAGAAATGACAATGACCAACAAACATAACGGCTGTCCAGTGTGCATGAATCAAATCATATGTAATTTTTTAGTCGGATAGGCAAAAAATACATTTTTTGGTATGTGCCGTAGAATTTAGTAATTAGTTCATGTGTGCCATGAGATGAGAAGGTTGAGAATCGCTGCCCTAGGGCAAAGGTCAAAATAGTGATCGACTCTTGCAGACGGATAGTAAGTACTGAAACTCTCTATGGACAGTGCAATGTATGTGGTATGTGCTCTGACCGGCTGCATCCTACCTCCAAAACCATTGCTGAAATAGCTTGCCCCTAAGTGGTATGCCTATAAAAGGATATACATATTGACATTTCTTAAAAGCATGTATAGTAGCATCCATGTTCTTGGAATCAAGTCTAATGAAAGGTACACTGTTTAGGAGAGCACAGGCTGAGTTCTCAAGAACGAGCATCATGCAGCGAAGATCTAGTCCACAGCTGTCCCCTGGGTCCAACCAGTTCTCTCAAAAAAAAAAAAAAAACAAAAAGGCGGGGACCACAGGTCACCCAAGAGGACAGGAGCTAAGCCACTGAAGAAACAACTCAAAGTTTAAGTCCTACTGGTGAGAGGGATACACTCAGCTTTGTATAGAAACAACAGTATGCTAACCGGTATCTAATATTTCAAGAATGCTTGGTCTATCACTGTATAGATGATGAAATTTTAGGGCACGTTAGAGTATCAACTAAGTCCATTAATCTTTGATTCACCTGCCAGAGAACATTTAAAATCATCTGGCAGGTGGGAGAAAGCAATCTTGTTGAGGTTTTGAAAAGTCCCATTCTGGTATGCAACTGGGATGGCGGCACAGCCTTTCCACAAGGAAGAGTGCTGATGTTTTGCTTGTCGTTATATTTGGCACCAGTGACACATGAAGAGGAAGTACTACACGTATTAAGCATCGCAGTATGCCTTATACATGGATACGTACCCAAGTATCTTTTTAGACAGAAAACAGTTTTTCCATTAAAATTATTTTAAATGGCTTGGGTGTTTTTGGGGGGAAGGGGAGGAATTGATACACGGTAGATTTTAAATGTTATTCATGCTCCTTATTTTAAAAGTGCTTCAAATCCTTCAATGAGGTTCTGGAAGGTCGTCCGACTAGATGGTTGGAATTCCCAGCATTTTCTCATAAGTTGATATACCTGTAAAAAGAAAAAACAGTAACAATAAAATGTTGTTAGATTTGGGAGCTTTATAAAAAAATTACAGGTACATTAAGACTAAGAAAATTTTGTAAATGACTTAAGGCCAGATAACAAGAGTATTAGAATAATTTAAAATATAATGTCATAACTATAGTTCATAAATATTTTAACATTTGAGAAGCTCATGGGTTAAATGACCTTTAAAAATTTCAGGTCATTAATACTGTAAACCAATTTAAGGGTGAAGCTGTATCTCACTTTAGGCTCTAAATTTCTATACTAGATTCACTTCACTTTAGAATACAGAAACTGAATTTCACAAATGCTGCTAAACGGGATGAATTTTATGGACAAAACGCAGTTACAGGTATTTGTGACAACCGAGCTACCCCAAAATGTGCTCCTTCAGGGTACTTCCGGTGGTGAGGCTACTTCTGGAGGGAATCCTTGCTTTGATTTCTCAAATATCTTATCTGAAATTCAGCTTTGGAAAATGATTTTAAAGGAATTTTCTACTCCTTCCTGTTCTTCCCACCCCCATCCCTTGCTGGGTAACTCAAGCTGTGAAAACAATAAAAGCTGAGTTTTATAACTGTGAAGTGGCCCAACCCATAAATACCTCATCTGGACAGTTAGGTGGACAAGGCAAACGTTTTCCTTCTTTTAATGTGTTCACAAGTCTCGTTACTGTCATCTGGCCATGAGTGGGGCCTATCATTTTCAGGAACAACTATGTGAGTTAAAAAAAAAAGTTTTATTTTGCACATATTTACATAAACACAAATAGATTAAGGTGAAATTACTAGAATTAACTGGAAATTAAAATAACAAAACGACTTTTCTTCATAGTAATTTGAAATGAAAGTCCAAAATCCTTTCTAGCTCTCGCCAGTCAGCCTGCAGCCTCTCAGGGTCAGCCAGCCACTTCTTCTGGTTGAGGGGCCTTTTCCAGGGAGAACGGCCTCATTTAGGAACACGAGAGGCTCAGACAAGGCTCTGCCCAGTGCTTCTTCACAGTTACAGACCCTTGGATATCAGGGTTGTCACCCTGGCCAGGCGGCTCAGTTGGTTAGAGCAGTTATCCTAGAAACCCAAAGGTTGTGGGTTCAGTTCCCGGTCAGGGCGCAGCTGGGAGGCAACTGATCACTGTTGCTCTCTAGAAACATCCTCAGGTGAGGATTAAAAAATATAAAGAAAGTCAGGGTTTTCTTACAGAACTCTGGCCTCCTTGTGAAAGCAAGACTCCACAGAGCCACAAGTAAGTGTCAGGTAACAAACAAGTTAAAGGAAAGCAACACACTTTTCCTTTTCATTATAACACATCAGCTGGATTCCACTTAGGGACAAAACTTACGAAGCAGAGGATGTTCAAATGCAATGGGGTGCTAGGTTCAGGTAAAGACAAGCACAACTCACCGCCATGGGACTGGAGTCTGAGTCACAGTAGGTCAGCAGCTCGTGGAGAGTCACTCCGAACGACCAGACGTCGGAGGCGATATAGAACTTACACTGAATTAAACACTCTGGAGCATACCTACAGAAGAACCGGCAAACGTGAAACTCCCATTTCCTGGGCAGGATATTCCAACAAATACTTTACAGAGTAACTCAGAAAAACCACTTTCGATTTTTCTTAGAATTTAGTATTCTAAGACATGTAAGTACGTGTTCATCACCAGAGGCTGCCACTTTCAGTAGTACAGATGGGCTCCAGAACAACAGTAAGGTGACTTGCACTCCGCGATCGCCACGTGGAGGAAGCCGAGACAAGTGACAACAGGCCCCAGGCTATCTGCCTGCACGCTCAGAGTGAGTCTGCAGGGACCCCCTGCGCAATCCTCCTCCAGTGTCAGTAGTTCTGAGCAATGACACCCAAGCGCCTAAGCCAGCAATTGAGGCATCCCCAGATCTGATTTCCTAAATACTTCTCAAACCTACTCACCTCCTACAGTCTCGTCACTGTCCTACTTCACGTCATCACTGGCTCCAGCCCAATGAGACTGGCTCCAATCTCAACTCCTCTCCATTCTACAGTGATCTTTTTAAAACAAAAGCCCTCATCCTAACATCCCCCCTCCCCAGAGGCAACCAAGAGCTCTTGGGATGGTGCCTGAGCTCTGCAACTCAGCCTCCAGTGTTCTGCGTTAGCCCACCCCCAGAGACAGACCTCCTGCCTCACACTCTAGCCACCCTTGGGCTGATGTCAGTTCCTGGACAGCCACTGCTCTTGCCTCATCCTGTGAGTCACATATGCCTCCTCCTAACGTCTTTACAAAGCCCCGAGGAACTTTTAAGGTTTTATAGTTAGGACTTACAGAAACCCAAGTCTGAAGCCCCCTATACTTATGGTATCACAAAATTGGCTGCCTCACCCATTAAATTCGGTCTGCTTGTTTGTGTCTTGACACATACTTACTCAATGAATGAATGAATGGTTTCGGCTCTTGGTGGGAGAGCTCTGTTTGTGTCTCTGTAGGATGTACCTCCCAGGTGTGATTAGTTTTAGGGGGGTAATGGAGTATGGGGAGAACCCTGAACAACTCCTCTCCTGGATAGTGTCCCAGGCAGACAGGGGTGGAAGTCAAGTGTGACATTCTGACCTGGGTACTTTGGTGATTCATGAGAAGACAGCCAGGTTTCCCCGCACTTCGCTCTGCTCTGTGCAGGATCTCTGTGCATCTGTTCCGTGCCTACTTCGTCGCCTCACCGCATCCCCTTCTCTTGCCTGCCCTGCCTCTGCACGGACGTGCCCACTTCAGCTGCCAACAGTTTTGAGAACTGTGCTGGACTAACGCCCTCTCCCAGGAGGCTAGAGATGGGAGGTTTACTAGATTTCTCTACTCCTTGGTGTCGTACAAAGCTCAGGCATTTCTCTGTGGGTGGCTTTCTGTAAACACAGCCTAAAAGCTACTTCTTGAAAGTAAAGATCAATCAATTCCAAATGTTCTAAGTTCTTTCTGACCCTATGAAACAGCAGAAACCCTATGAAACGCTGATGAAATCAAACTGATGCAGTTACCAAAACACAGGGCTGTCCCGGTCGTCCTTGACGGTGTAGTACTCCTTGTCGGTTTCAATTGCTTTCGTTAAACCAAAGTCTCCAATTTTCACTTGGTGCTCACTCTCGACAAGGACATTTCTTGCCGCTAAGTCCCGGTGGACGTACTGCCGCGAGCCCAAATAGTCCATGCCCTGCCGGAGAGATGAAGGGAGAGTGTATTGCTGGTCACTAATGGTCAGTTTAGACTGTGTTTTGTATTATCACTTCATAGCAAAAAACTACAATGAAATTACAGTGTCATTTCATTTTACATATCACTGATTTTTTCTTTTGGTTTTTACTTGATGCAAAAATAGTAAGACCAACCTGACTGAAAGAAAAAGACATTAAATCAGCTATACTTAACAAATCAGTTTAGTTTTTTAGTAAAGGCTAGTTCATCCAAATCGTGTAGAGCAAAATCAATTCAGTACAATTATTGGAAAGTCTAATTACAAACCATTTAGTCAGGGCTGAGTGTCTGACTTTTTAATCTTTAACATGCTTTTTTATTGTTTATTTTTACCTTACAAATTTGAACGGCATATTTTAACTGCTGTTTGAGGTTAATTTTGTTCTTATTCTTCGGAAGATATTCCTTAAGGCTTCCTGAAGGCAGAAATTCCATGATGAGCTTGATACCATTTCCTCCTGTATTTAAAAAGCAGACAAACAAAAAACCCATCAGCACGGGGTTCCCAAAGGAAGGAACTGTGGAAGAGTGGAAGGCACCCGATCTGGAGAAATGGGACCTGAACTGATTTCAGCACCACCTCTGAATGACAGGCAAGTCACTCAATCTCTCAAGCCCCACAGCCTCTGGACCCTCAACAGTGACCAGGGACAGTCGTACCTGTGTACCTACCCCCGAGTCATCAGCATTCACTGAAATAATACAGTGTTAATTTTAAAAAATTATATAAGCCATGTCATTTCACTATCAATTTTAAAGTACGATACAGGAGTCCTGTGCTGGCTTTCAGATAGATACACTTCTTAGTAAATACTATTTGCCACCTTCATTTAGACAACTAGAAGACAAAATATCCTGGCTAGTGTTCAATCACACAAGACTGGGGAGGGGTGGCTATCAGTTTTATGTGGCCCATGTGCCCCAGGTGCCAGTATGTGGATGGGGGAAGATTAGCCCTGGTGTGGGTGTGGGTGTGGGTGTCTGAATGGCCTGGGGAGACAGTGCTGGAATCAGCCCCTGGCTGAGCGGGAGGCTGAGCAGCTTCCCTGGGAGCTCTGCAGCTGCTGAGGGATGTCACAGTGCACAGGACTTTGAAGTTCTAGAGCTCATGCAGGCCATGAGCTAGCACACGTTCAGAGTGGCCCAGATAAAGCCATGGGCACTGCCAATTCAGTGCTGGCCCTTATGACCCCACTTGTCTTTAACAACACCCTGCTTTGCACAACATACCATCTTCTGTGCAGATGCCTTTGTACTTCACAATGTTCTCATGATACAGGTTCCGTAAGATTTCGATCTCCTTCTTCAGGTCAGCTATGTGGTTACCTCCACTCTCAGGCTTCAGAGATTTGACAGCCACTTGCTCCCCTGTATTGTCCCCTTCAGGGTCGTAGCGGCAAAGTTCAACTTTCCCAAAGTGGCCCTGGGGGGAAAGATGCAGCTGTCTGGTTAGAGAAGCCCAGCCTAGGCCAGCAGGAGCACAGAAGATGAGGCACCACGGCCTCAAGAACACCCAATGGGGAAAGGGTATCTGTTCAACAAATGGTGCTAGGAAGACTAGAAACACATGTAGAACAATAAAATCAGACCCTATCTCACAGCACTCAGAAAAATGAACTCAGAATGGGTGAGACTTAAACATAAGACCTGATGCCATAAAATTCCCAGAAGAAAACACAGGGAAGCAGCACTTCCAATATTTCCTATTGGTATTGGAAATAATTTTCTGTACATGATGTCAAAAGCCCAAACTACAAAAACAAAAATCAACAAATGGGACATCAAACTCAAAAGCTTCTGCACAGCAAAAGAAACAATTAACAAAATGAAAAGGCAGTCTACAGAATGGGAGAAATATGTGCAAACCATATATTGGATGAGAGTTTAATAACTAAAACACATAAAGAACTTAACTTACATAATTAAAAAAAAAACCTAAACCACTTGATTAAAAAATGGGCAAAAGAATTAAACCCTTTCCAAAGAAGATAGCAAAGTGGCTAACAGGAACATGACAAGATGCTAAACATCACAGGAGGTGCAAATAAAACCCACAATGAGCTGTGACTTCACACCTGCCAGAGTGGCCGTCGTCATCAAGACAAACGCCAGGTGCGGGTGAGGACGACAAAAGGGGGCCCTTACGCACTGCTGGTGAGAAAGTTCATTTGTCCAACTCGATGGAAAACGATATGCAGGTTCCTCAAAGAAATTAAAAATAGATCCACAGGATCCAGCAATTCCACTTCTGGGAGTGTGCCCAAAGGAAATGCAAAAGGAGTTCAAAGGTCTCTGCCCCAGCATCTGTCACAGCACTTTTCACAATAGCCAAGACACAGGGAAGAAAACCCAAATGTCCATTGATGGACGAACAGGCACAAGGTGGAATACACGTAGCAGTGGAATAGTATTCAGCCAAGAGAAAGGATGATTATGGATTATGAATGGATCTTGAGCACATTATGCATAACAAGTCAGATTAGAGAAAAACAAATACCGCGTAATAATACTGTTTAAACAAAACAAAACATAGTGAAACAGTAGTTACCAGGAAGTATGTGGTGGGGGACGTTAAAAGTGATGATTTCTAAGGGTATGAACTTGTAACAGGTACTAAAATAGTCACAGAGATTTAATGTGCAGTACACTGAATGCAGACAATAATACTGTACTGTAAGTATGTAATGTGGTATGTGACTATGTGGGCAGCCATATCACAACATGCCATATATGTGTCAATACACCTTAAATTGACACAATGTTGCATGTCAGATTTTCCCAATTAAAAAAAAAAGATGAGGCCTGCTCCCCATGCAGTTCCCCCAGAGGCTGGGGTGAATGGCACAGCCTGCCCTCACAGCAGCTGCCCCTATTGGCTTCTGTGCCATCGCCATAGCCGCGTCCTCATGTGCCATCCCGTTACTGAGCTGAGACCAGGAAAGTATCACTGACTGGAGAACCAACACACCAACCCAGTTTCCATGAAAGTATAACCCAAAGGAGATGAGGGTTTTTGGACATGTAGGACTGACTACTGTGGCATTCCTGGAGAGCCACAGGCCCACCCCCCAGGAGAGGCACCATGGGGTAGCGGCAACAAGCACTGCTCGAGGAGTCTTTGGAAAGTGGGATCAGATCCCAGCTAAATCATCCCAGCTAAGCCATTTGACAGTGATGCCCGCCCAGTCACCACATCTCGAGCTGGTCCAGAGGTGCTCAATGTTCACAGTAGTAGTGAACCCTCAGGGTACTGTGCGGGGCTGGGGACACCGCTCATAAAATGCCCAGCACATAGCCCGGCACACCTCAGACTCAAGGCAGGACACAGCCTTGTATACTTAACTGAACTATAGAAAAATCTGCATGAAGATGCAAATCCAAGTATTTTCTCTATCACATGAACTGTTAGGAAACTCTCATTTGAGGTCCAAAGGAAAGCTGACATTGGCTTTCTGTGTAGTAAATCCATCCCTCCCTTAAGCAGCCTCACAGGACAGTGATTTTCTGTTGCTATCATACCTGTACCAGCTCCCCCATATTGCTCCCTTTCCATTCTCTGTCTCTTAGAAAGAATGTCCTGTGTGCGTATACAGCCACATGTGCATGCTGTCACTATGTCAGTGACACAATTCCTTGTGATACTAGTGGCCCAAAGAAAATGCAACAGATACTTATAGAAACTTTGACCCCCAACTGAGAAAGAGTGGAGAGCTGCTTTAAATGCACACAGAAGTGAGGTGGTCAGCAGGGTGCTAGGATGTAACTTGCCTCTCCCAAGTCACGGATCCTCTTTAAGAACCGCTTTTCAAAATGTGTGGGATCCACCTCAGTTGCTGGCTTTTTTTCTGAAACAATGTCTGGATCTAAGGGAGGAAAAAAGAAAACATTAGACAGACGTGACTGTCACTCACAGGCTCTGAGTTATCCCAGCCACCCTAACAGCTCTCCAGGGCATTGGCTGATCTGGTTCCCTAGTGCAAGGCAGTGTCTTACTCTGCTCTTCCAGCTTATTGATGTCTCTCATGATGGCTCGGAAGAAGGGCCTCTGGTTGGGGTCATAGTTCATGCAGCGAGTCATAAGGTCAGCCAGCTCCTTACAAGATGGTGTCACTGGTCGGCACCGGCTTTCGTAGAATCTCTCTTTCTGTAAAGAAGGGGACTACATGGAGGAAACGGAAGGAACCCGCCACAAACCTGTCAGCCCCAGGTAAGGGGGGTGACCAACCCCTCATTTAGTCTCCAGCAGCTCTGCTCAAAGGTAGATTCCGTGTGTGTGACTGTTGCCTTATTCTAGCTCGGGAAGGTCTGATACTAGAATTATCTGAAACCGAACAAGCTGCTTTCCAGTGAAGCTGCGCACCTTTCTGGAATACAGTTTGACGGTACGTATAAAAACCTGCAGATTCTTCAAACCCTCCGACTCATTCATTTAAATTATTGTATGACTTGGCAATAAATCAGATATAGGCCAAGATTTATATGTGAAAGTATCTCCTGTGGAATTAGAACATTTACAAATTAGATTTCAAAAGAACAATCAACTTATATTAAGTTTGTGAAATTGTAAAGCTTATCTAATCACGTAGGAAAGTACTCAATAGTAAATGAAAATACATAACACATGTAACTATATCTAGCATGGTCCCAATTTTGTTTAAAAAAGAGATATTAACAGACTGGAAGACAACATGCCAAAGTGTTAAATAGTCAGGAGTTACAAGAATATGGTGATAGCTATTTTCCTTAAGTTTTGTATATTTTTCAATTTTCCTTCAACTTTATTAATTTACAAGTTAGAAATAAATAATTGATGCCACTTCAAAAAATTAAGTGAAATCACTACACTGTAGTTTTTCTGTAGCTGAATCCCAAGAGTACCCGTTCCTCTTCTGGTTCTCCTGAGGGCAAGGAGGTGAGAGTTGGGGGTGCGGGCAGGCCCCGGAGGAGCAGGAGGAAGAAGGGGGGGGCACTGGAATTAAGGAGGTGAGAGCTGCCCTTACCTCTGAGTGTCACTCCCCCTGCCCTGCTCCCGTGCTGCCCACCCCAACCAAGGGCACTTGGGAGGAGGATGGAGGACTTCTCTTACCAAAGGCACACGCCCTTCCTTACACCATCCTGTATCCTGCTCAGCCTGGTTACACAGCAGGTGCTCAAAAATAGTGACTGACAGCAAAGTGTATGTTGTTTTATATCCAAGGAAGTTCAAAATAAAACGATTTCCCCAAAGCCTAGGCTGATAATTCCAAACTGATTCTCAAGTCTGATGGTTCCCCACTGGCTTTAGTTTAGCTCCTCTTCCCCAAGTCCTGCACCATCTTTCCCTGGCGAAAGGTCAATGGTTACAGGTTCTCCATCTTCAGTAATCTCCGACATACGCAGCCACCAACGCCCGATGCCCTCTGCCACTCCTATTTCAGCCTTGCAACAGGAGAGACCCCCGGTTGGTCTCTCCTCAGCCTGTCCATTCCAGCCACTGTGTCCAGATGAACTGTTTATTCCCAAACTGGCCTCTGACCACCTCACTCCTCACTCAAACCCTTCAATTTACCACGTGACCCCTCCCCCCAGTAAAATTCCTGGAATTTGGGGCTTTTTACAGTTTGATTACAGATCTCTTTCCAACCTGATCACCTGTCACAACTGTCCTAGGCCAATGGAACTGCTCACTGCTTCAGTGCCACCCTCCCCGCAGACCTCGATCAATCCCTGCCTGCTGAATTATGTCTACACCTCTATACACAGGCATATTCCACTAGTCGAATCACTGGGCCACAGTCAGTGGTCCTTTATTGCTATTTTTACTACTTTATCCCTTTGAAGTTAAGTCTCTACTCTTTCCACAAGTAAATGTGAGAGGTTCAAGCCTCACCTGTTTTACATCCTACCTGGGGAACCCAGGTGTGTCTTAGACTGCCTGCATCTCAGTTACCTGACCTGTGTAATGGGGGTGACGGCACTGTCCTACCTAACTTGCAGGGCTCTACAGTGACAGTTTCAGATATTATGGAAGCTTTATTATTGCTATTTTGCCCTAACCTTCCTACCATGTCCTCAACGGAAGGCAAGGCCTGTGTCTGTCTTGTGAACCCCCCGTTTTTACCTAGGACAATACCTGTTATAAGTAGGAACTCAATAAATATCTGTTCATTTTGCTTATTAACAAGCACTTAAAATCTCAGATAAATACTACTATAATGATCAGCTGAACATATATGTGTGCTTGGCACTCTACATGCATTATTTAGTTGATATTCACAACAACCCTACAAAGTGGGTCTTAGGTATACCATTGTACAGATGCTGAAACAGAGGCCCAGGGCAGTTAAGTTACAGTTTCCAGGTCGCATAACCAGTAAGCCTGTGGAGGGGATTCAAACCTGGGTCCATCTCTTCCTACAACATGAGGCTTCCCGTTAACTCCTGAGACGTCCATGAGACTCTGAGGAGCCTTCACTCAGCTCACACCTTGGGAAACAAAGGCTCACCTCAATCAGAGTCTTGTCTTTCAGGGGGATCTCGCCATTGTAGCATATTTCCCAGAGTGTGGTTCCAAAGCTCCATTTGTCAGCAGCCACGCTCAGGTTCTTGGAGTCTTCAACACACTCAGGAGCAATCCATGGGATTCGTTCTATGCATTCTGCCAAAAGATAGCAGACATGCACAGATCAGTTTCTGCAGTCACCTGGAGAGTGAGTCACGATCACTGCAGCAAGAACTGTGAGCTGACAGACTATTTCAAGTCACGTTCTGCAAACAGATCCAGGCCCCTCACCCCTGGCATTTTGGATGCATCAGTCTGAGTCAGCGCCAGCAGACGTGTCTGTATCCCAGACTCCGAGGGAGAGTTTGTGCAGCCAGTCTTCTGAAGCTCTGGCCTCAGAAACAGCAAAGCACCCAAGGTGGAGGCCCACACTCTGAGCAGGGAGAACGTGTGGAGGAGGAGGAGGTCATGTGGACAAAGGCTTAAGAAAAAAGAGAAGTCAGGGGAGAAGAGGCTAAGTTACTCATAGCAGGCATGGGCTAGTCTCACGTACTCTGCACAGCCACCCTGCAATGTTATGTTGGTTTTACGTGGGTTTTGTTTGGGGAGGAAAAAGGGAAGACTGAGGTAAAGAAGTCCCATGTCTCCTATACCCACAGACCTCTACCATGTGCATAGACATGCCCCTCAGCTGGCACAGCGGCTTCACAGCATAGCCTCCTGGCTCCTCAGGCAGCAGGGCCGTTCCTGCACGGGGCGTGCACCATCAGGCCCACATGCCCTGCCTTCTCTGCCTTCTCATGCCCTGACACAGGTTCTCTAGGGTCATGTACCTGCCATCACCTTCCTGCAGGTCCGCCTCCTGGAATCACCCCGTCCTCCTCTGAATGCCCACAGCATCTCTTGTGGGGTACGCAGGCTTCCCCACTTGTTCTGGAGTCATCTGTGTCCGTGCCTCCAGCTTTTGCTGAAGACAGGCCCCCTGCAGATGGACTGCTGGGTGATAGCCGGGTGATAAGCACCCGTTCTCCTTCTAAGGAGTGAGTGATTGGGGTCTTATTTGTAAGGCTTATTTTTTTCATCCTGGTTCCCTTCCAGACTTACCCCAGTGTTTGAACTACTGAGCAAAACTCAGAGTCGGGCACTGTGCTCAATGCTGAAGACTACTGGCCATCACTAGCCAATGGCACGCTGGTTTCAGTGCCTCAGCTCTCAGGCCACTTTCTCGGACGGAGCCCACATGCCATGACAACCTCGTTCAGAAAGAAAACGCAAAGCCACAGCAATCACTCAGGTGGCTCTTGCAAACTGCTTTCTGAGTCCAGGGGTTTCAACAGAAATCAGGGGAGCCCCAGGAGGCTCAATTCCTTCTGACACCTCTCTGACCACCTCTGGAACCAGCGGCCTCCCTTCATGCAAACCCTCCACCTTGAACATAGCTCCTTAATTGCAAGGACCAGATGTACCTCCAGTGAGTTGTCTGTTTCTCTTACTGCAGTCAGCTCCTTCAAGGATGCAGTAGCCAACCCTCCTTATATGCCACATCTTCCCAGCTCCCCAGGGCACACCCATTTGCTGAAGTGTACTTTCTAAAAGGAGACAGACCCCCAGTCCCCTTCTGCCCGCTGGCCTGACCCTGCCTCCGCTTGAGGGTAGGAAGAGAGGGGAGATGGGTGGCGGTGGGGATGAGGCAGCGCACCTTGCCTGGACAGCACAGTGATGGGGATGCCGGGGTCACTGAGCTTGATGAAGGGGCCGCACTCGCTGTCAATGCCCTCTCGGGCCAGGAGGAGGTTTTTAGTGCACACATTTCCATGGACCAGGTCTTTATCCTCCTGCAGAGCAGAAAGAGTGAGCTCGCAAAGCTGCCCCTGGGGCTGCCTGACTCCTGTCCTTCCCCCACTCCCTCCCTTTCCAACCCTGGCCCCTCAGACCAATCTCTCCGTGTTCCCCAGCCACAGCAGACCTAGGCAGCCCGGCTTGCCCACACACTGTGTGGCTCAAGCACATTATATATTGTCCCCCATCAGTGAAGCAGGGATAATAGTGCAGCATGCCTCACCGGGCTTTTGTAAGAGTTAAACGGATTAGAACCTGTAAAACCCCTCAACAGCTAAACTCAATAAATGGGAGCTACTGCTGATGCTGGTAGTTCTATTCATTCACATTAATTTGTCAAGTATTGCACCATTCCTTCCCTTACTGTACACTGCATGGAGAAGGCAGGCTTCTGACATGATGTTCCCTCCTCTAAGCAAAGATTCATACGTGCGGAGCTCATGGAGCAGCCCCAAATGATCATTTGCATTAAACACCAGGCACCCCTGTGTTTAACCACAGAGTCTGGGCCACCCTAGCTTGCTTGGCTATGCTTGGCTAGCACCCCCTATCTACCACCCTGTGCTGGGACACCCTGGTTCCTGGTGGACCACCACAGACATCACATCAGAACACACTTACCAGGTAACTCAGGGCGCTGGCCAGTTGTTTAGCAACTTTGAATTTCCATGGTGTAGTGAGGACATCGCTTTTCCGGTGCATGAAGAGATCCAGGGGCCCTCCTTCCACAAACTCTTCCACCATGATATCTACAAGCACACAAAAAGCCACATCTGGAACTTCTGTGTGCCTGAGATCATGCTTTCCCTCATTCCCTTACCAGGACTCCCTTTACTGGCTGGTACTTGGCTTGGGAGGAGGCAAACATCCTCGGGAGGCATAGATGGCAGAGAGAATCAGAGCTGGACAGGCCTGGCTTCAACCCCCGCCCAGAGCTTCTTACACATGGACTCACAGGGGAACAAACTCAGCTCACTCACGTAACCGCCCAGGGCCCAGAGTTGGCATGAAGTAAACGTTCAAGATACGAGTGCAAAACAAAAGGGATTTAGTTCCATGTCCACTGTTAACTTAAATAAGTAACCTGCTCAGTACCTCAAACTCCTCGACTGCAAAAGGCAAGGCAAGGAGCCTGGACAACAAGAAGAGCTATCAGCCCCCAGTCGTCTGCACAGCCCCCACCCCCCGCCCCCACCCCCCCGCCCCCACTCCCCAGCCAGGGCCGACTGCCCCTTCCAGAGAGAACACACTTACTCTCCACGTCCCGGACACAGACGCCGTAGAGGTACACGATGTGTTTGTGGGAGACCTGTCTCATCATGCTGGCTGCCTCGAAGAAGGCCTGTGGGAGGACAGCACGAAGGAGTGTCAAGGGTCAGCCCCACTGGTCTGAGCCCAAAGGGGCCCTGCTTGAGAGCAAAAGCTGATGGATCCTGGGAAAGCTCACGACTACCACCACCCTGGTCCTGCAAACTGCTCCCTGGCTTTGACTGCCCAAAGGCATTGCCACCCTCCACCTTGACACCAACCTGGCTGGGAGGTAACCTTAAAAGGATACAGAGCCAGGCTGGTGGGGCAGACTAGCTGACAATTCCCCCCACTGGCCACTCATGCCCACCCCTTACTTGCTCTTCCTTTAAGCCCTGGGAAATAACAATGTTCTGCACTATGTCAGAATACAAGGGAAACCAAGGCAGCAGACCTTTGTCAAGACACGGCTTCATCACTCTCTAATAGTCTGTGGGGTCCTGGGCAAGTTTTTACTTCTCTGGGCTTTGATTTCCCAGTCTGTGTAGTGATAGCCCTGACTACGCCAGGGACTCCAAGCCCATTCAGGTAGAGTTCTGGGGCACAAGGAATGGGGGGGGCGGGGGGAGAATGGGGAGGGGTTTGGGGAGGGCAGGGGAGTGGGAGGGCTGCTCAGTCCTTTTCATCTTCAGTCCTCCCTCACTATTTTACATACCGGCTTACTTAAGATTACATCTGAAAGAAGGAATTGCATAAAAGACAAATCTGGAAACCATAAATAAGGTCAAAATAAGGTGAAGGTCCTTCCCAGCCCACTGTGTTCCATTGATTCCAGAAATGGGAGGGGGGAGATGGGGTTGCGAGGAAGACACTTGCCAGAGAAATGTCCCTGTGGCTGGGGTCTAAGACTTTGAGGATCACTTTTATTTTCTTCTCCTCAGAAGTTCCTTCGTCGTCCTTGTAATCCACCAGGGTCCCAGAGTAGATGTGCGTCCGCGTGCCTCTCCCAAGGTGCTCACCCTGAGGAAGAAGCCAGAGGTTGGGGGACTGCTCGCCAGGGCTGCTGGGATGCCCGAGTCTGGGACTGAGGCCTTGAGGGGAACGCAACCAGAAAGGGGTGGGGCACAGGCTGGGGGGCTCCAACAGCTCTCGGTCTCTCAGTACCTTGTCCTGGTCAGGCCTCCAGAGGAAACTAAAAGCTACTTGGCTAAACAGCTGGTGCCCTTTCTGGGCCCCAAGCAACAGTCCACATATTCCCAAATATTCCTTCCTTTCCACTTCTAGGAACAGCCTGTGGCCAAAACATAATCCTGACCTATCACAAAATTTCCAGCAGTGCTGCAGTAGCCACAGACATGCACCCCACCGCGGCCTCCAGAGCAGACCTGGAGAGGACCCCACTGGAGGCTCTGCTCACAGGCTGCAGTACAGGCACAGGGGACTCTTAGTCCTGGCTCTACTGGTTGCTGGCCACTTAACTTAGGGACATTCTTCTACCATGCTCAGTGTCTGCCCGCTTTCTGTAAGTGGGAATAATAATGGTACCTGCCTCATGGGGCTGTAAGAACCAAATGAGCAAATAGGTATAATGGCTCCTGGTACAGTATAATGGCCCCTGGCATGTGGTGGGTTCCAGCCAATCTGCTGTGCTAGTAGGTTTTGTTTGATTGCCCCCAGACCAGGCGTCCGCGAATTCTCACAAGCAAACTGTTCATTTTCCACCCATACATCCAGGGCATGTGCACACATATGCACGCTTTAAAATTAGTGATGCAACGTACACAGGAGTCTGCCCTAGCCATCCCACAGAGGCGGTGCTGTGAAGACACAGGCACACTGGAGGAATAATAGTTCCCTCACATACAAGAACAGATAATACCCCCCAAATGAGTGGTATGAGGACTGAATGAGGTCATCTGCACAAAGCCCTTAGACATAACAATCTAAGGACTCCCCCAGTTTAAGCTTGAATAATCCTGATCTAAACAATCTTCATATTTGGAAATCAAGGTATTACTCATAAAATTTAGGCACTGTCGAGTTATTGTGATCAACCCCACAGAACTTGTAAACTGAAATTCTGTTATTCTAGGACCCCTATAAATGCAGAAAATGGATGGTGGCTGACTCCTAGCCTGATTCCTGCCCCCCACAGGAGTGTACACTACCATTAGTTGGGTATATTAATTTGTACAAATGCCACCATTTGTCATCTGTCATTGCAAAATGGCGATACATCTGCCCTGTCTCCCATATCCTGGCAAGGGCTTATGACTATTCATTAAACTGCATCTGTCATGAAGCGATCCATCAACGTTAAGGGAAGCTGTGTTCCCAGAACATTCCGTAAAAGCCATATGCTCTCAGAATAATTACTTTTCCCCAGAAGGGTTACTTATTCCAGTGGCCAAGTCACAGCACCATGCTGTCGGGCTGCCACAGCAACCCACAGAGGACCTGCCTGTCCCACATCCGCCTCCTTCCACTCGGCTACCTCTGCTTTTGCCTGGCACTTGCTCTTCACCCTCTGGGGCTCTACTTTGATGCCACTTCCCCCAGGAAGCCATCTCGGTCCTCCTAAGGTTAGGTGGGATGACTGTCTCTGAGAGTCCCACATCCTGCGATCCTTCCCAACTCAGGACTGTCTCTTGATGATGTAATTATCTGCTTAAGACAGACAAGGTCCGCCTCCTGCCCAGACTGGGAGCCTGAGGAGGGTGCAGTCGTGCCTGGCACACTGCAGTGCTCTAACACAGCCAGCTAAATGATCGAGGCAAGGGGGATGATCGTTATCTGCCCAGCAGCTCCAGGGGAAGGAAAGAAGGAAGACCCCAAGTATATGTCAAGTTCTAGACAGAAAAGAGGCTGGGCTACTGCTGTTCTGGTGATTTTAACCTCGACACAGCTCTGACACCACTGAGGGACAATAAAGACCGACCTTCTGTAAAGAACTTCGAGTAATGGAAGTGAAGCGGCTGTAGCTATGGACTTCCACTCCCTCAAACCTTACCCAACAACTTCAGGAATTTAGTCAGTCAACTAACAAACCAACTACATACCCACCACCCTCCACAGACTCCTTTGTGGCAGTGAGCCTATGATGTGCCCGCCGACGCCCCCTTGGTGTCAGAGCCTCTCCCAGGTGGTGAAAGGCCCTGTGCATAGTCCTCCTCTTCAAGGCTGCTGGATGCTGCCCCCAGTGTGTGGTTCTGCATAAGGGGACTGGAGAAGGGGTGCAGTACAGAAAGTGGGGATCCCCTGGGCCCCATACCCCTAACCAAGGCCCCAGGGCAGCTAAGAGGGAAACTGAGCCTACCTAAGGCTGTAGACTCTGGGCTTCAAGGCCTGCCAAGTATGGGACACTGTGCTGGGATCTGTTTCTCTAGACAGTCATTCCCCTTCAGGCCTCAATTTTGCATCACCTGTTACCCTGTGTTCTGTGTTCCCCAGCTTTGGTCCTTCAGGAAGCGTCCTCAGAAAGTCCACACTGACCTTTAGAAGTACTTTGTCATATAGCATGTCATGGATGTCATGGGGCAGTAAGATCCTTGAACCCCAGACCCCCTACAAAGCCTGGCTAATCCACTTCCTTCAGGGAGAAAGCCTTACTGGAAAGCATCAGCAAGGCAGGGTTCTGGTTAAATGGCTTTAACTCTGAAAGGAAAGTCTCCGTGTTCCTTTTCCACCAGCATTTGCCCAAACCCTGACTTTACTTCTTCAAGGTCCCCAGGCTGCTCTGCAGGACCAAAGCTGGAACCAGGAATCACAGCAGTGACTCACTTGCATAATGTCTTTCTTGAGGATCCGATCGAAACTCAGCTGACTCATGGGGTAGACAGGCTGCCATTCCTGGGCTTTCTTGGTAGCCACAAGCAGATTGGAGATTTCTGTGGAAGAGAGTGGATAAGTCTCAGTGGAGTAGTAAAGGCTCACGGACCCAGTCAGCCAATGTCTGCCGCGCCAGGGGGCTTGCTGAACACCCATATGTGCATTGTTGGTTCAGTCATCCAATACGTATTTACTGAGTACTTTATTCCTGCGTCCAGGAGCTCACAGTCAAACCAATCAGGTAAAGAACCTACAGGAAAGCTACAACTTATGCAGTTACTTGAGGGCAGGCATGGGCGCTGTGGGCTGACACAGCAGGACCTGCCCCAGGATGAGGTCGGGAAGGTTTCCCCATGGATTTTCTGCTCTACTTCCACAGTCTGATGCATGGGCACTCAGTAAGTATATTTGTTCAATGAGCGAATGAATAATTAGGGTGTGAGCCAAAGGATGTGAGCTGAGGAGGGAGAAAGAGGCGGCATGTTGGGAACAAGGCGGGTGAGAAACACTGGCTTTGCGCAGGAGAACAGGACAGGTGATCCAGACAGAGGGTTGTGCCTGAACCTCTCTGAACTACCCCACAGCCTGACGCCAAGGGGCACTTACCAAATACTTGCTGCCTGTATGGATTATGAGCAGACTACCATCCAAATTCTACTGATTTGAACAGCAAACTGAAACATTACGGAATCTGCTGGGCCAGGGTCAGCACAGGTAGTTACCTGTGCTGGGAATTTACAGCCCACGCAGCCGCCTTCCCACCACGGAGTCACTGTAAGCTCCAGGGTGGGGGAAGAGGGCACCTTCCAGACTCAGACCAGCAGTGAGTATTTCGGGAACCTCTCCAGATTTTTGCATTTTCATCAATGAGCAGCTGAGAACCAGGCCAAGTGACCCAAAGGTGGTCTCTCAAACCCTCACTACCCTGTAAGGCAGGGTATGCTTTCCCTCTTATGTTTTTTTCTTAAGCTAACACCTTCTGACTGCTTTCTCTTTGCCAGTTTTCTCTGCACCAGCCACGGTCCTAAGAGCTTTACCACATTAACTCCTTGGTCCTCGTAACAACCCTGTGAGGTATATAGCATTCTTACCCACCCCTGTCAGAGGGCAGAAAACGGAGATTCTAAACAATGAAGCCGTTTGCCCAGGGTCAGGCAGCTGGTAAACCCTAGTCCTGAGATTCACCCTGAAGTCAGGGATGGCTCCCACCTCTTACCTTCTTCCCACAGCACCCCAGGCCCTAGTGGGGGTACAAATCTGCACGTTGGAAACTGGCCTCCGGTACAGGTCCTGTTACCATTCCTGGGTCTACTCTCCTCTGTTCTGTTACCTGTCTCCACCCTGTTACCTGGCTAAAATCTGTTTCAAACAGGCAACTCAGGACAGCCATGATGGAGAAAAGACATCAGGTAAGGACCACCTAAATGGTGGCCACAGGAAAGGGTGTGGCAGAGCTGTCTAGGAAATTAGAGAGGGGGACGAGACCAGAGGCCATTAACGAGCTGGTGATTGGTATGGCTGCTTCAGGGAACATGGCACTCATGTCAGCGTGAGCAGAGGAAGCCATGTCACCCCCACGAGGCCGTGTTCTCACTCAGTCGTGCCCCTTGCTGTCAGGGATCAATGAGACATGGCACGTGAGGGCTTGCTTCAGCGCCCGATGTGCAGTGAATGCTCCGTAACCTGTAGCCGTTGTGATTACGGCCAGTTTCACCTCTGAGCAGCATCGTCCAGGTTGTACCAGTGCTTCCTCAGGCCCTGGCAACAGTCACCGAAGCCCTCAGTGTCAGAGCTGAAGGGTGCGGAAATCAGGCACTGAGCCTGACTTGACAGGTGAAGACGGGAGAGGGTCAGCGGTGCCGGGGCTAGCGAGTCCTGCGGGCCTGGTTCCTCCTCCGCACCGTCACCCTCAGACTTGGAGTGGGCAGTGAGGCTGGACAACACACAAGAACTGGTGGACTTAACTGTCACACCCAGTCTGCATGGTTACCTGCTTTTTATTTATCCATGAGGAGTTTCTCAGTTTTCAAGTGAGAAACCCAGGTTGGGGACTGGCCATCAGACCCTTGTGGTTAGAAGGGCAGAAACACTGTGAACTCAAAATGACATCCTCTTTAATTTTCATGGTTTCACCACTTCTCTAATGTGCAGGTGGCAGAGGAAGATAAGAGGGCTTCTGATGACCTACATGAGGAAGCCTCCCACATAGGGCTTATTTTTTTTTCTCCCCAGCTCTAGTTCTTCCTTTCCCTCCCCAGTCCCCACCGGCCCCCGCAGCCCAGAGTCAGGGGAACTGGCCCTTGCCCCAGTGTCTTGAGCTGACGGCTGCACCTGCACGTTTGCAAAGACTGTGACAAAAGGGACAGATCCCTGGAGTTGGAAGTGTGACTTCAAACTCCTAGTCTGCCTCTAAAAACCTAAGTGATCTTGGACAAGTACAATCTGGATAACAACATACTCTGAGTTACTCTGAGGATTAAATGATTTAAAACATGAAAAACCCTCAAACACATAGCAAGCATTATTCACGTGATAGTAGCCATTACCACCACCACCACCATCATCATCATGATCTATTGCTACTGTAATTGTAACTACTACTGATACTACTAGATGTTCAGCAAGTCATTGAACATCTCTGAGCCTCAATTTCCTCATCTTTATAATACCTATAAAAAACTATGATGTAGATGAAAGAAATGCAAATACGCATTTATCCTGCTTGGGACTAGTAAGCACCCGCCAGTTTGGTAGCTACTGCTGTAACTATTCACGTAACAGTGAATGACGACTCTATGATGGGTGCTGTGATTCTCATGCGTCACAGAGTGGTGAGTGGGGCACAGATCCTGTCCTACGAATTCAAAGTGAAGTGGAAGAGATAGGCACTAAACATATTCAACGCAGGATGCCTGGGGCCTCAACAGAAAGCCATGACAGAGGGGTTTAAGCAGTCCTATGCTGCTCCCCCCTCAGCTACTGGCTCCCAGGTCTGGGTCAGCAGGGGTGGCATCTACACCAAAGACCTCCCCCACCAATGCCTGCAAAGAATCATGCCCCAGACTCCCACCTGTCACCACCTCTCTCTTCCCATGGCTGCTGTTCTCCACGTCCTCAATCTCACCCAGAGACCACTAATTCCTAGGAAAATAAACACCACTTCTAATATCTAGAAGGTGAGATCATACAAGTAAATAGGGTCACTGGGCTTTAAGGTTTTTAACTTTAACTCTTGTGAGGTCTCACACCCAAATGACATAAGTTTTTACCCTCACAGACGTCTTCAAACACAAAAACAATGGCTGCAGTTATTCCGTGAGGCTGGCAGGAAACACTATCTGATCAACAAGAACATAAGTCCTTCCTCTTTTATTAAAGTGGCAGTGACAGTACCTTGCTGAGAGACCAAAAGGTGATTTAAACATCAAGAGCCCAGGCCTTTTCTGTCCTGGTGTTGCTTCCTCTGCCCAACCCTGATGTAGAGACTCACATAGGCATTTACTTAAAAGCACAAGGCATGTCTCCGACAGACTCTTTGGAGTACCTTTAACCATTCTCACTGGGGCCTTCGGGACAACTGAGTTACCCTTTCTCTGAGGTCTGGCCCCTACTAAGGGGATGATCTGACACATGGTGGGAGAACACTGAAAAACCAGTGCTCTCCAGACTTCCAGCCAAGACAGACATGCTTCACCTCCTCGCACAACCATAAGAAGGATCACAATTAACCTCAAAACAAAAAACAACCAGAACTGACAGAAAATCAACTGTATGGAAGTCCGACAACTAAGGATTTAAAAAAATATTCATCCAGACGGGTAGGAGGGGTGAAGCCAGGGAGCCTGGTGGAGAGGACGTGGTGTGGTGGTGCCAAGGCAGCAGCAGCCAATAGAATGGGCAGTCCCATATTCACGTGTGGTGGATGAAAACCAGAAGGAACACCTGGGGAGTGTGTGATCCCAGACCAAACTGTGCAGCCCAGGGTTTCAGCACTGGGAAAATAAAGCCACATAACTGCTGGCTATAAAAATCAGTGGGGGTTGCAACAGTGGAAGAAACTGCCGGTTTCTCAGGAAAGTCTGTTTAAAGGGTCCACACGGTCCTAGGATATACGCAAACCCACCTACTCTGGGAACCACAACCAGGGCAACAGCTGGAGGGGCACCAGTTGCATACAGGAAGTAGGTAAAGTGACTGGAAATGGGGCAGTGCCAAGCCAATGGTATTTTTCTCTCCAACCTCCCTACCCCACTGCACACACAGCGCCACAAAGCAGTGAAGTGTTGCCCTGCCCTGATGAAAACCTAAGGCCCCTTACAACGTAACAGGTGCGCCAAGACAGGGAGTTACAGCAGTTCTATCTAATACACAGAAACAAACACAGGGAGGCTGACGTGAGGACACAGAGAAATATGGCCCAAATGAAAGAACAGATTAAAACTCCAGAAAAGGAATTGAGTGAAATGGAGATAGCCAACCTGTCAGATGCAGAGTTCAAAACACTGGTGATCAGGACGCTCAGAGAACTCATGGAAAATGGTAAATACATGACAGAAGAAATGAAGGCTATACTCGGTGAAACAAAGAAAATTCCACAGGGAACCAACAGTGAAGAGAAGGAAGCCGGGGTTCAAATCAACGATTTGGACCAGAAGGAAGAAATAAACAGTCGACCAGAACAGAATGAAGAAACAAGAATTCACAAAAACAAGGAGACAGTAAGACGACTCTGGGACATTTCCAAAAGTGCCAACCTCCAAATCATAGGGATGCCAGAAGGAGAACAGGAAGAGCAAGAAATTGAACACTTATTTGAAAAAATAATGAAAGAAAACTTCTCTAATTTGATGAAGGAAATAGACATACAAATTTAGGAAGCAAAGAGAGTCCCAAAGAAGCTGGACCCAATGAGGACTACATTAAGACACATCATAATTAAAATGCCAAAGATTACAGAATCTTAAAAGTAGCAAGAGACAGACAGTTACCAACAAAGACGTTCCCATGAGATTATCAGCTGATTTCTCAAAAGAAACCTTGGAGGCAAGAAGGGACCGGTAAGAAGTACTCAAAGTCATGAAAAGCAAGGACCTACAACCAAGATTACTCTATCCAGCAAAGCTATCATTTAGAATGGAAGGGCAGATAGAGTGCTTCCCAGACAAGGTAAAGCTAAAGGAGTTCATCACCAAGCCACTATTATATGAAATAATAAAGGGACTTATCTGAGAAAAAGAAGATCAAAACTATGAACATTAAAATGTAAATAAACTCATAAGTATCAACAACTGAATCTAAAGAACAAAACAAACTAAGCAAACAACTAGAACAGGAACAGAATCACAGATATGGAGATCATATGGAGGGTTATCAGCAAGGAGAAGGAAGGGGGACAAGGGGGGTAAAAGTACAGGGAATAAGAAGCATCACTGGTAGGTACAAATAGACAGAGGGATGTTAAAAACAGTACAGGAAACAAAGAAGCCAAGGAATTTATATGTACGACCCATGGACATGACCTAAGGGGGGATTGTTGGAGGGAAGGGGGATACCGGGTGCAGAGGAGCAAAGGGGAAAAATTGGGACAACTGTAATAGCATAATCAATAAAATATACTTAAAAAAAATAGATCACATCTGGAGAGAATGGTTATTATAGCTTATACTGTTTTATACACTAAAAATACTTTTGGAAAGGTAGTATTTATGTAATAAAAATGTTGAAGTAAAAAAAAACAATACTTGAGGGATCTGGTATTTGGGGTGGACCTGGCATTCAAACCCCTCTTTGACCCTGACCTTCAGTACTTCTCCAGGTCACAGTTTACTCATATATAAAATGGGGCACTAACTGGGTGACTTCTAAGTGCCCTTCCATTGCTCACTTCTAAAAGGGTGATGAATCCACTTGCAGTGCACTGGTGACAGTTACAGGGCTTAAAAAAGAGCAGCTGAGTTCCTCACCCCCTTCTATCCACCTCACTCCCTGATTCTCCATGGTTCCCCATTCCTTACAGGATAAATTCTCAGCTCCTTGGTGTGACATTCAAGGCTGCACACAATCCTATGTGTCTCCCCTCCCAGGCCCCCTCCTTTCTAATTTTGCCAGACACTTTAGCCCTCCAGAACCTTCCCGAAAGCCCTACTCTTGCCTGTGTTTTGCCTCTGCACATGCTCTGCTGGAAATGTCCTTCTCTAAATGGCAAGCTCCTGCTCATTGTCCAACACTTGGCCAAAGATCTGCTTCCTCCATGCAGCCTTCTATTACCTGAGACTCAGGATTTTGATCTTCACTTCTTTGTAAGCCCAGAGTCTGATACATATGCGTGTTCATTAAAACACCCATTACATCCCAGTGACTTCATTTCCCTACAACCTTTGCTGTATTAGACAGGAAATCCTTGGAGAGCAGGGACCGGGTGTCAGGCATTTCTGAGTCTGTGCATCTAACATAGTTCTTGGCCCACAGAAGATGTGGCAGGAACATTTCTCAGACAAGTAAACCACTGACGGGAACCTCAAGACATTTTATCTTAATAAAGAACAAAGTTTCTGCTTAAAATCCTAATTATGCCCCTTTCTACAGCCTAATAGGAATGCTAAGAAAAGGTGTATGTTTTTCCTATAGAAAATGCTAACAGTTGAAGAATGGGATTTGAGTTGGGGGCAGAGGTATAACAAAACTCAGTGAAAACCATTTAGATGCTGTGGGGAGGGGCCAGTCTCTTCAAAGCAGCCAGACTGTTTTGGTGGGTCTAGGTCTTGGAGCATCACTGAAGGGCAAGGGCAGCACTGAGGGGCAGGGGACCAACCTCGGGGCTTGGGCTGGCAGCAGCGCTTCAGCACGAAGCTGATGTTGTCTGTGCGCAGGATCTGCTTCTTGAGGTGGCTCATGAGTTCCCCCAGGCTGGGGAAACTTCGGTCTGAGCCGTGCAGGCTGTAGCGACCCTTCTGCACCTCGATCTGAAAATTCTTGAACTGTTTCTGGCCACCCAGCACCTGCCATTCAGGAAAATGAGCAGAAGTGATGTGTTAAAAGGGGTCAGGCAAAGGTACCATGGGGAAGAAGAGAGGAAGCTGGGTGAAAGGCATATAGAAGCTCAGTGCCATCTCTGTACCATTTCTGTAAATCTAAAATTATTTCAAAATAAAAGATTATCATAAACAGCCCTGGCTGGTGTGGCTCAGTGGATTGAGTGCTGGACTGACTGCGAACCAAATGGTCATGGTTCGATTCCCAGTCAGAGCACAAGCCTGGGTTGCAGGCCAGGCCCCCAGTAGGGAACGTTTGAGAGGCAACCACACACTGATGTTTCTCTCCCTCTTTTTCTCCCTCCTAAAAATAAATAAAATCCTTTAGAAAAAAAGATGATCATAAGCAAGTATGCAAAACAATAAATATATAACTAATAAAAGGGGGCCCAGGAGAGGCCACTGGTAAGAGGGAGCTGACGCCAGGGAGACGGCATTACAGCAGTGGTCTCCACGACAGCAGCACTTTGTTTCGGACCTGTGGAATGAGATTCACAGAAATGCCAACCCCTCAGGGCTGAGATCATATGACATGGTGCATATAAAAAACGCAGTGAGCACTTTATAGAGGTGAACAAATACAATGCATGAAATAATAATTACTATATCAAAATTTATCCAGAAGCTGAGTCCTTCGAGACTACACGCCTACCTGATCAGAACCCCCCCGAGAGGTAGCAGCCAGCTGGACTGGACGGTCCAGTTTCAGAGTTCCACGGTGCCATGAAGAGGAAGTATAAGCAAAGACTTCCCTTGTGGGCACTTCTGGTACAAAGTAAACTACTTTAGTGGTTAAGAATGAAAGCCAGAATGTTCTACTTACGGTGTAAATTAGGAAAAGATATTTAAAAACTCAATGCCTCAGCCTCTACGAGGGGGATTATATCACATACCTCATAGGGCTAGTGTGAGGCTTCAATGAGAATACCTTGGTAAAGTGCTTAGCACAGTGTCTGCTGAGCTAAAACAAGTGGTAGGAGTGATCCTATCTGTGACCCCTGTTTGCCCAGATAAGGTGACACCAGGTACACCATGTCACTGAATCACTGACATTCTTGGTACAGGTCGATCCTGCCCCAGAAGGTGGCTGGGCTGTCTCATGCAGCCAACTGTTAACAATATTAAACTTCCTCCAAAGACTAATGAATACAAAGACAGGCATGTTGCAAGACAAAAGGCCAGACAAGTTGTGAGCCACTCGCCTGAATCGGCCTGGAGGCCTAGCTGTACAGGAACAGCCTGGGGCAGGGAGGGGCCCCTAGAGATATCACCTAGGACACTTGGCAGTACTGGGTGCTTTCTGCCATTTCCTCTTCCTACTCCTGAGTCCAGTCCCTAGGGGCTCTCTGGTACTTTTCCTTTCTGTGTCTGAGGTTTTCAATATGCTAATATACTGACTTCTGTAAAACTCATTGCCTTTTAAAATATTCCATTTCCTGTATTTAAAAAAAATTACATTAAGAAGGAAGGCATATGTGGTCTAGTGAGGTAAGTCAACGATTCTGGCTCCCATCTTAGCCATCAGGATTTCTCTCACATCGTTCGCTTCCAGCCACACCTGAGTCACTAACAGACATCTCCACCTGGCAAAATGTGGGGCAGAAATCTGTCAAAGTGTCTGAGGCTACCATCTGTGTTGGGCCTACTGCCGAGGTGGCCTTCTTGGCACTGACTGGTACCCGTGAACGCCACAAACGCACACAACTCTGGGTCTGTGCTGATCCTGGCACTGAGTGTAAAATAAACCACTCTAAATAATCACACTAAACTCCATGAGTGTTGGTGTTAACTGGCTTTCTGGTCATGTTCCCCCTTCCAGAGCCACAGTGGGCCCCAGTCCATGGGTCCCTTGAAGGGGAAAGTCACGGGGTCTGGCTGCTCGGGAGCAGTCTCCTTCTGGACAGCAGGTTGCCCCATCAGAACTGCCAGGGTTTTCTCAGAGACCCAGACTTTCCTACCCCCGAACCCCCACGAGTGGTCCCTCTCTGCAGTAGCTCCTGGACCAGGATGCACTGCACACCCTGTGGCCACTCAAGCCAGTGTGGTGACTGACCTCAGGCTTTTCAAAGCAGGTGACCGTCATGAGGATGTTGTCGAAGTCGGTGCAGCTCCACCGCAGCACATACATCCCCTCCTCACTTCCTTCTTGCCGCAATTTATTGATGGCATATTCTGTGCTATAGGGAGAGAGAGGAGAAGGAGAAAGAGCTCACCAAACAGGAGCACTCTGAATCCCAGGGGACAACCACTTCCCTGAGCTGCCTCACCGTCTCATGGCCCTACCACCTTACCTATCCTGGGTCCTAAAGTCCTCTCAGATATGATACATGAGGCAAGCAGAGATACTGGGGAGCCCTGAAACAGACCAAATCTCCAAGGTCTAGAAGAGGACTCTACCTGCTGCCCAAGGCCCTGAGCTCTGTTCATCCCCATACATGCTGTCTCCAGCACTACCCAGAAGAGCGCCTCCAAGGCCAGTGATGCAGAGTTGCCCATGATGCAGTGGTGGGGGTCCCTCCCGACTATCCCCAGGCAGCACAACTAGAACATGAGCCTCAGGAAGGCCCAACTTTGGGATTATTTGTTCACTGCTGTATCCCCAGTAACCACAGCACCACTGGGCTCATAGTAGCTGCTCAATAAATGAGTGAATAATTGAATAAAGAAATCAGTGAAGATTAGGAAGATGTTAAAGAAAATATGCCTGTCTCACACATCTCTGATGCCCAGGACTGGGCAGACCTGGCACCCAGAGGGTAATAAACAGTGGCCAAATAAATACACATACCAGGTTACCACACTTAGTTAATGGTGACCACCAAGTATTGATGAAAGAGGGCTGACATGCTCAATGTGTGTCAGAAAGGCAGAGACCCCCTGCTCCATGGTCTGTGACACCTTCATACCTTTCTACGTTGATCCCTCACACGAGAGGCCCTTTCTCCTCGTTAAGACCTCATAAACCACCGTTAATTCTTCCAAGTTTAATCTGATTTGAATACTGTCTAGTATTGAGAACCATAGTCTGAGAAGGCTTCTTAGCCAATGAGGTTCAGGCCCTCCAGAGAACATGAAACAGTCACTCAGTCAACGATGCTTACTAAATGCCTACGATGTGCCAGGCCCTGCTCTGGGCACTGAGGAAAAGCAGCGAACAAAGTAGGCCGCCCCCTACCTGTATGGAGCTCCTATTCTGGACAGTAAAAGTAGGCAAACAAGAAACAAATGGACAGGGAAACAAACATGTTATGTCAAAAGGTAATAAATGCCACTGAGGAAAAACAAAGCAGAGTAAAGGAGCCTGGAGGTGCATAGGGCAGAGGGGGAAGAGGTATTGTTATTCAATACTAGGTGATCAGGGAAGACTTCCTGGATAATGTGATATCTGAGTAACACCTGAAGGAAGTGGTGGCTGTGTATATTCTGGAGGAAGGGCATTCCAGGCCCAGGGAAAAGCAAGTGCCAGGCCCCTGAGACCTAACTGTGGTTGGGATATTTGAAGAACATGCTTGTCCACACTGCTCAGTCCCTTGCTGCTCTGCAGTTCTCTGTGTGTCTATCAACCTGTGGGTCTGTGAACCTCTCCGGGCCAGGGTTCACCTACTAACAAACTGCCTGTCCACAGGGTGACCAGGATAGGGAAGAAGGTGGGAACCGTGTCATGTGGAAAGCAGCTGAAGAGGTGCTTCCCCAGATACATTTTGGCCTGGAAAGAGAAAATGAGAAAAAACAGAGCAGCTGTTTTCTTTGCCTGAAGAGCAAGTCATATATCAGGGCAAGTAAACTAAATCCCTGTTATTTCAAATAACAGAACTCAAATGGGTAGGCAGAAGTTACAGAGAGGCAAATTCAATTCCAGATCAGAAAGGCGAGTACGTCTACGTCTACACTTGTTAGAGCTGGGATGTGTTGACTGTTCCGTGTAGTACTGAGAACCCTGTCACCAGAGCTCTCTGAGCACATGCTACCAGTTCTGAGGCAAAGGAGGGACAAGGTATCCAGCAAGACCTCTTCCAGCTCAAAGAGTTGGCCGCCCTAACTGTCCCCACCATTTATCTGACACTCAGGATTCCATTATTCACTACTATGTCGATTTGAGACCTATTCCTATCTTTCTTGAATCACCCACATTTGTCACTGCAAGAAATTAGGAGGTATAGCACTTTCCAGTCAGCTGTGAAGAGCAAGGGGTTGTTAAACTACGAGGAGACCCACATAAATGAGAAGAGGTGAAGGGCTTCTGTGAGAACAAAGGTAACAGATGACAGAAGGCCTGACCAACGGACTGCAAGGACAGGAAAGAGCACCAAGTCAGCACTAAACATGCTCAACTGGCCCCGGACTAAACAACTGACGACGCCTGTGTCGAAGGAGCCACACTCCCCATCACTAAAACCCGGGTTCTTTTCACAAGGGCATCTGAAAAGGGGACAGAACCAACCAGATTGGACCGTGACAGCCATTCTGTATGTTGTGGACAATCAGTGGGGGAGCCACGTCGGTGCAGAGGTAATGATGGGCGTCTGCTGTGAGCCGAAAGTAGCCATCTACCAGGGACACGAAGGACAGGGCTTCCTCATGGGAAGAGAGCTTCAGTTCCTGGAAAGAGAGAAGAGATGCCCGTGGTTACATCGTCTGACTGCAGTGGGGGGTGCACAGGGGGAGGGGATGTAACACACAGTGGGGAAGGAGTGACCCCAAAAGGAAACTGCTTTTGTGGACAGTCCCTGCACCCCTTGCATTTATATAAGATTTGGACTGTTTGTCACTTTCTCTGCTATTATATCTAAAAGCTACTGGAAGAGGTACAGTGTGTCTATGTGTGATGAAGGAGGAAGGGGGCGCTGTGGTAGGCAGGAGCCCTGTGAGGAAGCTGCCACCTACCAGCTGGAAAAGCAAGCAGAATGACAGTGGCAGAGCTACAAAGTGGAGATGGGCAGAGCCGGGTGTGTGGGAGTGGTTCGCTGGTCTTGGCACTAAGCAGTGGCCAACTCAGCAGACATTCTGTTTTATACAAAAGGCAGGAGAGCACAGGTGCTTCCTCTCATGCAGAGTTGGTCCAGGTGAAACTTCTGGATTTTAATTCAGAAATGGTCCCAGACACAGGATGAGGCTGCTAGAATAAGTCCAGAGACCTCTGAGGGTTTAAAGGAGGCAAGGAATCCCACTCAGTGTGGGAGAGGCAAAGGCATAAGTGGAGAAGAGGGAGGGAATTTCCATGGAAGGAAGGTTCTCAGAAAAACACTTGGAGGTAAAGACAGGTTTTATTGTTTGTTTGTTTGTTTTGTCTTGACCATTCAGCCCTGAGCAGAGGTTGCCCATTTGGGAGGAGTCATGGGGTCAATTGGGAAAATCTTCTGGGGAAGGAAGGTATGGAAAGCCATCATTCAGGGCACTGGCTCACGAAAATATTGAAAACCACCTGAGTCTCCAGAGAAGAACAAAACGCCACTTGAGTATAAGACTCTTTCCACAGAACTGAAAAAAGGGAGGCTGGTGACAGAGAAAACCAGACCGGGGAAGGGGGCAGATATAAGCAGCAAGACAGGATGGAGGTCAGGGGTTCTAGGCCCAGGGAGCTCTGATGCCAAGGGAAGCGTGCTATGGGGCTGTGAGCCTGCGAGGTCAGGAGAGGGCAGGGCCACCACAGGGATGGCAACTCAGGAAGGAGACTCTGTGCTAAATGTGCTTCCTTTCAGGTGTAACCTGGCATCCACCTGCAGATGCCCAAAAAGCAAATTCAAAATGGTCTGGTTTGGGTAGTCCTTCATCCAGTGATATGAGAGAGACATCAGCACTCCCGTTCCCTGAGAGGGAAGTGTGAATGGAAATGGGAGACAAATCAAGACGTAATTCTATAACATGCTAATACCTTGCTTTCCTGAAAGACCAGGCTGGAAAGCCCTTGGCCATGAAGGGACAGGGGAGCAAGAGGAAAAAGAGAAAGCACTGCACAGACCCGCAGGTTCTGGAGCAAGCTCATGTGGGTTCAAGTCTCAGTATCTCCATCCACTTGCTTTTATCTTTAAGCATATGTAATTATCATTTTTATAGGTCAAAAGTTGTCAAATATTGGTAATATCAAATGGTTTAGCCTATGAGCTGTGTGACCATGTGTAAGCTACTTAACCTTTTGTTCCTCAGTTTCCTCCTCTGTATAATAGGGATAATCATATATCTACCTCACAGGGTGAATATGAAAAGAAAAAGAGCCAACATTTGCAAAGTGTTTAAAATAGGAAGTGCCTGGCATGTTGTAAGAACAAATGTTTGTATACAGAAATAAAGTGATGGCGGGGGGTCAAGTATTTATTTTTTCCCCCGACTTCCTCCTGTTCCCCACACATCACTGTAGCTTGGCACAGAGTCACTGGTCCATGTGGGCCAAGAGAGCTCTGACTGAAATGGCAGATGTACCAACTGGGTGCCAGACCTGACTCTGTCAGCCAGGACGGACAAGGGCGGGCTCACAAAAACCATACCAGCTAGCTGCTTCTCCTCTGCCGCACGCCTGCAGGGTCTGGCCCCATCAAAGAGCCAGGTCACAGATGTGCCAACCTGCCCCTCACTGCACAGTCTCTGGGAAGGAGAGCGCCTTGGAGACCCACGCAGCACAGGCAGAGCTGCCCCTCGCTCACTCTGTGACCCCGTGCAGGTCTCCGCTCCTCTCCACAGCCGCAGATCCCCCACTGGACATGGAGCCACAAGTCCTACATCTGAAAGGCTGGTACAGACTAAGTGAGGTAATGGGGACATAGCACTGCAGCACGGCCTAAAGTCTGTGTTGTGCTAAGTAACTTTTATTGTTATTTTCCCCTTCCACTTTTCCATCTTCCCACTAACATCTCTCTGGACTCATACTTCTCCCTTCACTTTATTTTTAATCATGGCTTTATGATGAAATTAATGTATGTTTATTGTTTTAAAAAGGGGGGTAAGAAAATTAAAATCACTCATAATCCCACTCTAAATAATAACTGACAATATTATTTTTCTGAGATCATGTGTAGGTATATACATACCTTTTCAAAGATTTTTTTGAACAAAATTGGCATGATTCTATGGGTAGTTTTTTATAATCTACACTCTTGCATTTATTTATAAAGATTTTTTCAGATTATTAAAAAAATTCAGCAATGTCTTTATATAAAATTCTACTACATGGGTGATTTATTTTCCCCTTCTTCTATTGTATATTTAGGCTACATTCAGTATTTTGATACTGTAAATGCTGTTGGGATAAGTATTCGTGTTCATAGATCCCTGCCTGCATCTTGCCATTTCTGGAGACAAGATCCCTAGGCACCCGAACAGAGGGAAACATCAATATTTCAAGTTTCAGTACATGAAGCCAAACTGCTTTCTGAAAGAAACACCAAAAGGACAAGTTACTCTACACGTAAAAGGGCGACTGTCTGTCCTAAACCGTATCACCAGATTCTTCCCAGCAGAACATGGCGTCTCCCGAGTGCTGACTACCCTCACGTGGCGAGCGTGCCCTGCCTCTGGGGCCTGCTCTCCCACATCTCATCAGCCGTGACTTCCCTGACACAAGCATGTGTATTTTGGCAGGGCTCCCACTTCCCCTGCCAAACTGGCCTGCCTGTCTAGATTATGTCCTCAAGTGATACCAAAAGAGAGGAAGTGAGACTGAGTAGACTTCCTCTGTCCGAGAGTCACTGGGGTGTGCCTGACACCACGATGAGGACGGCCGCCACGGCCACAGGCTTCACAGTCTGCTGAAGTGCAAAGTGGGGCTTCCCACCGACGGCACTCCAGATGACCCACCTAACTCTGCAGAGAGACCACACAGGAGGCCTGGGGGAAACACACTGATACTCACTGATCGTTTTCTTCAAATCCACTGATTTTTGTGAATTACATACTGATGCTGAAATATCTTTGGGAGGGCAGCAAATGCTGAAACAAATACACATTTGCAAGACCGAAAAAGGCCCTGGAATGTAACAGGTGTAACGACAACTGACTACTGATAATGCCAATGTCAGCAATAGGAACTTTTTGGCTTAAATAAGATAGTCACCAGGTTTTTTCTTTGGGACAGGAACCCTGAAAAACATGTGCTGCATAACCGCCCCCCAGCCAAGCCCTCTCTCACCACCAAACCCAAACTGAATAGCTTCTGGTGCACACTTACCATTTTTTTGTTGTCCTGCTTATTAATGCTGACCACAGATTCCTTGATTACAATATGAGTGATTTCAGGAAAGTAAGAAAAATTGTTCCACTCTTCCCGGATTTTGTTTTTCTCCTCATCTTTCTTGTGTTTATTTTCCAGTTTTTTCCGTTTCAGTTTATTTTTTTCCTTTTCAACAGGAACAACCTGACAACATGCAAAAAAAGTGACAAGAGTTGAATTTGAATTGGCTTCCTCATTTTCTACGGGTAGAAGGTCAATTCTGGGAAACCACTGCAAAGCCTGCATCCAAGGAGGAGAAAACCAGCGTGCCCGGATCCACGGGGGAACGGGGAGAGGTGGCACCATGGGCTTGGGATCACAGGTTCGGGTCCTATCAAGGAATATTGGAGTCTTACGCCTGGAGGAGACCAAAGAACACGACAACTAAACACTTTCCATAATCTATGACGTGCAAGCAAACTCAGAAAGGCAAATAACTGCACGCTAGACATGCATCTACAGTCATGTCCCCCCTTGCTTCTGGACTCGTGTGCTTTGACGCAGGCAGAGAACATGCTCTTCCCACATATGACTCGACAGAACGTGGGCTTTCTTGATTTCGTAACAACATTCAAGTGAAAATTTTCAACAGAAGGTGTAGATCCCATGCTTGAATAATACGGGGTCGTACAGGTCTGCACAAGTTTAAACATCTCCTGCAGACTAGAGATCTGGGTTAAGACCCCACCTCTGCACGTTACCTCACTAGATAGCTCACCTCTCTGTGCCTCCACTTCCTCATCCACGAAGCAGAGATCTTACACCTCCGCAATGTGCTTTGAGTATCAGGTAAGTTCTTATCAACAGAGTACCAACTACATAGCAGGCACTCAGTTAAGTGTTAGGCATTGTTACTTAAGCAAGAGAATGAAACAAGAGAAAATGAATCTCACCTTCAATATTATTATGTACAATAATGATTGGTGGTGATGATGACGACAATGATGGCAGCTATAATAATTAACTGAGCATTTATTACATGCCAGGCTCTGTGCTAAATGACATTTAGTTCTCTCAACAACCCTATCATGTACATACATTTTTCTGATAAATATGTGGCTAATATAGGTGAAGTAAGCCTCCCAATGCCAGGTAACTATGAATAGTGAAACTAGGATTTCAACAGGTCTATTTAGGTTTAAAATCCATGCTTTGAAACCACTGTGCTCTATTGCCTCAATCAACAAACACTTCAAAAAGAAGCTTCAAATTAAAAAATCAATTATCCTATTTCATAGGAGCCAGAGGCCTAAGTTCAATTCTTGGTATAGTCACTTACTAGTTATGACCCTGTATGAATTTCCCAACTTCTCTCTGCCTGTGTGTGTTCATCTATAAAACAGAGATAATGGCAGTGTTCCCCTGAAAGGTTTTTATGTTTTGTTTTGTTTTGATTTTAAGGAATAAATGAGTCAATACACGTAAAGTGCTTTGGAAAGTACTCAGTATGGTGCGCACTCAGGAAAAGTCTGCTGTTATTATACTATTCCATATTACATGTTGTATTTCTCCACTTCCCTATACAACTTGATAATTGTTTATTTAGATCTACTGGTACATGGATGCAGTACAAGATGAATGCTACATGACCCCCACCCTACACGAACTCAGCCGACAGGGGTGATGGGCGCACGAACAGAAAATTCCAACGGACTCACAGAACACACCGTGTGGCCCAGGGTGCTCTGTTTCGACCAGCCATTCAGCCACCTATCACCAAACTTACATTTGGTTTCTTCCTCCACTGGATTCCAAGATTTCCAGTCACCATCACTTCATAGAGAACATTCGCACTGTCATTCGGATGAAACCAATTCATCTCATTTTCTGATGAAATCAGTAACATGGAAGTCTCAAATATTTCAGCACCATAATGTTTTGTCAAAGTTTCCAAGGTAGCCAGGTATTTCACCTTCAGGTCATGTGTGGACACGCTGCTGTCACAAATGGTCTTATTGTTAAATTCCTTTAGGAAATCCTTAAAAACATTATTTATCCGCATCCTGGTAAGAAGGTTCCTCTGTCTGATGGACTTATTCAGCGTTTCTGGAATATATCGCTTGTAGCTAAAAGAAAATTTAAAAAATGAATCTTTTTTCACAAAGAGGTTAGCAGAGAACAGTTTAGAAACAAAACTCAGTCTGTGAATCTTTCTTCCACGTGTTGCTGGGTGAGAAAGAAGGCTCAGTTAGATGGAGCAAGCACTGGGGAGGATAACCATTAGGAGAGAGGGAGAGGTCAATGGGGACTGAAAGAGCGTAGAAAAGTACATGTGCCTCAGATTTTATTGAAATGGGAATTCCTATGATGTCATCTAGTTTTATGAATCACAAAGGTAAGCAGCCAAATTGACTCACCTATGTTTCTGCTGGCTAGTGTCACTGTTCCTGTGAACATCACTCACATAAACACACTGACACTGTGATTCAGCCTCAGCTCATAAGTGGTCTGAAAGGTGTCAAGAGTGATTATAGGTGCATTGTATGTTCTACTTGTATGTCTGTTTACAATTTTTCTATAAAGACTGCATATTGTTTTTATTAGATATGGGCAAAAGACATAGAAGCTAATTAAATACAACAGACTTAGTGTTTGCTTTGCGAGATGTCCCAATAAACAACCTGAAGAATTATTATCCATTGGGGGGCTTAAGAGGAAAGTCCCTATGATTAACAGAATCTCGAACTGCTAGAACAGGAGCCAGCGTTAAAGAGAGTAAGAAAACCCAAGAAAGAAAGAACTGGGGCCAGCCAACCGGAAAGATGGTGCGCCCGTCACTCGCAGGCCGAGACAGCCCCTGACACAGAGTAATCCCTGCATGAACAGTTGCAAAACAGTGGAAATTATGACATTAGGAATTTATCCCCAACAAATATCATATATATATATATATATATATATATATGCACACACACATACATACATACATACATACATATACATTTTAGGCTAATGTAATGGAGGGGAAGATCAAAGGAGAGTTGTTAGCCTTTTGAAAAAATAAAGAGGAGGTGCCCAGAGCCAAAGTCACAAAAAAAAAGGGAGAGAGAAAGTAGCAATACATCATGTATCCAATCAGGCCCTGCGTTACTGAAGAATAGCCCGTGATCTGCTCCAGACTCTGGTCAAGAGCAGAGGAGATAGAAACAGATACAAGAAGTAACCTTATGAGAAGATATATGCCACCCATGACAAATATTACAGCTACATATAATTTCCTCTTCAAAATGAGATGGTCTTCATTTATGACAACCATCAACAGTTAACTGAAAAAAGATTGTATTTCATAGGGCATGGAAATTACACAAACTGAGTGTTTCCTCACAAAGACTTGACCACAACGCATATTTTAAGTAAATATAATTTCCTTAATATAACAGTTGATCATCCTTCCTACCAAAATTAATAGCTCTCTAGGGAACTCTAGTTCAGGCCAGAGATGGTAGGAGCTACCTGTAGAACTATACTGAGAAGGATTTTAAGATGGGTCCAGCACAAAAGGAAAAAGTGCAGATGGCAATGCCTGCCATGGGCAGAGAGGAAAGGGAAGGGCATAGGGGCCACTAATTTGATTGGCATCCCCAGCCAAGAACATTCACTCAAATACGAACTTATGAGGTCATCAACCAACACTTAAAATCAGGACACAATCATAATTGTGCTACCTTTTATAGACATTCTTAAAAAAGGTCTACTCTACAGAGAGGAGGGGTCAGCCAAAAGCTGGCAATGACTAAACTGAGATGTGCAAGAACCTATAAAAATAACAGCATCCCCACAATCAATTCTTCAGCCAGAATAAAGGCTCACCTGATGTCCTTGGGGAGTTCTGGCAGCTGCATCTTCTTCATCATGGCATAGTGGGAGATGGCCAGGACGGCCATGCCCAGACACTCGTTCTCGATGTCGTGCCCGTCCTGCTCAGTCTTGGGGTCTCGAATGGGAGCCAGGCATTTGACCAAATCATACTGTCCCTTTGGAGCAGAGGTGAGAAGAAACAAACCACCACTTAGGTTTCAAGAGTCCACCCACGTTTCTGATTTTGAGAAGAAGGTTCTCCACACAGGGAGGTGCTTGCTACCCAGCAAAGAGACAAACGAGACTGACAGTTTCTCTGACACCCAGCTCTTTCTCAAAAGCTTGGCATGGAGGGGCTCGGAGACATCGATGTCCCCCCAGATTAATTCACTCATTTAACAAATACTGATTGAACATATGCTAAGTCCTAGTGAACAGTATGAACACATGAAGTCCCTTTGGGGGCTTACCACATAAATGGTGAACAGTAGCGTGTACCAGGCTTGGGCTGCAGCTGGGCAAGGGAAGATGACAGCTGGCTGGGTTTGATTGTTCACTAATTCCACAAACATGTACTGAGATATCCCTGTCTAAGAACTGGGTATAGGACTGACTGAGCACCATTCCCCACCCTGCTGCATATTTAGAGAAACAGGAAGGAATACGCATTCTACGATGCCTCATTACCACCTGTTAAGTTTTTTCAACATCTGCTGTTTGTTTCCAGTAGTGAAATGTATCACCAAAACACACCCCCTCACTGCTGGGAGGTACCCAGTATTCCAAAAGCTGATGAGGGCTTCAAAAACAAAAAATAAAACCAAAAAGCAGTACCTACCACCTGCCTTGTACAGGGTGATGAAGACAAGGTCAATGCCAGCTCCCTTTTATCAAACTCTGACCTCAGTGCTGGACACAGGCCAGGCTCCTCCTTTACCATTTCACTCAACTTCACAACAGCCCCGTGAGGTGGGCGCTAACATCAGTGCCTCCACTTACCAAACATGGAATCTAAGGCACCACAAGTTAAATGACTGCATTCATTCATTTTGTAATTACCGAATACTGAGAACCAATTATAGGTCAGATGTTAGCTTAGCTGTAGGGATATAGCAGTAAACAAAACTACATCGCTGACCTCATGGAGATTCCATCCTAAGAAGAAAGGAGAAACAAAGGGAAATACAGAACATCGGGTAGTTATCAAAAACAGAGCCAAGTAAAAAGATAGCATGGCACGGAGGCCAGGGCCCTAGTGAATGGCAGACAGTCAGACTTCGATGTGACCCCAGGGCTGCAGTTCTTCCACACTGTGCCATGGCCACACTCAGTCTTTACCACTTAGCACACACAGTACTCTCGGGACCGGGAAGCTTTAGCCTTTCTCTGGCTTGAGCAGAGGCAGACATAATGTCCGGAGGTGGTGTTCCCGCATAAGTAAGCCACTCACCTTCCCTGAAGGGACTTGACTTTAGTGGGTTTGGATGGAGGGTTCTCACCACTGCAGTTCCCCTTCTTTCCAAGATAGGACTGTTTCTCTCTCTCAGGTAAGAGAAGGACACTGATCACTTCCGTAAACTACTGAGGACCAACAACAACCACCTCTGCCAGCATTGTGGGAAGAGCGGAACAGGAGCCGAAACTAATTTGTTTGGCTGTGATTTCTCTGTGACCACCACTGTAAACCTCATTCTGAAAGGTCAGATTCTAGTGCAAGACTTTACTCCTAACACATGCCACACTCTTCCTTTCTACTTCCTCTCCCCACCAAGGTAAAAGTATAAATCTCAGGTATGAATATACACAACTGGGAGGCTGATTTCAAAAGACCAATCTGAAAATGGTCAGTTCATTTTTTCAACAGTTTTGCCCAGGGCTGCACATTTCTCTGTTGCATGCATGGGGCAGGGAATGAAAGCCGTGCAGGGGGACATCACTGTGACACACTGTCACGTATACGAAAGTAGGTCCTAAGGAAGTAACAACACACGACACATAAGCATATATGTATGAGATTGCTCAGATAGCCTCTAACAGTGGTGGCACAGCAGGGAAAATGTGAAAAAAAAATGCCCAGGAACAAGACACTAGTTAAGTAAATGATGGTTCTCCTATGGATTCTTCCTCGTCATATTCAACTTCCTACCCAAAATCTCCACCTGTGTGCCTCACAGGCATTTCCAAAAGGAGACACCTAATTCCCACCGTTTCTCCAACCTGTTCCTCTGGGCCTTCCCTGTATCTATCAAACATTGCCCAAAACAGAAATCTCAAATCATCTTTGATTCTTCCAAATCCCTCCCCTTCCACATCCAACCCATCGGTAAAACACAGTAATTTTACCTCCAAAAGTAAGCAGAGACCCATCCATTTTTCTCCAACTCCACTGTTATGCACTAAAGCCAAACCAGCCTGCTCTCTCACCTGGACCAATAACAGCACCTTCTCAGCTGAAATGTACTCTTGGCTGCAGCACAGTTCACTTCCACACGTCAGGAAGAATCACCCTTGACTTCCAATGTAAATCAAATCAAACCCTCCAAATAGCTTTCACCGCACTTAGGGTGGGTGAATACATGACCCCTTGCCAGCTCATACAAGGTTCTGTGTCATCCGCCCTGGTCCGTCTCGCCTGTCTCATTCCCATCGCCCTCCTGACTGCCCTCTCAGGGCTTACCTACTTCAGGATCTCCCCCATCCTGTCCCCTCTACATCAGGTGTTTTCAACAGGGGGTATTTTGCCCCTGAGGGGATATCTGGCAATGTCTGGAGACATTTTTGATTGTCAGGACTGGGAGGATGGTGCTACTGGCATCTCGTAAATGGGGGCCCAGAGTGTGTGTAAATACCCTACAAGAGAGAGTGCAGTCCCTCGCCATGAAAAATTATCCAGCCCAAAAGGTCAGTAGTGCTGCTGTTAAAAGCTCTGCTCTACATAGAAATTCTTTCCCCATTCTTCCCTCAGAGTTGCTGACTCTTTTTATTCTTTGGAGAGGCCTTTTCTGACCAAGCAATTTTAAGTTAGGTCTCCCCAAGCACACTGCTCCCCATATTCTCTGTCACAAAACCTTTCCCCTTCAGAGCATTTCTCACAACTTCCTATGTATACCTGTGCATTTTTATTTGCTGGCTGGTTTTCTGTTTGCCTGCTCTGACTGTGCGTCTGACGCCGCAGAGACCATGTCTGTCTTGTTCACAGTATCTGCAGCAAAGAGTACACGGGCACTCGGGAATTATTTGTTGAATAAACAGATTATTATGAAGTCATTAAAATAATGAATATCTATATTTTAAATTGGTATTTGAAGGAGCACCGGTAGGCTGAATAAAAAAGCAATTTATAAAATGATATGAACAATAAGATGTTTTCAAAAACTACATAGTGCATAATACATATCTGTATGGTGAAATCAGAAAACATATAAACAAAATTGTTGTGTGTGTGTGTGTGCACCATCTCAGGGTAATGTGCTTTGGATGACTCAAACTGCTCTCCTGGCTTTTCTGTAGTGCTTAATGTTTCTGTCACCACTGTGACTCAGAGCGGCCACCTCTCCGTTAGCCCCACTGAACTATACCCTCCCTTGCCTACGGCTCCCCTCCCCTCTCTCCATGGGAAGCTGAAGATGAGAAGTAAAATGGTAGGAGGTGAAGGGGAAAAGAGAGGAATGGGGAGGTGAAGCCTGGAAAACCCACAAGTGGGATAAACAGTCCCCGGAACAGCCTTCCTCGTCCTCACTTGCGCCAAGTCCATGGGTGGCAGGAACTGCGCACAAAAGAGACCATAAAGCACCCCAGCTATCCCCAAGTCCAGCAGCACCAGGAAATCTGAACCCTACAATGCCTCATCCCTCCCATGAACTCTGGGACCTCCTGGCCCCAAACTTCTTACCTGAGCAAACAGATATTCCAGAGAGCTGGCGTCAAGGAGAGGGGTTGCATCAGGAACTTTTTTTTTCTCGTAGCCATTTTTCTGCTTCTTTGGAGAATGTCGCCATACGGACTGCTCATTATCATTGGTCCCGTGCCAGTTGGTAAAATAAAACCTGGAACCCAGGAAAATATGTCAATTGTGGGAACAGTGACCTTCAAATGTGTGGGAGAAGTGTCCTGGTTCGACGTGGAGTTATCAGTGCCGGAGGCTAACCTTCCCTGAGAGGCAAAGAGACAGACCTTTCATCTGTAGTAGTTCTTTGCTTATGAGGTCCTTCTCTTTTCAGTCTTAAAACACTCAGTGAAAAGCACCCTGCCAGAACCCCGTCTATGACTCAGGGAGATAAAGTGACTTCTTTAAGATCACAGACACAGCTCCTGTAACTTCTCACGATGTCTTCCTAAATAGGAAATGCTGCTGACTAAAGTAGATGCTAGCCCAGCAACTCCCTTTGCCTTTAATAATGCCATCCTGCTTCAAATACAATACATTTCATTCACATTTTAACATTTCTGAAATCTTTGAGGATTTATTTTTGTTTTTTTTAAGTATATTTAAAAAGCTGCTTCCAGAAATCACCCCTTCTCCCCACCACCTTAGTTCACGTCCATGGGTTTTACATACAAGTTCTTTGGCTTCTCTATATCTTGTATTATTCTTAACCTCCCCCTATTTTGTATCTTCCCATTATGCTTCTTAATCCCTGCACCTTTTCTCCCATTCTCCTCCTTCCTCCTCCTCCACCTAATAACCCTCCATGTGATCTCTACATCTATAATTCTGTTCCTGTTCTAGTTGTTTACCTAGTTTTTTAGATTCAGTTGTTGATAGTTGTGAGTTTGTTGTCATTTTACTGTTCACAGTTTTGATCTTTTTCTCAAATAAGTCCCTTTAACATTTCATGTAATAAGGGCTTGGTGATGACGAACTCCTTTAGCTTTACCTTGTCTGGGAAGCACTCTATCTGCCCTTCCATTCTAAATGATAGCTTTGCTGGATAGAGCAATCTTGGATGTAGGTCCTTGCTTTTCATGACTTTGAGTACTTCTTACCAGTCCCTTCTTGCCTCCAAGGTTTCTTTTGAGAAATCAGCTGACAGTCTCATGGGAACATCTTTGTTGGTAACTCTGCTTTTCTCTTGCTTCTTTTAAGATTCTCTCTTTATCTTTAACCTTGGCGTTTTAATACTGATGAGTCTTGGTGTGGTCTTCTTTGGGTCTAACTTCTTTGGGACTCTCTGTGCTTCCTGGATTTGTATGTCTATTTCCTTTGCCAAATTAGGGAAGTTTTCTTTCATTATTTTTTCAAGTAAGTTTTCAATTTCTTGCTCTTCCTCTTTTCTTTCTGGCATCCCTATGATTTGGAGGTTGGCACTTTTGGAAACGTCCCAGAGTCGTCTTATTGTCTCCTTATTTTTTTGAATTCTTGTTTCTTCATTCTGTTCTGGTTGACTGTTTATTTCTTCCTTCTGGTCCAAATCGTTGATTTGAACCCTGGCTTCCTTCTCTTCACTGTTGATTCCCTTTGGATTTTTCTTTGTTTCACTTAGTGTAGCCTTCATTTCTTCTGTCATGTATTTAACATTTTCAATGAGTTCTCTGAGCGTCCTGATCACCAGTGTTTTGAACTCTGCATCTGATAGGTTGGCCATCTCTGTTTTGCTTAGTTCTTTTTCTGGCCTTTAAATCTGTTCTTTCATTTGGGCCATATTTCTTTATCTCCTCATGGCAGCCTCCCTGTGTTTGTTTCTGTGTATTAGATAGAACTGCTTTGACTCCCTGTCTTGGTTCACCTGTTACGCTGTAAGGGGTGGAGCCTTAGGTATTCGCCAGGGCGGGCAACCTACTTCACTGCTTTGTGGCTCTGCTGGGGCTGCAGGGGTCAGAGAGGGAACAATGCCATTGCCTGGCTCCTGGAGGCTTGCCTAGCACTTGCCCCATTTCCAATCACTTTACCCACTTTCCACATGCAACTGGCACTCTTCTGGCTCTTGCCTTGGTGGTGATTCCCAGAGTGGGTGTGTTTGCATACATTCTAAGACCATGTGGGCCCTTTAAATGACTCTCTTGAGAAACCAGCAATTTCTTCCACTGCCTCAGCCACCACTGGTTTTCACAGCCAGAAGTAGTAAGGCTTTGTCTTCCTGGTGCTAAAACCCTGGGTTGCACAGTCTGGCCTGCAGCTGGGATCGTTCAATCCCAAGGTTTCCCTCCATATTTTTATCCACCACACGTGAATGTGGGACCACCCATTCCGCCACCCCTGCTGCTGCTCCACACCACACCATGTCCTCTCCACCCCAACTCCCCATCTATGCCCCTTCTACCCATCTGGATGAATTTGGCTTCTTTAAATTCTTGGTTATTGCACTTCCATACAGTTCAATTTTCTGGCAGTTCTGGGTATTTTTTGTTTTGAGGTTAGTTGTGATCCTTCTTGTGGTTGTGCAAGGAAGCATAGCATATGTACCTATGCCTCCATCCTGACTGGCACATTTCTGAAAACTATAGTTTCATCATACAGCCAAGATGTATAGTTAATATGGCAGTGTTTACTATTTCTCATATTGCTGTTACTAAACTGATGGTTTATCTTGTAATAAACAGAGTTTTAAAATAAAAGTGAATACTACTACAAGCACCAGCTTATAATGCTGCCATAAAATTAAAAAGCACTATATGCTACTTAACCCTTACAGCAACTATATAAGGCATATTTCGTTGTTTCCAATTTATGGATGAGGAAAACTGAGGTTCCCAAAGCTATGACCTAAGACTACAAGCCTGCTCACTTAACTGCCACTTTGCTCTGCCACCTGTGAGAGAAACACAGGGAGTTCTAGAAGGTGTGAAAGGGAGTAAGCTAGGCTGATCAAAGCCATCTCTAGGCTACAGACTCAGCTGGTGCCTGGGTCTCTCTCCCTTGACATGCTCATGAAAAACCACCACGGTATGGAGAAACGACAAATAAAACCACCACCTCAAAAAGAGCTGCCATTAACCTACAACACCTGTCACTGAGCTGCATTTGCATAACCTAGCATATGCCAGGCCCTGTGATGCAAAGTGTTCTCAGGCCCAGGGACTGCCCCTGGTGAGGTTCCCCATCCATGCAGCCACAGAACAACCAGTCAACTCCAACAGCAACAATAAAATAACATATAAGGGAGTACCTCTCATAAATAGGACTACACTGTGACTTTCATGGACCCCATACAGTTTTCCCTTCCTTCACAAAAAATTATTAAAGTTATATTTTACACCTGTTAGTATAAAGATGAAATAATCCATACTAGATTATAGTAACATTTTCCTGATTTTAAATGAAATTGAAACACTTTTGTGGGCCCCTAATAATCTCATGAGCCCTAGACACTGTGCATGATAGATAACTTGTCCCTATATATCAGATAAGGTGCCAAAGAAACACCAAGGTGAGAGAAGCTGGCCTCTGCTGCCAAGGAATATGACAGGAAGGGGAGAAAGGGTTGGGGAAGGAAATGGGACAAAATAAATAAATGCCAGGCTGTAGAAACTTGACCATATGCAGCAGGCAGAGGAAAGAATGCAAGGCAAGCTAATGTGAGGCAGGCTCTCCCTAGAAGAGAGCCCCATGCAAAAAATGAGAGAGGCCAATAGATAAGCAGATGCTACGGTAACAGTGCCATGAGCTTTGTGAAGGTAGGGGCCTCAGCTGTCTTGCTCACCACTGAATCCCTAGTTCCTGGCAGATAACAAGTACTAAATACATGCTTGTTGGATCAATTAACAATAAATAATGAACTAATTAAGGGAGTAGAAATTAACATGGAGAAGAAAGAATGGATAAGAAAGTTACTTGAAAAAGAAAATCAGCCCTGATCAGGTGGCTCAGTTGGTTGGAGCCTCTTCTCATACACTAAGAGACTGCAGGTTCGATTCCCTGGTCAGGGCTCCTATGAGAGGCAACTGACAGATGTTTCTTTCCTTCCCCCACTTCCTCTCTCTCTAAAATTAATAAACAAATCTTTGGGTGAGGGTTAAAAAAAAGTAAACTCAACATTTTTGAACTGTAGTGATTCTACCCAGGTAACTTTTCAAGGTGACTGTGGGCTTTGATGTCTCTTACTTGCACACACAAAGTACCGCATATCCACAGAGCCCACATGCTGTATAACCCACAGCTGCAAGACTGTCCCTAACCCGCCTACATGGCACGGGACCAGGCACTTAGAAGCCTGTGTCTATCACTGATGAAGAGGCTGGCAATCCTGCTTCCCCTGACCAGGGAGCCTGCTCTTCAAGGGCAGAGCAGAGCAAAGGCTCAGAGGACTCAGCTGGGCTCTGTTCTCCAGGGCAGGCAGAAAGTAAGAGGTGAACCAGCTCCACCAGCTGAGCAGACACAGGAAATTCTGACACTGGAGCAGAAGAAAAATAGACAAACACATGGCCAACTCCTTTGACTGCTGAGGAAAATCCAAAGTGGAGCGTTCTTGTTGTTCATACAGTAACTAGAGATCTAGTAGAACTTCAGCACAGAAAGCGATAGGTACAAGGGTCTAAACCAAATGACGAAGACAGTAGCTAAGAGCTCTCGTGTGCTCACCATGTGCCCAGCACTCCATTGTATGAAAGTTCAAAGTAGGGCTCTGACACATTGGCAGGCAGGACAGGTAAATTCTGTTTGACAGTGCATGAAGATACTGATGAGAGAAAGAGAATTATGTATCATATGTACAAACGGTACTTGCACAATTATGTCCAAGTACCTAACACAAAGGGAAAAAGGATTTCAAGCATGGAGAAATTACTTGGAAGAGAAGCAGTGAAGACAGATTCTCCCTGAACCAGTACAAGCCATAGTCCTCTTCTTCTACATGCCACTGAGTCTCTATGAGACGCAGTTCTTGTACCTGGTAGAGCCAAGGGCCCGACATACTCCCTCTGGGCAGAATGCAACCTTCAATCCATCTGACAAGGACATTCTTCAAGGCTGCTGTCTGAGCCCTGTAGGACCAGCCTTGACTGGGAAGTCTTTTGGCAAGACGTTCAGACAGTGTAAGGACAATGAGATCAAAGATGATGTGCAGCTTCTCCACCAGACTCAAGGCCAGAGGGAGCCCAAAACAAGGCTGGATCTCTAGAAACCACCTAAATCAGTCAAAGGCTGACAGCTTTCTATGTGATAAGGTGACAAAACCAAAAATACAACACAAAACGAAAAAAAAGTTAAAGCAGTTGACAGCCAAAATCTTCCTAATTTTGTCCTAATAAGACAAAACTAGAATTACGCTGAAGACAGAAATTCTACATCCTTTTGAAAATTAACTATGAGAGTGGTCATCAAACTTGGGCCAAATACTAATTCCTAACATTATAATATGCTAATGGGAAAAAATAAAGAATAACATAAATAAATGTAGTATCATAGCTCCTAGATTCCTTTTCAGAATGACATGAAGGAATAATGCAGCAAGAAAGGAGGAAGAGATAGACAGATAGACCTATCAGAGACATGCCTTCCTTGCAAGTTGTTGAGAAAATTATATTACAGATGACTGCATACTCTAAGCTTATGTGAAGATGTTTTATACAACAAATGCAGTTCAGGATTCTATAGAACTTTACTAATGGATAAAGAAATTCATTTAGAAAAAAATTTTCTTAAAAAGAAACAGAATATTCTTGTCTTAATTAAGGTATATTATAAAACAGTAACTATCAACATCATCAAAAAACAGAAAACTGTAATTGAAGTACAGGATAATTTCCCAAAATAGAACTGAGAGTCCACTGAAATATTCACTAACATTTATTTTCATATTACACCTTCTTTAGTGGTGAAATTATGAGGTTTCAAAATTTTTGTAGTTGTTGTAATGCAAATATTTTAGCTTAGGGTAGGATCTTTTTTTCCCCAAGTTCAAAGAGCCTGTGGTAACAAAGCAATATCCTGTTGAAAAGCAATGTCAGGTACAAAGTCAAGGTGCTAAAAATGAAGCAGCAGTGCACTTCCTGGCAGTGAACAGACTGGGGAGCAGGCAAAGACAGCTTTTAATAGTGAGACATTCACACAAGCAACATCAACAAATGCCTCCAAGAGGGCTCTGTGCTAACAAGATGATCTGCTAGCTGTGGGACCTTCGGGAAACTTACTTCTCTTTTATGGACATCGGTTTCTCCCTAAAAAGTTGGAAGAGTTGAATTAGGTCAACTCAGGTCTCTTCCCAAGTCCCAATTTTACCATTCTAGATTTCAAGCCAAGTGGAGAAACCTAGAGGGCAAGAACTAGAACTGAATGACATGCCCCCTTTCTCCTGGAGCTGCAAGTACACGTTTAAATGCTGGATCACGTAGCCATCCCTGCAGGCCACAAAATCAAGATTACACTTTGAAAAACAAATCCAAATATAGTCAGAAGGTTCAGCTGGGTAGGGTGAGTGTTTCCCTAAATCTGGGGCATGGAATCTCACATGCCATACCTCCCTCCTCATAAGGTGAAGCCTTGAGTGAGTAGAGAGAGATAAAGTCAGCCACAGAATGACTATCAAAAAAAGTAAACCTGCTTCAGCTTCCACTGAGAAAAACATACAAGCCATTCTAGAATGGTAACCACTTTACTGACTTCCCAAAGGAGACAGCAGCTAAGATACTGTGGAGAACCTCTGTGATCCCCAAGGGTTTTTCTAGCCTGTCCCTGAGTTCCATTAGTGCCTGAACTAATCTACTGATTTAATCACATCTATGTTAGTTAAGGTACTTTTCAACGAGTATCCATCCTATTTATAAGCTCCTTTGCTAAATACACTTGTTAACTTGTGCCTAACTACTATCTAACGACCATACTCTAGGATTCTAGGTAGAGAACAAACACGCTTATAAACTCAAGAGACTCCTGCCACGGAACACTAACTGCCTTTGCCCCCTCGGGAGACCTGACAGTAACAAGGTCAACGAGATGGAGAAAAGGCAAGCACCCACCAGAAGAAAACTCACAGCTCACTTGACAAAACTCCCCAGAAAGTGGATCAAACAGCCACCCCTTGTGAGCAAGGCCAACCTAGAATTTCCAGAATACCACTTCAAGCAGTGTTTCTCAAACTCTTTAGCTGCAACTTTTATTAAGAAATATATTCTATCCCGATGGCTTAGTACATACATATGTATATTTCAAACAAAAGTTTTCAAAAACAACATTCTTAGAATATGTATATATGCTGATTATTATCTACTCTTGCCTTTAAAAAATTGTGGTTACAACTCACCAAATTAAATTCATAACCATGACTCACCATTTGAAAAACTCTGCTACATGAAACTAATTCTATTCGAACTATCCTTGCATCATAATGACTTCTACACTGTGGCAGAGGAAGGCGATCAAATTATCATGAATTGTATTCCAAATACTGAAGAAGCTGTTTCTCATACCAAACAAATACAAAGCTTACAAATTACAAAAATGATTACAGTATTTCTTGGTAAGTGACTCAGGGCTCCAGGCTAACTGCCACCCCTCCCTGCACGAGAAAGCCAGGTAGGCACACATACCTCATCCGGTAATGGAGCCGGAGCGATGTCTTGTCATCGACAGCGATGGTGCGATTTGGAGCATACCAGAGCTTGGTGTTCTCATCATACAGAGCAAAGAGGTTGTGGCACAGAGGAGAGATACCTGGGGAAAAGTAAAGAACATACCAAAAAACTGAAGATAGATACATTTAGCTATCCATTTCCAACGCATGACATAGGCAAAGACAGAAAATTCTCCTATTCAAAAAGAATCTAGGTCACATTCATATCCTCTTAGAGCAAATAAGACCTCCAACCATGTTCAATCAAGCAGTTTTAATCATAATAATAACCATGGCTCCCCAACAATATGCACAATAGCTCCTGGCAAACCAGATTTAAAACATTTTAAAACAGATGATATCCTCATGGTATTTCTCACTAGCATGTCTACGACACCATCTTACCAAATCCAGCCTTCAAAAAGGCCACCTGACAGGTTCCCAGACCCCACCTGATGTCCACCTTGCTAATCATAGTGAGAAACATGCTTGGAGTTTGAGAAGTGCCCAATTTGTCTCCAACAGAAAATGTTTAAACAATTCTAACATACTGTGATTATATGTTAAACATGCAAAATTGTGCCTGGCAGCAACACACAAAATTATGTGTTAGAATAAATAACTGAAGTGATTTTTGTCAGTGATTAAAATTTATTACCAACTAACAAAGAGATATGTGCTTAACAAAGGTGGTCCAATAAGCTCCTGTGCCGCCCCATCCCACCCCCACCAACTGCTTCCCTCAGCACAAGAAGGACAAAAAAGGTAAGGGAGATTATGAAGCCAGAAACACACCCTCTCACTCACTTCTGAGTCCTGTAATCTAAAAGCAGGTGAGGAAGGGAGGAAAATGACTGCAAATAACCAACAATGACTGATATTTTCATGTGCGACCAGGCCTCAAACTGAGATAGAGTAAATTTAACCAAAAATGAAGGAACTGGTCATTGTTTCCCAAATCAGACACCTGAAGTGAGACAGACAATGATGGGGACTCTTGCCGCCCCTGCCTACCTAGCAGGGACTCTCTCCATTGAACACCCTGAGTTACGAAGTTGAAACAAGGTGGGGGTGGGATCAGGGGAGGGAGGAAGGGAGGGATGGCAGAGGTTGGGGGGAGTGCTGGGGGGGAAATGCAGACAACTGTACTTGAACAACAACAATGACAAAGAAGTTACAACCGCACTGATATCTCAATGTCTCTGCTGAACACTCACCTCGATTCCTGCCCCTCAAATTATCTGGGAGTTACCCCTTCAGAAGTTACACTCCGCTGTGTGACAGAAGATGGAGCTAAGCTGCAAACAGCATCCACTCTTGGGAACAAGGGCAAATGGCTTTTGGACCCAGTATTATTGGGACTATGTTTCAGGTATACTATAGTTTTTCATTCGCAAATTGGATTTTATGAACTGGCCTGGAAGCCTAGCTTTTCTTTATACATATCCATATTTGAAGCACAATTTATTTATAATCATGGATCTGTCTCTAATTCTATCACAGATCTGACTCTAATAATATTAGTATTTGTAAACAGGAGTATCAAAGAGATAATTTTACATAAAAATATGGAATAATAATAGCATTACTAACATTTGGCTAAGTGTCAGGCATCAGGCTAACACACTCTACATTCATTATCTTTAAATCCTCCTAACCCCTAATTACGTATTATTTCTGTGATTTACAAGTAAAGAAACTGTTGCCTCTTGAGATTTAGTCTGACTTAGGATTACTCATCTAGTAAAATACAAAGTTGGGGATTCAAACCAAAAGAGAACTATTGAGGAGGTGAAATAATGAAAGCTAAAAATACAAAAATTTGTCTTATAATAGTGAAAAACATGGAAGAATACAACACTGCTCCCCAAATATCACTTACTTTATAATAAGGAGAGCTATAAGAATATGTCATATCTTGTATTCAGACACTTTAAAAATTAATAAATTTTCGTAACATTCTCCTGAGCCAGTTAGAATAGAGACCACTCATTCTCCACAGACAGGGCTGAGGGTCGGATGCCCCAAACTGACTGGCCCTGAGCCCAGCGCCCCAGGGGCTGTGGCTGCCCTCCGACGCGCAGGCTCTCTGCTCTCCTTCAGCAGCAGCTCCCCGGTCTCTCTCTGCAGCCCCACAATTCTGCACAAGTGATCCCTGCTCACAAACTGAGGTTTGTGCCTGCTATGCTGATGGCAAGGAGCTGGGCAAAGATGAGGAACACTATAAACCAAATCTCAAGGGAAAAGAGAAAAAAACACATTGCCTTAAAAAGTATTTTAGAAGCACCAATTTCATGTAGTTGTTTTTTAAATTATGAATATTTTTTAAAGCTGATATCTAAAGCCAGTTCCTTATACACTTGGATATCTAGTCAAAATAGCTTCAGATTATGAATGCATTTCTTCCTTATAATCTATGTAGCTCAATCAGTTCTACAGTGTTATGTTTCATAACAGTCTACTATACTTTTTTCCCCTATAATAACCTCTCTTTTTAAAATTAGAACTCTGTTAATTAAAGCATTTTGGCAGAAAGATATGTATCAGAAAGAAAATGGGTTTTCCAGACAAACTGTATCACAAACAAGGAAGGTGATTCTTGCAGTAACCACCCTATCCCACAGAGCTGTTCTGAGGGCAAAAGATGACACAACTAAAACATGGACCAGACTGTCTGTCATCACGGTTACTTCATCTTCAGAAAATGAGTCAATATTTTTAAAAACAGCTTTACTGAGATGTAATTCATATACTACAAAGTCTACCTGTTTTAGGGGTATAATTCAGTGAAGTTTAATATATTTACAGAGTTGTACAACCATCACAGTAGGATCTAAGTGGATTAGATCTTTAAATCTCTATGACTTAAATTTGTCATTTAAAAGCAGGTGGCCAAAAACTTTCAATGACCCCAAGTTTAAAGGATAATGAAAAGGGCTTTATTTTGTTACTCAGTTTGTTTTCTACTTGCTGAAGGCACAGGCTAAGTTTAGTAAGACAAGCCACACTTTAAAAAAAAAAAAATGGGTTGTGTTGTTCACAGCCTCACTGTCCTTTTCACAACTTGGCAATCTGACCAAGCCACAAAGTGACACTCAATTTCTCACTTCATCTCGGCATCACATGGGTGGGGACTAGGGGAAGGACACAAGTCACAGCAGAAAGATGAATCACACTTTACAGAAGTTTCGAACAATTATGATATTGGGAGATGCCACTTACTGAGTCTCTAACTGTGTGCTAGGTGCCCAGATGTGGGGGAAACGAAAACTAAGCCTCCACGGAAGGCAAGCATCACTCCTTGGTATGCAACAGCTTATCCATGACAGCAAGAAGAAAATGAAGAGTGAAGCTCTCAGAATTCAAATCACTGACCTAAGGTCAAATGCAAGTGATTGGCAGAGGCAAGACGGATTCCCTGACTTCCAGAGCCCACACCTCTCTCCACTCAGCGGAACCACCAGGAGCAGAAACACAGGACCTGCTTCTAGGATGATGTGCCCCCGAAACCTGCCCTGGGCCCGGGGCAGCTGCCAGTACTCACAGCACTCCTGCGCCGCCCTGATGCACAGCTCCTCCGCCGTGTACTCTCCGCTGCCCACCTGGAGGGGCTCCCTGTCTGACAGGTAGAAAAGCACTTCCACCCCGGGCTCAGGGGCCTCCTGATTCACTTCGGTCTTCTTGGAGCTCCGCATTTTAGCACAGAAAGCCATGGCATTGCAGTCCTCTTTTATATTTAGATACTGTGAAGAAAACAAGACTGTGGTCACTCCATGTGCTAAAATTTCCAGTATCTGTTATGAAGGTAAACAAACAGAAATAAGTGGATTGAATAAATACCTCTCCCTGCCCCTTCCCTTCCTGAAAATCAAATGCATCAGAGTTCATGACAGGTGAAACTATGGAAAATAATCAGTTACATAGTCTAACAAATCAACTATGGTCAGACCATATTCTCAAAAATCAGAGTAATTTTAGACATGGCTTAAATTTATTTTCTCTGTTTTACACACAAGTTGTAGCTGAAACACGTGGCTCACTCTGCAACCACTGATGTTAATGATGCTAATACTGCTGCTAACTCTTCTGGAATCATTTCACTATTGAAGAGAACTACGACACAAATCGCACTTTTAATTTTACATCTATCTCCCATTAAACTGCAGGCTCAATAAAGGCGGTAACCATGTCTTATCTATCTACACACCCCCAGAGCCCAGCCCAGGGCTGGCTCTGACAGAGTGTCCACAAAATGAGTAGTAATTCATGTTAATAAATCACACGGAAGAGTCATGAAAATTGATTAATGGAGCTGGGCTCCCAGCACCCCGAGGGAAGGCAGGAGAATAGGCAGCATGCTGTGGAAACAGAATGAGGGAAGGCAGCCTTGCTTTGAAACGGTCATAACCCTATGGTGAGAAGCTTGCAAAAAAGTCATTTATGTGAGCTTCCTAAAGTGGACGGCAACTAGGATCAAAGAGCCAACCTCAGCAACTTTGTCTCAGGCAAGGCCAGAAAGGAGAGGGGAACAAGGGAGATCCCTACATTTTCTTTCTTCCCCTCACTCCAACACCAATGACCTACAAACTAATTTCCTTAACCTGTGGCCACAACTTTCCTCCTGCTTGCCAAGCTAGTCTTCACTTACCCTCCAAAGGAATGTCTCTGTAACATGTCAGATCCTCTAAAGGCCCCCCACTAACCTGCGGAACGACCTCAAACTCCTACCAGGGTCCTCCGTCACCTGGCCAGCTAGCCTCACTAGCCTCTGATTCCCTCCCTCCCGGCCTCTTACCTCATGCTTCACACCCACAAAGCTGTTGTCTTCCTGTTAGCTGGCCCCATCCCCATCCCTCCCCCAATGCAGTTTTTGTCACCTTCCTGCCTTTGTTCATGCTGATTTCTCTACCAGGAATATCTTTCCACCTCATCCCTTTTGGGGCAAACTTCAATTTTCTTTAGAACTCAGTTCAGACTTTACCTCCTCCAGGAAGCCTCCCATTCCGTAAGTTAGATGGCTCTCTCACAAACTCACCATATGGCACTGACGACACTGAATTACAACCACCTTACTCATGTGTCTGTCTGTGTCTCTCCTCACATGTGCTGGAGTTCCCTTAGGACCTGTGTCATTCATCTGTGTTCCCAGGTACCTAGAACAGAGACTTACATGCTTGCAGAATGACCCAAGGAAGCTCCTCAAAACACGCCAAGTCATATAGGGTGCAGCAGTCACAGCTGTCACCACCAAATTCATGTGCTTGGTCTACTAGCTGCCCCAGTGAGCAACCTAAGGGAGTTACAGGAGGGGTGTAACCTAGGTATGCATGCCTCAATGCTACAAACTGAAGGACATTCAATTTTACTTGATTAATCTCTAGAATGAATCTGAAAGCTAGCATCTTCTAAAAACCAGGCAGAAAGACCAAGCTCATAACTTACTTTGAGGCTCAGGTCAACTGTTAAGCAAGAAAGTTCTAAAGCTCAACACTAAATCCCCAAATTCACCCCACGATGAAAAATAGAGATGGAAAACAAAGTAGTTAAAGTCTGCTTCATAATGTGAGATAAACCTTTGTCCTTGAGATTCTATACAGATATAGGAGGGGAAGAATACAAAGACAGTGTTATATACTTTCGCCCTGAGGGGATAATCAGGCAGGTAGACATAATTACACATACACGAGATGTGGCACCATTTGAAATGGGAAAAAACCATACAACTGACAATGTCCAACAAGGGAGGACTCACTAAACAAAGTAAGTAATAGCAACAGGAACACTAGGCAGCTAGTGAAAACAAAACAAAACAACAAAGAAAACCCATAAAGCTATATGAACCAACATTGAAAGGTGTATATGACATACTACGAAGTGAAAAAAGCATAACTCATGTATCATCATCCTTTTAGTTATACATACCTACAATCTGCAAAAACATACAGTAAGTTTACAGTGGAGAATGTCTAGGAGGGGTTACAAGGGAACTTGTACTTTGTATATACTACATTCTCGTACTCAGGACTTCTTTTTAAGCAGCACATTAGACATTTGTGAAGAACAAAAATTAAAATACCAATATTTCAGAACTAAAGGATATATATAGTACAGGTAGCCCTACAATTTCAAGATTGGTTTCATTATTCTTTTTATGATCTATTTTCCTTTTTGTCTTTAATATGCAAATATACATACCTGCATTTATTCGGCTGTCCAATATCCCCAAAAGCAGACTGGATTTTCTTCTCTACTTTCCAAAGCCCGTTCAGAGCTGAGCTAAAGACAAAGAGAAATCAATAAATCAGCTGCAGAGGTAATTGCATCGAAAATAAGAGGACACTTTCATTAGGGAAGCAGCCCAAACCATAAGCGGGAAGGAAGAAGCATTTGGGAGGAAGAAGGAAAAAACATCCCTGATGAGGACACTGAGAGGACAGAGAGGTGCTGCAGGGTACAATCATCAAGAAGATATTATTTTCATGGCTTCAAGAAAGGAAGCGGGGACTTTTGCTTCCTGGCATACAGTGCCCTGCCCAGTGCAAGTGAAGACTGTGTACCTTTTCCATCAACAGCCTCTCCCCTGAGACTTGGAAAAACAGTTCAGGAAGCCCAAAGATGTGCACTTTTATTTCCTATTTCCATTTCCTTTAGAATTACCCTCCGCTCAAAGTGGTCTGTCCTTGGCCTCAATTTAATGGTGAAACAATGTACGGTATGATGAAAGGGGGAGGGCCCTGGAATAAATCTGACGAATGATATACTTTAAGTTCACCAAATATTTTTTGAGCCATTCTTATTTGAAAACTTAGGTAGTACATAAAGTCCCCTCCCAACTCCCTGACCTCACCTCAAAGCCTACTGGAGAAGAATGCCAGCTTGGTTCTACAGAATTAACATGCCTGGTCCCATCCTCACAACCACAATCACCCCCCACACCCCCCACCCCACTCAGAGCTCTTTGCTTTAACTACTTTCCTTGGTGTTCCTCACTAATTATTTTAACAGTAGAATCAAATTATTTTTGCAAATAAGGAGCAACCACCCTCAGTGAATTGAAAGTGGTTTCCAAGTTAACACAGGTTATTGTCTCAGTTTTCTGTATGTCATTCAACACATCTGATCAGAATCCAGCCTTAGGAAGAGCACAGTCCCAGGCATAATGTGGTAGAAGTGGAGAGGGAGCAGAGGGGTGGCTTGAGGATGTGTCACCTCTGAGGCTGCAAGGCCACAGGACCTCCCACAATCCAAGTGGGAGATGGCACGGAGGAGAACATAAAATCAATCTAGAATCAACAGAGTATGTCACAGTGTCATCTTCTGTGCCTCTAGCTAACTCTGGTGACAAACACTGATGAGAGCTAATTTGGGAAGGCTTTCTGCTGTAGACAGGAGGCCACGCAGGGGATATGAGCATGAATTTTGACAGAACAACTTTGATTTGGCTATTTTGACATGGACAATTTTAACAAGAATCAAAGAGAAAATTGTTAGATTGTCAGTTTTTAGAATATAATAAACTATTTTAATTTTGTGGATAGATACCCTGCCCTGCATCAAAACAGCAGCCTGATTATTAGTTACATGCTAGTACCGCGCTTCGGCTCAGAAGCAGAGTTTCAAAACAGAGATTTATTCAATAGTATTTCTGAGTTCTGAGTGCCATGTCACAAGGCCGCAATGAAGAGCAAGAATAATATGGTCCCTGATCACATGGAGCTTACAGTCTGCAGCAGCGGTCCCCAACCATTTTGGCACCACAGCTAGTTTCATGGAAGACAATTTTTCCATGGACTGGGATGTCGGGGGTGGTTTGGGGATGATTCAAGCACTTTACATTCAAGCTCACCTCCTGCTGTGCCGCCTGGTGCCTAACAGGCCCAGACCAGTACCAGTCAGTGGACCAAAGGTGAGGACCCCCTGGTCTACAGGACCAATGGAATCAAACAAAAATGCACAGAAATGGGTAATTATAAAGAGCTTAAAATGCCCTTAAGAAAAAAAAGCTCATATAAAATAAGAGGAATGTGATTGAGCATGGGGCTCAAGAGGAAAATAATACTGACCTAAGATGTAATGGCTATTTGGAGAGGTGGGGAGAAAGCAGTGTGGGTGCAGGATTAGCATGTGCAAAGGCCCTGCAAACAGAAGGAACTAGTCTGGCCTCTCCAGCTGCATAAATAAGAAAATCTCCCTCATACTCGTCTTTACAGCACTAGCCGATTTATCAGCAGTACTTGTCAATAGTATGTCTGGGGCATTTCTACTCCAGGTTTCCTGCAGTGTGCCATCATAGTCTATTGCCAAGGAGGAATGGAAATCAACCAGATGAGCTCCATGCAGAGCATTAAGAAGCCTGCCTCAAATCAGGGAAGGGACACATACTTGGAGCCTTTTAGAGCAGACAGAGACCTATAAATTCCACCAGGTCAAGGCTCTTTAAGGAGAGCTACAGCACAAATCTTTTTAGAACTCATGAAGCATTTTAATAAACAAGACCAGATCCCATGTTACTTGAACTTAGGAGTTGTGGGGCTGTTCTAGGCCTCTTGTAAGATTCTAGGATCAGACTAAAATCACTAACATTCTTCTAGAACTGTAATTCTATGTCAACCTGTAATTAAGCAGAGTTTGTTTTTTCCACTGCAAACAACACTGTGTTGAAATTGCATTGTACCTAATTTCCAAACTGAATTCCAGTATTACTGGGCAGGACAAAAAAAAAATCAATTTGCAATGCTTAGCCTAGAGATTTAACTCTGAGAAAACAAGATCAGCAACAGAATTTCTAGACAACATGCATTTGCTATGATGTTTCATATGGTGACTCAATAACAACAAATTCCCTACTCTCAGAAAACTGACATTCTAATGATAAAGACTTTAAAAGCACTTAAAAGACATGTGGGCATCATCCTAAGCACTTAAACCTAGGACTGCTGATCCAATTTACATGAAATGACAACTGTCCTCATTCAGGATGACAAGCAATTTTTGGTGCTACAGCATTTGTGTAATGGCTGCATTCAAATAGCATTTCTTTTCAAATAAACCAAATGATACGTTCTAGCTACTTATTTTTACAACAGGTAGGAAAGGCGTAAGATCAGTTTATAAATACTTTGGATAATTCCAAGAAATCATTTTAAGTTTCTTGGTACAAGATACAAAAAGAAAATCTTTAATGTTAGAAAAGCTGGCCAGTTGGAACCACACAATGCCCTCTGAAAATGACACAGTTCCCTGGGCTCCACACCCAAGTCAGATGAAAACAGTGCGGCTCAGCAAATGGGAGGACAAAAGTAGGCAATGCTTTTTGAAGAGAGCAGTGAATTTTTCTACCCTAACTTACGTACTTATAAATATCTTTCTTTCCATGACAGGGGATTAATTTTATGGCTCAATGTTGTAGAAGTAACTTTAAATGAAAAAAAAAAATCAGGGAAATTTTGTAGATTCTCAATTTTTTTTTAATTTGTAAAAGTGTTTGCAAGAGACAAGTGCATCTGATACTTTCTGAATGAGGGAAAAGTAACACAAATACAACATAATTCTGTAAGCCTGAACAAGGACTAACCTGCAATAGATGGGATATCACAACTGTTTTCCAAATTTCACAATCCAAAAATCTATTTCTGAAGATACCAAAATGCTCTTATATTTTCAAGAACATCTTTTGAAACACTAGTACCTGTATAAGGAAGAACATACAATTATATTTGGAATAGTGGAGAAAAGAGACATAAAAACAGACTATGTTAATATTCACAAATATAATTATCACTGGTAGATTTACATGATAAAAAACAGACTGGATAATGGTTAAAATCAATGATAATCAAAATAAAATACTTTGGGTTATCTAATTGTTTTTACTAAAGAAACCATCACATCTCCAATGAGTTACTTTATGTATGCCTTAAAGGAGTCAAAACTTTTAATCTCTGAAAATACAAATAAAATGTTGATGAATTAAGGTATGAACTCAGGGGAAAAAATGTTTTTAATGTAATTAGAAAATTCCCTGAAATCAGCTGCTTAATACACACCTTTAAAATTTTAAGATTAAAGATCTTAAACATTAAAAAACTATTTCAGCAGGCACTAGTCTTAAGGTTGGTAAGGAAACTTAAAGCAAAAATGCAGGCTTCTAAAGGACAGGGATTTTAATTTCTTTTGTTTAGCGCTTTACACCAGCACATATTAATTAGGTGATCAATACGTATTTAAATAGTTGTTAAACAAAAGATGAAGGTGACAAATTAAGCAATATATGCAACAGAAAAGTCACCATAATCCCAAGTGTGTAGGTTCTTAATGACTTGATACACAACTAGCAAGTGTGACCGTGAGCAAATCATTTTAATCTGTGAACCTCAGTTTCCCCATCCATTAACCTGAGAGGAAACATCCTGTCTAAACAGTTGGGTAAGGATCAAAAAAATCTTCATCAAGCTCCTATAGTACCTTTTGCAATGAGGCCAGAGATGTGACAGTGCTCAGAAAGGTGTTAGGTGGTAAAGCAATATAATGTAGGCATATGGCAGAAGACAAAGGTAGACTGAGCTTGCTTAGAAAAACAAAGGAATACACAGGATTCTGAGCAAAGGCCTGGTCACAAATCAAAGTCCCGTTCCATAAATCTCGGATGACACAGCAGAGCAACTAGACTCGTGAGCTGGTGGCATCCTGACCTGGGTTTGAATCCTGCCTTCCACACCTATTAGCTATTATAATCTTAGGCAAGTTATTTAACATCCCTAAACCTCAATGTTCTCAGCTTTAAGTGGAGGGATAAAATAGTGTATATCTCATAGAGCTGTTAAGAGTTAAATGAGTTAATGTACATAAAGTGCCTAACAAAGATTTTGGCCACATTTTCTGTTAAACTGATTACAGCTTGATAGAATGCTGTTTAGTCAAGCAGAGGGGATTCCAGTATCTCCAGTATCTCTCATGCATGGAACTAGGCACTGGCACTTAATACTCATAAGAAACAGGAGAGGTTTTAGGCCAATCAAATGGAGTGCCAGAAGTCAAACACTGATTCCAAAGATTTGCTCCTTTCACAGAAGGGAGAAAACTGCTTTAAAATGCCCCCGTCAGCAACACCACTATCTTCTCTGTTTTCTTGATACTTTAGAGAGTCTAACATCCACCTAGGAGACTGACCTCGTTCCAAGGCCCTTCCCTTTAGAGATGGTCATTTAAAAAACCAGCTGCACTCCAGCTCTCCACTAACTCACTGCTCTGGCACCACTACTGCAGGTGTGCAGAGGAAAAGTCCTGGTGGGCCTGGCACCTGCCCACCCCACAGGGCCATGGAACCTCCTGGAGGACTAACACACACATCAAGACAGGGAAAGCATCTCTGCATCCCTTTCAGTCTCATCATCAGGGCTTCACGGCTGCAGGAACCTTGGACATGACTTGTGTTCGTTGCTCCCAGTGCCCCCCTACTTTGCTGAAACCCAGAACAACTGCTCTAACAAAAGCATCACAAGGTACTGTGCAAAGCTGATGGATTCTAGCCAAAGGACCAGATAATATAAATATAAAACCTGCTATTTTATCCCGTCAGCAAGTCAGAATTATGGCTTTTCTATATGCCATTCCTGCCACACAAAATAACTCACTTATAGCTATGGCAGCAATTCCAGGAATACCCCAGGACCGTAAGTGCTGCTTCATTTACAATAAACTTCCAGGGACGCTCAAACAATCAATGCCAACTCGATGGGTCAGGGCTCTCTGCTCTGCTCCCAGCAAGCCTGCTTTCCCTGAGAGGGTTTCTGATCATAGTAAATATAGTACTCTGCTTAATTAAAGTCAGTAAGTGTTTTCCCAAAAGCCACATTATATCAAGATGCTTTGCTACTTTTTTCTTCTTTTACCACTAATACAAGTATAAGGTTGTTGAAGAGCACAGAATATAGGGGTCAAAAACACGGTAGCAGGAGTGGACACGCCAAACATGGAGGGTGCAGAATGATGCCTTTGCCTTCTGTGTTTTTCAACCATTCTTGTATCATCGCAATAAAACCTTGTACTTTAGAGCTTAAAACGGTTTTCACATCTATAACCACATTTGAGTCTCGCAGTCCCTTTCACAGATGAGAAGATTCAGCTTCAGACTTTCCCACGGTCAAGTGGCCAGCGAGTGGTAAGGCTAGGCTCAAACACATTTCTTGGCCTTCAGCTTCACTGCCCTTTCAGGTTGCTGCACTTCCTTAGACAAGTCATGGGACTTTGGGGAAATCTACAGAAGTACCACAATTAAATCCGAGCCCACCAAAACCTTACAGTCTATTAACAGCTGGCCAGATAAACATACAACAGGGGAACTTCAAGAAAGCGGATGTAGAGGTGATGCGGAGAGACGGGCAGTGAGAACTACAGGAGTCAAGAGAGGGCCGTGACGTGATCGTGGAGAGTGGAGTCTGTTTCCAGCTTGGAGGAATAGGGGAGGTTTTAAAAGACAGAAAGGAAGGGTACAACTGTTCTGGAAAAGGGCCAGGAGCAAGGAAAACAATGATGGATGGATGTGCAGGAAGAAATATGCAGACCAGGAGGGATCCTGCAGGACAAGGCAGATGGTGTGGAAAGTGAAGAGGGTCCCATGGGGGACAGTGTCTGTGCCCCAGCCTCCTCCTGTAGGCAGTAAGGGAAACGACCCATCCATCAGAAAGGGGCCCCAGTTCTAGCCCAGTTCTGCCAGAACCTGCCTGATCTTGAGCAAGCCTCTGAAGCAATCTGAGCTCAAATCCTGTGAAGTAAAAATGTATTTATGTGACTTCTCAAGGTCCTTATGAACAGAAGCAGTCAGAAACCTGGGGGTCACCCTAACCTGGGTTTGGACTCCAGCTTTAAAGTCTGTGTGACCTTAGGCAAGTTATTCTACCTCTCTAGGTTTTATTTTCTCTGTAAATGGAATTAATAAAAAGTATCTACAGGGCTGTTGGGAAGATTCAATATTTCTCTAAATCTCTTTTTATAAAGTAAGTTTTTGACTGACTAATACTCAGTCAAAAACTAAAAGCTCAGAGTTCATTAGGAAATCAGTTTCCTCTGAGTACATTCAAGGATTAAAAAAAAAACTTTTTGATTAAAAAAACACAATAAAAAACAAACTCTATCTTACAAATGTCTAAAACAATGTTATACTGCACAACTAATTTTTCATTAATTTGTATTTCCAAAATGCCATGATGCAAAGACACAGAACCTCTTGCTAATACGCACTACAGCAAAGCTTAAAGGTACCTTAATTTAAAGGAATACCAGGAAACCACCCTGAATCTCTCCACACCATCAATGACTTTCACTAATTTATATGTGTATCTGCTCTGTATTCACACACTGCCTCTCTCTGTCCTGTACTAAGCTCTTTTGGGGGCAGAAATCCATTGTGCACATTTCCTGTAATTTTTTAACCACTCAGGATTCTTTGGTGCAAACAAGAGGAACCAGCTCTGTTTACCATAGGACAAAAAAAGGAAAGATATAAAAACACAGAAAGAGTCTGATAAGGACATCATTCTAGCATGGCCACCACTGGACACCAGATAGCACCACTGGACCCTTCTCTGCTGTTTCCATGAATGATCTCATCCCTCTGTATAATATTTGTTCCATTCCCTCCAGATTCAAAATCCTGGAACTGAAGGATGCAAGAGGCTTAAACTAGCTCACCCCTAGTCATAGGTGTATACCTCCTTCAGCTTCCATAGCAACAAAGACTATTGTGGAAATGAAGGAGATTTAGATGCTAGATGATCCCACAAATGGCACAGTCCACTCTAACCGATACCCCAAAAGAACTCAGCTACTGCCTCAAAATATAAGTGAAGTTAGGGGAGAAAGTAAGAGGAAATCTCAAAACAAACAAAAAAATGTTTCCCTACATGTGTCCTTACACCTCTCCTCAACCAGGAAACTGTAACCAGTTTTTATGCTTAGCTTTGAAATAGCCTGCCAACAAGGGCTCCAATTTAAACTGCAGGCAGAGCTCTTCAGTGAGTAACGCACTTGGTCTTCACTAAGGCAGCAGACTTGATCACCAGGTCGACCCTGCTCCTTCAGAGCACTGAGCCATCATCTCTCACTCTCCTACCTGCTCTGTCTCAGCTGTCTCCAGCATCGGCCAAGAACCCACTAAGGGCTGAGAATAACTAGGGGATATCCCAGGAACCTGTGCCGATGGCCATGCTTTAACAGCAGTTTTTCCAACCTTTTGACCATGATGCACAGAATGAAATATATTTTAGTGTGTGACACAAAATGAATTTCACAGAAAGATACTCTACTATGTGCAATTCACTCTGATATTTTCTATTCTATACTATTCTCTTCTATTTAATAATATATTTTTAAATGGTAAAGAAGACCTACAAAGTGAATTTCACAGTCCACTGATAAATATCAAATCACAGTTGGAAAAACACTAGTGTAAAGGGCTCAACAAAATAACCAATAATAAAATTTACTTTATATTCACTATTTACATCCAATGTGCATCCTGCCCCCAGCTGAACATAAAACAGTGAAATGTGATCATCTGGAATGTCTGATTACCAGAAGTTCCTTCCTCTTTTCCCACTGTGTGTAGCCTACGATATTTCAACACCAACAGCTGTGCTAAGACCCACTGTACAATGCCACACTCAGTCTTCACTGTACAATATGTAGCGTTTCTTCTCCCAGAAAGTTCTCCAGTTGGTTATGTCCTAAGTCCATATGATGTTAGAGATCAAGAAAACATAGAAACTATACCCACAAAACATGGAAGATCCATGTTTTAAATTCTGCCAATAACTGCTACTCTTATCCATGATTAACTCCCACAGTCCCCAGTTGCTAACTTTATGCTTTGGGGAAACCAAAGCATAAAAAAATTCGAAGTCCATTCTGTTTACTTCACATCTGTGCAAAATTTCCAATGCATTTCATAAAAATAACCACTGTGAACAGAAAGAAGAGTTCAATGTATGGCTATCAATGGGAATTTTCCAAGTCTTGGAGGTTTAGTGGTTGATAACCTGAATCAGATAGGAGTCTTTTGTAGCAACAGTAATTATATTTATCTACCAATGAACTGAAAAAGGTGAACAGATATACCTACCCCTTTCTCAAGATAAATGCTCACTTTATACAATGAGACACTTCTTTGTAACCTCGAAGTGAGGTCCCAAGCATGTTCAAAGCATGACTACATCTATAATTCTTTTTTCAAATGGCCCTTGTCTAACAAAAAACACTTCAATTTAGCCAAACTGGCATTTCATTGGACCAAACTACTTAGTGGCAATACCTGGTCTTCATTCATCCCATTTAATTTTCCTGTTGACTTTTTTTTGTGGGGGCAGGGGAGGAGTACAAATTTCAGCCATGATGATTCTTTTGTTTCTCCTTTCAAGGGAATAAAAATGAGATAGAGGAAAGGAGGATAATCTGCTAAGACTACTGTTGAGATAAATATTATGGTAGGATGTTAATGACTAATTAGACTAAGCAGAAAAATGAGCATAATAACAACTAGGAGAAATAACTCACTTGTTCCTGGACAGCATTCATTAAGTAAAATAAGCAAGCAAAAACTCATCATGAAAAGCCTGTGAAGTACAGTTTGGCAAGAAGAAAAGATGCATCATCAAGAAGAGTAAGCAACCCAAGAATGTAGCAAGGTTATAAGAGTAAGTAACCCAAGAATGTGGCTTTGGTAGCCATGTTACTGGCTACCAAACACAAGACACACCCAACCAATGCAAAAAATCCTGTTCTGAGAAGTGTGAGGTGGGGGCTGGTGCAGCCAGTCCAATCCAGAAGGCTTCAGGGAAACCCAGTGTGGTGGGGTTCAACGGTCAGGTCAAGAAGACCTGAGCGGGAATATTGGCCCTGCCACTTATTACCTGTGTTCAAGTCGTTTGTCAACTTTCTGTGGTTGTTTCCTCAATTGCAAATAAGAATAATAATTATTTTATAGGATTGTTTTAAACCCTGGAAGAAAAAAATATATAGGTCTAGTAGAACACCTGGCCCACAGGAGACATATAAAAGTATGACAATTATGGAGGGGATGGGATTTGAACTGGACCTTTAAGGATAAGAAGATACAAACAGGATGAAAATCGCAGCTGACTAAGGGAAACATTCCAAATCATGGTAATGTGAAAAACAGCAAAAGCAGGAAAGGGGAAGTGTAAAATCCTTTGGAGACTGAACAGAAAGAGGAAAGGAAGAAAGCTGAGGCCAGCTTACAGTGGACCACAAATGCCCACACCTAAGGAGTCTGGACTTTCCTTTGAGGAGATAACCCTCAGGGAGAAGTCAAATCACCAGACTCACATGAATTCTTCAGAAACAAGAAAAGTCCCCCTTGTGTGTGAATGTGCTACATGGGGGTGGGGCGCTCAGACACAAGGAAATGACGGGGCAAGGCTTAAGGACACTTGAAATTCAAGTGTGGAAAAATAATAACCTTTGTTTTAAGTATTTTAAATGCATCAACTAGCCTTTGATGGATATATAGGCATGGCACACTGACATTCCCCACTTCCCCTGAGGCGTGATCATCCCAGGACAATAAAGGTTATCCGAGTAAGAGCTAATTTGAATATTCATTTTGGGACTCCATACTCTAACCCCACCTTACTATACACATACCTTCTCAAAGAAGAAATTTCTTTCTTTAAGAGAGAGAGAGAGCTCCCGCTAAAAGTTTTCTTCTACGAATTACACTATGAATGAGTCAGAGAAAACTTTCCCAGAGCTTTTTCCTCAAGGCTGAAGAGACTGGCTGGGGCCTTTTCTATCAGCTCGGGAAGGCAGGCAGCACGAACATGCTGCTGGTGATTCACCCTCCTCCGGGTGCAGCCTGAGGACTACCCTGGGGAGCCACTCCGAATTATTTTTGTAACATCTTGTCCTTGGATGAAAGGGAACACAGAGTCAGCAATAGGAGGCCAGGGGGTCATCTATTACTCAGTGGCGTTGTTTATGCCGCCCTGTTTCCCTATCATCCAGAATTCAGTCTCCTGGATCACTGACTGCCCATGTTCCCAGGCATTTAAATAGGGTGGAATTCACAAAAATCACGTTGGATGGAAATTTATCTGCCTTTGATGATTCAAAAGGTCATATCGGAACTCCTCAGGCCTCAGAATCATACTTTTGACCAATTTTCGCTTCACAAAACTGTGAGGGGGAAATGGGGGTGGAGAACCCAGTTAGGAGACTCTGCATAAACAAATTCCCTTCGACTATCATCCATTTAAACAGTCTCCAAGAGCTTGCATGAATGTTCTATCATCCAGGTGGTCCCTGAACATTTCTGGTCTTGGCCAAAAGAATGTGTTTTTACAGTGCACTACATGGCTAATGTAGCAGAAATGTTGCACAAATCAGGTCTTCTGATGCCAAATCTCACAAATCCTACACTGCACCAAAATAAATATTAATGAAGGAAACTCTGCCTTTTCAGTCTTTCTCCAAATGAATGCAAAGAAGCAAAGTCAGCTTAACTGTTCATAATCATTAACTAATCAAAATCAATAAATACAATTATATACTTTTTACAACTTACAAAGCACTTTCAATACATAATCTCTATTGCTCCTCAATAATTTTAAGTATCATTCCTCTTATTTTACTCATAAGCAAAGTAAGGCCTAAAGACACTAAGTGACTCATGAAAGGTCACGTGCATTTATTAACTGAGACTCAAATCCAAGTCATCAGGAGGCACAGGAAGTGGAAACTAAGGAAAAAATGACAAATGATCATGGTGAAAAGGTCAAATTTCACTAATAGTCAAATCAAATTAAAATGACAGAATGTCATTTTTTACCTGTGTAATCAGTAGGGGTTATATGGTTATCTTTAAGTATAGATATAAGCCTGAATTAGGTAGAAGTATAAATTACCATCATCTCCAAACTATAAAAGATATTTAGACTCATGATAATAACAGCGTGCATTCAAGAATACAGAAAACACTGAAAAGCCAAAGTTCCTCTCTCTACTCCCCAGAGATGATCACCATTCAGTTCTTTGGTGCAGCCTTCCTGAAGGGCAATTTGGCTCCACATGTCGGTTTGGACTTAAAAATCCTTGTTTTGCTTCAGCAACCCCAAAATACATTAATGAGAAAAGCAGGTTACGAAATAGCATGTAGATGATCCTAACTATGTTGCATGGACACAGGCAAAAAATCCTAGAGAGAGAAAAACGATGGAGAACGGGGAGGGCACTCTAAGAATCACCTGTGTTAACAGTGGTTATCTTAGGTGCCGTGGAATTAGTGCTTACTTCATTTTTATGCTTTTGAAGGTTTTCCATGTGTTCTACAACTGTGTGTTACTACTCTAATCAAGTGGGAAAAGTAATTCTCCAGGGTTACACAGTGAGTTAGGGCTGGGGCCAAGGTTCAGAAGAGTGAACTCCTACTCCACTATTTAAGCCATCATGTCCATATATCACTCTGCCTGCTGTGATTTTAAAACAGTTCAAGAGCTACTGATGACCCAAAGCAAATAAGAGATGTGGCAAAGCAAAAGGTAATTATCTGCCAATGAAAAAGCAAGATATTAAGTGCTATGACTTCAGAGGAGAGAGATTGTTCTAGCACAGAATGATACCAAAGGCTTTATGAATCAGAGATCTGGACAAGTAAAAAGAAGAGGTGAGCACCATTCCAGGTGATGAGAAAGATGTAATCAAGGGCACCAGGCAGAAAATCAGTAAGCCTATTTTGGGGAACAGCAAACAGAAGACTTAAGCCTATTCATAAAGAGAAACAGGAGACAAGACCGAGGAGGTAGGCTGGGGTCAGACTGAGACAGAAGAAACGATGGTGCAGAGGAGAGAGGAGTTGGGAGTCCCAGACTGCTCACACATCCAGCTGGTGAGTAACTCACCATCATTCGTGCTCCTTGGTCTCTATCATCCCATTATTTCTCTCTCAAATTAAAGCAACAGTGGTCCCAAAAGTTCCTGCCTTCTTTCTCATCTGCCTCTACTGCAGCCTCCACAACGCACCCAGTCATATTTCTATCCCACAAAGCTGAAATCTTACCCTTTCAACTTAAACTCTATTATTTCCCACTCTCTTAGGGAAGATGGCCTTCAAGGCTACTTGTGATTTAACCTCCCATGGCTTATCACTATTTGTATTCCAGAATCCAAATGTAATGAGTTATTTGCAGTTCCTGTAATCTAACACAACTTTGTCCTCCAAGCCTTTGCCATTCCCACTCCTTCAACTCACAGCTCAGGAATCATCTCCTCCACCCAGGCTTCCCTGTGCTTACCTTTACAGCAGTACTTAGAACCCTGCTCTGCAACTGTCTGTAGAATTGTGTCTTTTCCTCTGTCTTTGTGCCCCACCAACCCACCCCTTTCCCCTCGAGGCCCCCAGGAGTAGGGACTGTAGCTGTTATCTGGCAATATGCAGCACCAAAAATCAGTGCCTACGAGACAGCAGATATTCAATAAATGCTTGCGGAAGAAACAAACACTTAAGTTAAACATTTCCTTTGCCAGGATGCCTTCCCTAGCCATCCCTAGCCATCCCTAGCCATCCCTGCTTCCCTCCAGAAGTACTCACCTAGTCCACATGAACACTGTGTACTAGCTAGCATTTCAGAAACTGTTTTGCAGTATTAAATGTGTAGTGAAATGCCTAACTAAATTGTGAAAAACTAACTTTGTATTTTTTATACCACCCCCACCCGCACGGTGGTACCCATGAAAAAGCCCGCAGCCTGTTCTTTTTTCTAATGAGGACCAACATATCCTGACGTTTCTCCATGTGCCAGGAGGCATCTAAAATAATAAAGTCTACTATCAACTTAACTGGGCCTTCGAGTGGAAAAAAAAAACTCAAGTTCATACAAGGTATTAAGCAAATATTGATTTCTATTACAGATCAATGATAAATTGTGAATCAAAATTATAGACAGTTTTCAATTATTTTCTTATTTATATTACCCTGTGAAGCCTTTAAATTTATTAAGAGTAAAGTTCAGTGCCTTTTCATATATTCATAAAACTGTACATCTATCACATCTATCTGATTCTGGAACATCTGTATCATCCCCAAAACAGACCCCATGCCCACCTGCAGTCCTCTCCGTTCTCGCCTCCACATCCTTTGGCAATCGTTCATCTTTCTGACTATTCTGGACATTCCATATAAATAGAATCATAAATATGTAGCCTTTTGTCTGGCTTATTTCACCCAATGTTTTCAAGGTTCATTCATGTTGTAGCATGTGTCTGAATTTTATTCCATTTTATAGCTGAATAATATTCCATTGCATGAAGGCATTTAAATTTTTTAAATATTTTAGAAAAATAAAAGTAGTAGAAATAAAGATACTCCTTGATCTTAAACATCACCATAGAAAGCAGAAAACAGTATTATCAGAAGTGTATTCGTTACCACAGCTTTCTCATTTAATCATGATAATAACCACCTATGAGGTCAGGGGAGTCTTCATTTCTTCAGATGAGAAAACTGGAGCTCAGAGAGATTACAACGCCAAATGTCATTGCCAAGTGTAGCTAGTAAGCGGTAAAACCACAACAGTCAATCTATTCTACCCCCTTGGTACTCTCAGCAGTAAAATGGGTCCCACTATTTGTACCCTCAGTAAAACTAAGCAGCCTCTCCCTGTCAACCAGCTGATAAAAGCTAAAGGACAATGTCTGAATCCCTCACTCATCTGCTTTCTCACAAACAGTTATTAAACTCCTATGCCCCATGTAAGGGTCTAGGGACATAACATGAACACTGAGCATACACAGTGCCTTTATTTATATATATACATATCTGTAAAGGTTTTGTTTATTTATTTTTAGAGAGAGGGGAAGAGAGGGAGAAAGGGAGAGAGACATCGACTGGCTGCCTTCTGGACAAGCCCCACCTGGCTTCTCACACATGCACCAACCAGGAATTCAGCCAGTGACCTTTTGCTTTGCCAGAAAATGCCCAACCAAGTCACACCAGTCAGGGCCACCATAGAAAGCAAGGCCCTTGTTTACAGATTTTTAAAAATTTTGTTGTACTGTGTTACTGCATATTACAATGAGAGACTTAAGGACATTTAAATGATGTTGGAAAGAAAAGAGCCAAAAGGATGACGGTGAAGATACAAGACAAAGAAGGGAAGATCTAATAAACCAAATGTCAGAAGAAGATGGGGATGGACAGGCAATAAAGCCCCTCGATTCAGAGCGGGTAGTAGAGATTGCTAGTTGTATGCCATTATCCTTCTTCCCCTTCTTTGATAATTTACAGTTGTGCAGATGGATGCCCACAATGAAGACTACAAATGCCAACCTCTTGCAGCAAGACAAGGTCATGAGAGTCAATTCTGGCCAATGGGATACAAACAAAGTGTTGTACGGCAGCTTCTTCCCAAGAGGCTAGCATATGACCTTTGCCCCTTAGTATCCTCCAGAAATATACACAGCCTCTAAACCTTTTAAGGTGAGCTTCTAATATGAATGAGATAATGAACAATATGAGGATTAAGTGACAGGGTAGGAAGCCTAGTGGATAAGAACACAAAGTTTAAAATCACTCCTCTGGGTTCCAATTCTGACTTTTCTTTGAGAAACTTTGTCAACTTAGACATGTTCCTAAATCTCCGAGCCTAAACTCCTTAATCTATAAAACGGGCTTCAATAAATAGTGCTGGGAAACTGGACAACACAAAAGAATGAAACAGAACCAATATCTGACACCATACACACAAAAAAAACAACTCAAAATAGACTGAAGACTTGAAAATAAAAGTTGAAACCATAAAACTCCTAAAAAAAATAGGTGGAGACAGAGAAGAACAAATACCACATGATCTCACTTATATGTGGAATCTAAAGAACAAAATAAGGAAACAAACAAAACAGAAACAGACTTGTAAGACACAGAACAAACTGACAGATACCAGAGGGGAGGGGTGCTGGGACACTGAGTAAAAAAGGTGAAGGGGTTAAGAAGTACAAACTGGTAGTTACAAAACAGTCATAAGGATGCAAAGTAGAGCACAAGGAATACAGTCAACACTGTAATCCCTGTGTATGGTGCCAGGTGAGTACCTGAAATACCAGGAGGAACCCTGTGGAACACATATGACTAACTGCTGTGCTCTACATCTGAAACTAATACAAAATAATGTTGAATGTAAACTGTAAATGAAAACTAAAATAAATTTTAAAAAATAGGTGGTAAGCTCCTTGGCATCAGTCTTGGCTGGCAATGATTTACTGGATTTGACACCAAAAGCAAAGTAACAAAATCAAAAACAAACAAGTGAGACTACATCAAACTAAAAGGTTTCTGCATAGTAAAGGAAACATCAACAACATGAATGGCAACCTACTGAATGGAGGAAAATATTTGCAAGTCATATATCTGATAAGAGGTTAATTCCAAAATACATGAAGAATTTGCACAACTCAGTACAAAACAATCTGATTAAAAAATGGACAGAGGATGGCCAACAGGTATGTAAAAAGGTACTCAACATCACTAATCATCAGAGGAATGCAAATTAAAACCAAAATAAGCTATCATCTCGCCTCTTTTAGGATGTTTATGATCAAAAAGACAAGAAATAACAAGTGTTGTTGAAAATGGAAAGAAGGGCACTCTTGTGCACTATTGGTGGAAATCTAAATTGGTGAAGCCACTATGAAAAATGGTATGGAGGTTCCACAAAAAAAATTAAAAACAGAACTACCACATAATCCAGCAATTCCACTTCTGTGTATTAATCTGAAGTATATGAAAACGCTCCGTGATCATAGCAGCATCATTTACAATAGCTGAGACATAGAAAATAACCTACATGTCAATCGACCAATGAATAAACAAAGAAAATGTGATACATACATATATATACATACACACATCATGGAATATTAAGCCATTAAAAAGGAAATTCTGCTATTTGCAATGACATGGATGGACCTTGAGGGCATTATGCTAAATGAAATACTGTAAGTCAGACAGACAAAAACAAATTCTGCATGATCTCACGTATATGTGGAATCTAAAAACAAAAAATGGAACTTATAGATACAGAGAATAGACTGGTGGTTGCCAGAGGCAGAGGAAGGGGGAGATGGGAGATGAGTGAAATGGGTGAAGGTGGTAAAAAGGTATAAACTTCCAGTTATAAGTAAGTTCAAGAGGTGTAAGGTATGGCATGGTGACTGTAGTTCAGAGTACTGTATTATATATTTGACAAGTTGCTAGGAGAATAAATCTTAAAAGTTCTCATTATAAGAACAAAAATTTAACTATGTATGGTGATAGATGTTAACTACATTTATTGTGGTAATCATTTCACTATATATGTGTGTGTGTGTATGCATATATATAAACACACTCATATATAATCATTATGTTGTATGCCTAAAACTAATATAATATTATACATTATAAATGAATGATCAATGACCTGATTGAGACTGGAAGTTCTAAAGTAAGCAACATGCTAGAAATGTATTAAAAGGAAAAATGTAGAAAATATCATAAGAATTCAAAAACAAAATAGGAATAATATTACTTCTCATCTCCTAGTACTGGCAGTCAAGTCCTTGTCAGGGAAAAAGGAACTATGTGACTGCTACTGTGGCAGTAACTCTAAATGATACCTTTGTCAGGAGAGTATGCTAACACCACCCACTTGTGCTAGAGTCAGCATATCTGACTCAGAGTCAGAAAACATGTCCAGTGTATCTCCATCCTACAGGTTACTGCAATCAAAATCTAACTTGGATTCTCTCCCTGGCACATTCCATGCTCTTGGGAAAGTCAGCACCTTAACTTCCAGTTCCTGGAGGGCAAGAACAAGATCTTTTCTACAGCCTCAAGGAATAGCTGCCACAGTGCTCTGGAAACTAATAGGGATGTATTTGTTCAATAACATCTACTGAGAAGCTACTATGTGCCAGACACTGTACTAGGCACTATGGTTATAGTGAGGAACAAGAAAGACAAGATTCTTTAATACAGAAACACACATAATTTTTTAAAGATTTTATTTATTTATTTTTAGAGAGGAAAGGGAGGGAGAAAGAGAGAGAGAGAGAAACGTCAATGTGCGGTTGCTGAGGGCCTGCTGGGGGCCGTGGCCTGCAACCCAGGTATGTGCCCTGACTGGGAATCGAACCTGCGATGCTTTGGTTCGCAGCCCACACTCAATCCACTGAGCTATGCCAGCCAGGATAATTTTTTTAAATGAAAGTTACTGGGGTGACATTGGCTAACAGGGTCATATAGGTTTCATGTGTACATTACTGTGACACATGACCTGCATATTGCATAACATTTTAAATGTTGATTTAGTTAATGAATCTGAACTAGAAAATGTCATAGCCAGGAGTGACATTAATGACTAATTCATTCAACCTACTCATATATTATAAATGTGAACAAATTCCAACAGTAGTTTAGTGGCAAGATCAAAATAAATATAAGGATTAGATTAAATCAGTATTCCCAAACTGTTTTCTAGAACCTTATATTTCTATGTAATGACAATAATTGTTCTATACACATATTGTTCAGAATATGTGGAGAAAAGAAATGTAGGTCCACAGTGAAATGAACTGGGAAAACACTGGTGAAACAAAGTTAAATAGTATTTTTAACATGAACTCTCAGCCTTGAACATGCTAATAAATGTAGTGAGTCTCCAACTTCTGCAAAAATATTTGACTGGGGACTTCTTTTTCAATGGAATATATATTTGGAAAAGTCTGAATTAAATAACCTTTATGCTCTCTTTCACCTTTCAAATTCTATAAATTTATCTAAAAGTATCAATTTCAGAAAGCCTTCTTTCCTGAGATGATTTAATATACTGGATTCTTTAGAAAAGGCATTAATTCATTCATCCACCCATTCATTTAATCAATTATATTCATATTATTTCTCTCCCTCTCTCTCTCTCTCTGTTCCCCTCTCCCTCTTCCCCATCTCCCCTTGTTTCACATCCTAAAATTGAATAAACACAAGCATAGGAATTAAACTAAGATTTAAGTTTAATCAACCAGACTAAAAAGGTACTGATAAAAGTGGGGGAGAAGGGGGCATTTTTGCAATGTCACTTCAAACAGGTGTTCTGGAAGGTAATGCCAGGGCAAAGCTACATTTCCCTATTGCTCAATAACCCAAACACCTGGGGAAAGTCCTTGCAATTCCCCAACTCTGCCCCAAATGATCCTCTGCCTTTATTTGCTTAGGCCTTCTTGCTTTTTTCCCCCCTTCACCCCACTTGATTTTCCTATTTTCATCTCCAATCTTTCTGAAAGTCTTCTCATTTCACCACATGATTGGATAAGTTATATGACACACTGGCAAGCGGCCACAGAGTCTTCCCAGAAGAGAGCCCACTTCTCAGGAAACCCTGCCTCGTTCCCAGTAAAGGGAAAATGACAGAGAAGGGAGGTGGCAGAGAGTGAGATGTTGGCAAGTTCAAACAGCTTACCGCAATTTGGGAACTCATGCAGATATCTGTTCACAGAAACAGGCCACACTAACCGTATCTAATTCATACTTAATACATATAAACATTTTTATACATGTGTCAAATGAGAGTGTCAAATTTTTTTAGAATGAAAACCCTGTTAACAGTAATTGCTCATAATCCCTCTGCTGTGCATTTTCTTGAACTGATAAAACAAATAATCATATTTAAACCTTATGTCATGTGGCAGGCCTGTTGTAAAATTTCCCGAACAACCTCCCCACCCTCACGCCCTCTCCCTGAACAGATACATGACCTACACATTGGGAAGCTCTACTATAGACCCAATTCACACACACCTCACCCAATCCCTTGCAAACAGAAGAAAAATTAAGTAGGAAAATGATTTCCCTACCTAACTTCCCCATCTCATATACTTATTTATGTAATTAAGCAATAAATAATCTTTAGTGTCTACTCATGTGTATTATCTTCCACGATCCCTAGAACAGTTTTGAGAGAGAGGTCAGGTTCTAGCATCCTCATTTTTAGAGGCTGGAGGCTCCTCCATTTCCCAGTCTCCAAATGCTGTTGGGCCCCAGGCCTCAGACTTGATTTACCCTTTCTCTATCCACACTCACTACCAAAATGATCACACATAGTTTTATGACCTAAATGCCATTCATATGCTGACATTTCCCAACTTATCTCAGAATTCCCCTCTCAAATACTGAATTGCCTCTTCAACATCTCCACTTGGAAATCCAAACAGCATTTAAAGCCCATATAAAAAAGCAACACTAGATTCCTATAACCACCTCCCTCTTCCTCAGTGTTCAACATCCCAGTAAATGCCACCAATCTTCACCATACTGTTTCAGAAAAAAAAAAAAAAAAAAAAAAAACCTAGAGGTCAGTCTTCACATATCTCTTTCTCTCACATCCCACATATAAACCATCACCAATTATATCAGCTTTAGCTTCAAAATGAGTCATGCGCCCAACAATTTCTCACTACCTCCACTGCTACTACCCCTTCCCAGTCACGACCACCTTCTGACACAAGCAACCCAGAGACAGGAGTGGTGCAGGTTTATTCTCTACTGAATCTCATATCTGCAATGTCTGACACAATAAACAGTGAATGAATACATGAATACCAGCTCAGAGAGGTGATCTGACTCAGAGTAAGTTAATGACAACAGCCAAATCTTGAACCCAGACTTCCACATGCTGAAGAAAAAAATCCTTCCCACTATTCCATAGTTTTAAAGCTTTAAAGGAAAGGGTGGGAGTGAGGTAAATAAATACTACTACCTTTCATCTTTATGCTTGTTTTATTTTTTTTTACCTTTTACCTTTCATCTTTATGCTTGTTTTATTTTATTTTATTTTTTTTACCTTTTACCCTTCTCTATCAAATGTACATACTCAAAACTTCTTTTCCAACAAACTTCTATTTCAGGCACTGAGGAAATGCACACAAAGAGAAATGTTAGTGGATCCAAAGTACAATAAACTTTTCAGAAACAACTTTAAAACTGAGTCCATATTGATAAAATAGAATAAAACATTTTAAAGACTAATAAAGATAACAGGGAAAGGGACCGGATCAGATGCTTCTGTTAACCTAACCCCAATTCTGAACTGAAAATATCGGAACACAGGGTAGGGCAGGGGGTGGTTCTATGAAGAGCAAAGCGATATACGCATACATTTTATCTAAATGCCCGTGTATACCTACTGGCAACCTTAAAGCACAGCTATTAGAAAAGGAGAGGGCCGGGTTCTGAAGAAAATAACACTTTTCTAAGCATAGTAAACCTCTAGGCCTTTCCGAGACGAGCAGCCCAGGGTAGTTTCTAAAGAGTGCCAGACCCACGACAGGCTCTGCCACAATGAATCTCACCACTCTGAGCCCAGGTTCCTCAGGTACAAGAGCATATGAATGAGATGTGTTAGACGTGTGCTCTTGGCCCTGACATGCCAAGCAAATTTTATGGAATTGGGCCCTGAGAAGACACAGAATCTACTTCAAGTACAATAAAATATACTTCCAAGTACAACAAAATATACTAATAAAATGCACATGTGTTCCTTTACTATCAGATAGTTCTTAATTACAAAAGAGCTAGGAAGACTCAGCTCACACAAGTGTGCTTGCTGATTAAAACATAATCATGACCCTTACTCTGCTATTCTCATCAGCCCACACCCTTCTAAATCAGATTTTGCCAATTTGAAACCTGAGACACGTTCAAAAGTGTTTGGCATTGCACCATCCGTCCAAAATGAAACTAGTAAAGAAAGTAACAACCAAGTTATGGACACTATTGATCTCCGTGACACAGGAACATCTCAAACAATTTACAAATGCATACTTATTTCTAAATATTATCAGTAATGTAAAGTTAGATCAGTGCCACTCAAATCAAAACATATGCACTGTAATCACAATTAATTTTTATCAAATCCTTAAATATAAAACCTCTATTAAGCCATTTATAAGATTAGGTGTTTTTTTTGGGGGGAGGGGTCCTTTATTCTCATGGTGGTGATCCCCTTGAAATGACATGCATATTGAGCTGCATCCTTATTGATTTTAACATGACAGGGGTCTTTCTACAGAGCTACCATTTCCAGGTACTCTATTCCTCTTTATGTATTCCACTGTTCAAGCTTTCAACACATTCAGGAAGTTTTCTTTCTCATTTGCTCCAATAAGTAGAAGCTTTACTATGCAAACTAAAAAAGAAACATTATGTTTTCCTTATATTAGTGCATTTGGGAGACAGTCCTGAAAATCCCAGAGCAGAAGCAGGTGGTTAAGGATCCTATCTTTCTCAGTCTTAATGGTTTTATTCCTTTAGTAGCAAAATGCCACTTGAATAATCTCAACTGGACATTCAATTGCTGTATTTCACTCCAAACTTGCTAAAATGAAAGTATATGCCCACAGTCTTTAAAGAATAATATACTGCATGTTCATGGCATATATGTATACACGGCATACACATACACGTATACACAAACTTTGTTTAAATAAATATTCAGTGTACTCTGCATTTGTAAATATAACTTTGTGAGGTCTCAATGTTTTTGCACTCCCCGCCCCTCAAAATCACAAGTGGAAATCCTAATACCCAGTGTGATGATGGTGTCAGGAGGCAGGGCCTTTTGGAGGTGATTATGCCATGAGGGTATAGAGCCCTTGTGAGTGGTGTTAGTGATGGTACAAAAAACGATTCCCCAGAGCTCTATGCTCCTTCCACAACACTAAGATACAAGGGAAGTCTGTGACCTGGAAGAGGGCCTTTATCTGACTGTTCTGGCACTCTGACCTTAGACTTCCACAGCCTCCAGAACTGTGAGAAATAAGTCTGTGCTGTTTATAAGGTTCCCAGTCTCTGGTATTTTGTTATAGGAGCCCAAACAGACTAAGACAAACCTCTCTGCATAGGAGAAGCTGTGTAATTAGAGGTAGCCCTTATCCAGCTCAAAAATCCAGCAAGTATTATCAGCCCAGGCCAGGACACAGGCTTCACCAAGCTCAATTCATCAAAAGCCTAGACCGCTGAAACATTACTGGCAACATAACAGACACAGAATAAGTCATTGCTGAGTCAATGAAGGAATGAATGAACCAATGAATAAACAGAGGACACAAGAATTGAGCTTCCACTGTTACTGCTGTCTAGCATTATGCTAGCAACTGCCATGTTTTTATTTCTCCTTCCTAACATTAAGCTACTGGAATGCAATAAAAGACCATCCAGTCAAATCTGATGCTTTATTTTGTTTTTCTCCAAATTGCAGCTTGGTATTTAATAGTGTGTTTCTTTTCCTGGTGTGAGGGCAGCCAGTTAATTAAGGGTGACTTTATGTAGAGCTGTTGTTAACAAGTAAGCTGGCATACATACCACTTGGTCTGAGGTGAAAAGGAAGAGAAGGTCTGAGGAGCAAGAAAGTACCTGAAAGCAGGTGGGTGGACTGGTGTTCAACAGAGTGGAGAAGATGATGTGAAAAGGAAATTGGCTGGTGATCAAGTACAAAGGCTTCAGGATCGAAGGGAAGGGGAAGACAAGACCATGAAGAAAGGGTAGATTGAATACTGAAGTTGAGAAAACTGAAAGAGAAACAAACAGACACAGAGGAAGAGATAAGGAAAGACAGTATCATGAGGTGCATTTGCATAAAAGAAAATGGATATTCTGATCCAGGTTGAATTTTTGAAGTTTTAGTCCTTATCCTCACTTTAATGATTCAATACACTAGTTCTACTAAGTCTCTGTCCAAGAGTGTTCAAAGGCAACGTATGGAGCTGCTGTTTGATTTAGCCCTTATTCTTGTGGGGAGGTGACTTCTTCGATGGGATGGTACATCAGTGTACATTCATTACTACTCTAAGGTACCACAGGGCTTTGCCACAAAGGTTTCTGCCTTCTAAATGCCAAGACAGTTCCATGAAAATAATGGTGAAGCAATAATGCTATCTTCATATTTGTTAGTTATTTAACCTCTGACTTAACCCACAAGATTATAAGGCAGTTTATATTTCATAAAAGATAAGAATATATTTTAAAAATAGAAATATGTTTAAAAATAATAAAACTCCAGAAAATCATAACATAGGACTGAAAGTCAAGACAAGGAAATACTTGCAAGCCACAGCTTTCCAAACAGGTAGACCACCAATTTGACTCTGAGTTTCCCAGGCGTCCAAAAGAAAAAGGAAACATGACCGAATACATTATTTTCACTGTGAAGGGGGCAAAAAAAAAAAAAAAAGCATCAGTTCTTTGAAGAAAGGAAATTTTTTTTTCTGACCTTAGCTCTAAAACCAATTTCTCCTGAGGAGGGAGGGAACATATGAAATTTGATCTCTGGAAGCTTCTGTAGTTTTCCCAATCACTTAGATTGTGCTGTACTTGGAAATATCAACATAGGGCTTTTTTTTTTTTTCATCAAGCCGGGACACCAGCCTAAAAGCTGTATTTCTCTTTGTTGTTTAGTATTTTTCCACAAAGCCACTTCCCCTGCTATGCTTCCTCCGTCTTCTCTTCGCACTTAGAATTTACTGCCTTAGCACAGTCAGTCAGAACTGGCAGTGAGTGTCTATAGTGCTTAGACCATGACAAATGGAGAAAATTATTCAGGAGTGAAGAAACAAAGAAACCATTCTTTTCACTGACCAATCTAGTTAGAGAGATGAGATTGACATAAAATTAATGAAAATTACAGGAAAGAAATGCTACATTATTTGAGGAGGGAACAGGGCTATACAAATAAGGTCAGAAAACCTTCCTACTGTAACCGATGAAGAGTAAACAATGGACAGGTGTTGAGGACAGGTGACCAAGTAATTTATCATCCAAAGGGAGAGTTTAACCTGAGAGTTAAACACTGTGCTATTAATAATTTCATCCAACAATGGGTGCAAACCAGGGCCATCCTGTGAGTTCACCACGGCTTTACATTCCTATCAAATATATTTCCTCATTATACCCTCAAAAACAACATCATATAGAATAGAGAAGGCCAATATTATTCGCATTTTACAGATTTAAAAAAGCACTGCCAAAGAGGTGAAATAACTAAAGTTTGCACGGAGAAATATCAGAACAGTGATTCCACCTGAGTCTACTGGCTCCAAACACAACACCCTACCGCTAAATGATCCAATGACCTATGTCAGGCAAATACCAATCGTGTGGACCTACCTAAGCTCTCTCTCTTTTTCAGTAACAGTGATCAAAGTTGAAGACATTTCCTAATATAGTAAGATAGTATCTTCCTTTATGCTTTAAATGTAAACATACCTGAATTTATGTTTTGAATATTATACATTTCTAACAGAAATTTTTTATTATACCTGATTTCACTATTTTCTTTGTTACTTCATTTCAAATAACCTAAATATAGGCAAGGATCCTGGAAAAGACCAATATAGAGCCACAACAGGCTTAAATTCAAAACTCTTATAAAATTGAATTCAATGTAGCTCAGTTAATTCAGGCTCTTTATTTTAATACATTAACAATAATCTGTCTCTTTTTTCTGACCTTAAAATGAGCGTTACTATGCTATCACCTGCCCTATATTAAGTAACCAATGATTAGAAAATGTTTTATAGAATTACTGGATAATAAATAATCACCTAATGTAGTAATTCTCAAATCCAGATGTATATAAAAATGACCTGGGAACTTTTAAAAAATAAACTATTCCATACTATGCCCTGGACCTACTGAATCGGAAACCCAGAAAAGAATATTTTCTTAAACTTTTCTGGTGATTCTGAGGCCCAACCCTTCTAACCCCAACCCAAACATGGCCACCCTGTTTTCCAAGGTAGACGAAGGTAATACTAGATTCACCAGCAACCACAGTTATGTCATTTTACTCTCTCCTCTTTGACCCACATAATTTCTTTCTATTGATTTTTCTTCCATTCTGCAATGCTCTGACGGCAGCTGAGGACCTGCACACCGCACTCAGAAAGCTGTGGGGCAGATCCTCTTTGCCCTTTCCCCTCACGTGTGCTGTGTTCCCGTGCAAACATCTGAATTAACTTATGTCAAAACATAATAATTGTCGTGATCATAATAACAACAGTAAATGATGATATTTGCTAAGCACTTACTATGCTCTGCATGCATGAGTTCAATCTCCATATTAACCCATAAGGTGGGACTATTCTCAACCTACCTTCACATTATGGGAGATGTTAAATTAGCTTTCCCAAGGTTACATACCAGTAGGAAATGACAAAACAAGGACTTGAACCTAAATCTGAAGCTCTGCTCAATATACCCACCAACAAACCTAAAACTATTCTGAGTTCCCTTTGCCTTGAGGACAGCTAGCTTCTGTTCAGGCTGCACACCACAGCCCAGGACCCCACTGAGGTCTCAGTGGAAGAAGAATCCAAGCAGCCCTTAGATTTTCTATTAGAATGAAATTGAAATCTAAACGTCAGAATCAGGAAGGGAAAGCAAAGATCCATTTCTGAAATATAAAGTGCTCCTTAAAAAGTGCCTCTGGAAGGAATCAGCAGTCCTTAGGGAAAGGAAACGTTTGGACTTTGAAGGTGCACCAAAAGTGACTCTCCCAACGTGTAAGTTGGGCTTTCCTCTCTGGCTGGCTGGAGAGAAACAGGATTCAAATGAAATCTCACATTTCAAGTATTTCTTCCTCTTTAGTTGCTCCACTGAATAAAGAAAAAGGATCATCTAACTAGATGTTTTTGACTGATAGGTGGCCATTTGGTTTATTGTCTTAACTAGGAGACTTTTAAGAGTAAAAGTAGGGGCTCTTCATAATTATGCTGGGAAAATAGACGTGTGGAATTTACGGTCACCTGTTGATGGCAGAATTCAAAGATAACAAAGGAGAAAGCAGTTGCTATAGGTTCACTGGACACTAGGGCTCAGTCTAGTTTGACAAACAATTTCTGTGTGCCTAGTATGTGCCAGCCTCTATGCTAGGACTGGTTACATGAAAATCAAATCCTCCCAAACAGAAGCTAATAGGAAGAACTGACTGGTCGTTCAACAGTCACAACATTAGAAAAAGCCAATTGCAGAATAATATGTATGGCAAGATCCTATCTGGATGGATGGGTGGAAGGAAGGAAGGAACAAACTGAAATGTGGTGGTGTGAGAGCAGAGAGCAGAATTCTCAAACTCTACATAAGGGTGGATCAGGCAAGGTTTTACAAGGGAGAGTATCCTGGGGCTGAGATTCACAGAAAAATAGTTATTAAACAGGAGAAACAGGTGGGGATAGAGACAGCATATTCCACACAGAAATAAAAGCACATTGAAAGGGCACATTCAAGAGCATTAGAGACTCTTCCATGAAACATGAGGTGGCACAGAGCATGAGCAGTGGGTGGCCAGAAATCAGGCTAAAGGTGGTGAAAGGCAGAAGGTGGTCAACCTTCCACGCCATGCCGGGGAGTCAGGAGTAAATCAATCAAAATTCCTGGTTAAAACTGCAGACTAAACACAAGTATCCAATTTCATTCCCTTAAAACCCTACTAAACTGTGTGTGTGTGTGTGTGTGTGTGTGTGTGTGTGTGTGTGTGTGTGTAAAAACAGTAAATATGTTGAGACTCTTTAAGACCAAAACCACAAATACAGGAGGGTAACAGCAGAGGGAAAAACTGCAGCTAACTTTGAAAGCTGGTAATTACACGGATATGCAGACAAATAACAGATAACCCATGAAAACTGCATCCCAAGCTGACAATTGGCAAAAGCTGAAGCCTCAGAAGTCAGAAGAATTGGAAGCACCAGAAACTGGGGTAAAAGAAGAGGGCTGGAGAGAGGTGTTCAAGAAACACAATTCCCTTGCCCACTCCTCCAACCCAGCAAAAGTCTAGACTAGCAATGTCCAATAAAGTTTTTCAGAAAAATGGAAAGGTCCTCTGTTCTGCCCAGTGTGGTAGCCACTAGTCACATGTTGCTACTAGAATTTAAAATGTGGCTAAAGAAAATGACTTTTCTTTAGACATTTAAGTCATTTAGTAATTTTATTTAATGTTTAATAATTTAAATATAATAGTTACATGTGGCTAATGGATATAGCAGCAGAGGTGTAGAGATTTACTTTCTGGAGAGGATATGACAGGCTCCTAGGACTTGAGATGCCAGGCAAAGCATAGGGACAGAATGGCACACACAGAGGCAGGCTGCATCTGCACCCACTGAATGCTGAGGGCTTGGATGCTGCAACCTCCACTCTCTTCCCCACAGGGCTCTAGAAATGCTGGCAGCCACTCCCTGACCCTCCAAGCAAAGGATTAAAATACTCTCTTCTGAGGAATATTACCATCGCAGGAACAAACCTAAAGCTATGACATCAGGGGTTCCTCACTTAAATGGACCACTCTGCTGCCCCGAGTTCCTGTTCAAAGTTAACAAGCCCCACGCACATGCTCAGCTTTCTGCTCATGTTTAATCAAGGACAGACAGCCAAGATAAACAAATGTCTTCGGAAAGCCTCCAATGCAGGCAGAGACAGAAAAAAAGCAACTCAGAACGAACAAAGACTGTTTACACAGACAGGAAGAAAAAAAACTTGTAAAATTAATTAATGTCTGTGGAGAGATAAAGGAATATATTTTATTTATGAAGCAACACAGTTTTTTTAAGTAACATTTCAGAGATAAGCAAGCTCTTCAATAATAAAAAATATCAGCAGAAATGAAAAGCAGGACTGGAAAAGGGCCCTATAACTCTCTGGGTTGATGGAAATGTTCTACATTTTATTTTGGGTGGTGGTTGCACAAATGTATACAGTTGTGAAAACTAAGTGAAATAAACATGTAGGCTTGGTACATTTTATGTAAATTACATCCTTATTTTAAGATTTTCAAAAGAAAGATTTCTGTATAAAGGCAGTGAAATTGCTTAGCAAAGAACAGCTTGAAATCCAGAGAAAACATAAGAAAATCAAGAGGTCCAATCCAGAAAGTCACACACCTGAGTAAAAGGAGTTCCTAAAGACAGGGAAAATGGAGAAAAGAAAACCATCAGCAAAATCATTTAACGAAAGATTTTCCAGAACTGAAGGCCATCAGGTACCAAATGGAAAAGGCCTAAAAATATAATGAAGGAAAAAACCTGCTCTGGGTATTACTGAGAACACTGGAAATAAGAGGCTATAAGCCTCCAAAAGATAATAAACCAGTCACATTCAAAAGATCAAGAACTGAGAATGTTTCCTGCTTTTCTTTTTCTTTAAGTAAGTGGGAGGTTTTTTAACAGTTGCATGAAGCAAGGAGAAAATCAACCAATACCTTCAAAATTCTGAAGGGAAGTGCTTCTCAAGAAACAAGATACATTTAGGACTGTCATCAGCAAGATTCCCCAACCATCTAAAGGGACAGAATGCCAGAGTCCTAACTTTTTTTAAAATTTCACTTTTCTGAATCATGTACTGATAAATTTTCTGTTCTGCACTCTGTATCCTGATGCTTGAATCAGTAGACCATTTCACTAGCAGAAGTATTCTGCTTTGGCCTACGAGAGCTAGACATAAGCCAGGATGAGCGTGGAAGCAAAAATGAAATTTAAAAGTAGCCCACTCCCACTGACTACACCACTTGCAGGCTCCCAACAGTGGGACCTACTACAGTCCTCCAGACACCCCAACTGCAAGAAGCCCCACTTCCCATGACTCTCTGACAATCTTTTCCACTGACCTCTCCAAAAGTATCCCTGCAACCTCTCAACTCCAGATCCAGACTTAGCCCAGAGCTTCTGTTCAGATGAATTCAAACTAGGACCATGAAGCTCTTCTCCTGAGAAAAATGATAGCAACACTGCCCTTTCCTCATAGACCTAAGTTTGTGCTTGCTTTTGGGACACCTACACTGGAAGGAAGGCAATGATTAATACAAAAGTGGGGTGGTTGATACCTCTGAGGGAAGTGCAATGGGAGGGGTACTGATGACTTCCAAAATACTAATCATGTTACATTTCCTACCTGAATGATGAGTACATGGGTATTTTTCTCTAACTACACAGATGTTTCACACAGTCTTCTGTGTGTTGGGTACATTTTTCAATTTAAAAAGTTCCCTCCTCAAAAGACTAAAAAAGCTAATATATTAAAGCCCCTAATAAATGAGAGATCCTTATTAGATACTCATTAATTATCATTACCCCCCCCCCCAAGGAATCCAAACCCTGTGCTTCTTCAGATATCACCTGGAACGGCAGCAATCTTCTGAAGCCTGAACTACACAATAATCTCCTTGACTTTTATTTCCTTTTTGTGTCATTACTTACTGGTAACATAGGTCTCCTTGACTAGGTTGAAAACAGAATTTTTTTAAAAAGTAATCACTGCTTTTCCTAATGAGTGTTTCCTCTTTCAGCCTTCCATTATCTGCTATAAAATACAGTGATGGTCCGTAAGCTGAACGAATGTGGGACCTGATTGACACACTAGATGCTCTCAGGAAAAAGTCAAGTTCTCAGATGAGGTCCTTCCATCACTTGATGCCTTCCCACTCCCAGCACCTACCTGGCACAGAGCCTGGGACAGGGCAAGAACTCAAATGTCTGTTCATAAATAATTAACAAAATCAGAAGGAAAAAGGTTTACTAAATATGAATAAACTGATTAATGAAAAAGTAGCCCCATATGGAATGGTAAAAATCATTGTGATCATACCTGGTTAAATGAACCAATCAATTATTTTAAGCATAAAGTGGTGGTGTGGTATTAAGGATAATCCTTGAAAATTATTTACAAGTCTGAAAAGAACTAAACCAGAGGAAAGTGGCTTAAACTAAATGAGTTGTGATTTTAAATAGAATAAATGGGTGGTGATGGTGGAGGGGGCCTTCCTACCCAACACACTGACTAAATCTTGGTGGAGTCTGCCTCCCTGGTGGCAGCGTGATGTGGACTGAATGAGTTCTAAACCTGTCTCTGCTATAATCTAGCGCCGTGCCTCAGACAAGTCAGGGAACCAAGAGGAACCTCATTTTTCCACCTTGTAAAACAAGGGGGCAGAATAAATGACCATGAAGCTCCCTGAAGGTAAACAGGAGGACTGCAGAAATTACACTGTATGTTCCTTTCTGACTCACTGAGTTAGAGTTAGAACAGTACAGGAGGACACACCCAATGCAAAACTGTCTCTAATATCTTACTGGTAGGGAAATTAAAAGACAGAGTTTCAAATTCAGGTGCTTTTACAAAGAGTTTAAGTTTTAAAAGCTCTTTATAAATGCTAAGCTTTAAGACATTTAAATGCCGTGACTTTTAACCTGAAAACCACTAAAGCCAAGGAACATAAGTTGAAAGCATGCCCATTTCTATTATGATTCCATTTTTCTTAAAGTAACTCAAATGTGCATGACTCATACTTCTGAATACAATGATACATTCCTTTATCATTTCATCTTCTGGTGCTGTAATCCCATTTTACAGAGTGCCAAAGCCCTTTAATAAGTGTAGCACGTGTTTCTGGCCATGCTCCAAACACCAGCACTGGAGTGCTGCAATAGGGGAAAACTCCAGTGAGGATTTCTGGGCTTGGAAAACAGGACCTCCAGTCAGTCACCCAAACTATGACTCCCCTCCCCTCTCCATGCACAGTCGCCTAGACTTTTGACACCTGAAACCGTAACAACAATTACCCTTCAGGCTCATACAGCCCTTTGGAAGTTTACAAAGCACTTTCACATCCATTAACTTCGTGGATTCCCAGTGACCCACTAGAGTGCTTAGGGTAAGCATTACTGTACCTATTCTACTGGTGAAGAAATGAGGGCTCAGAGAAGTTACGTGAGTTGCCCAAGGGTACCCAGCTAGCAAGTGGTGGACAGTGGGGACTTGCACCCAGGTCACCCCAAACCAATACCTGGGTTCGTCTCACCAAACTGCTGTGTGATATGGGATAAGAAAATAAGTCCCTGATACAAAATCTGTTAAAAACTTTTGTGATTCTGCTTATGGGAGTAGTTCAGTCTTTTGTGAACAATATAGACCAAAAAAAAAATGATTCTTAAACTTCTTTCTCCCTCTCCTATTTAACCCCCTTATACCTGGGGTTGCTGCAGTTGTCACCCCTAAGAGAGTGTCAGCTAAAGAAAGCCAGTACGTAAAACAGCTACTACCTGTCACTTGTCCCTTTCTCCAAAATCACTAGTGAGTGAACCCTATTTCCAAAAAGAAGTGATGGAGCCAAAATTAGAACAGACCCAGTGCCAGTTCTATGGCTAAATCCAGTTTGTTCCCATCATCTTTCTTGTCCCTCACAAGTCAGTCAGGAGAGCCTCAGAAGCCTAGGAGGGGAGACAAAGGACAGCAATCCTAGAGGTGGGAGAGGGGCCAGCTGGGACAGGAACTGAGACAGCCTACTTATCTGGGCTTGCCCCTGGTGAGCCCCCTCTTCCATTCCCAACTGAGGAGAAAATTCTTCACATCTGCCCTCGGAACAGAGATCACGAGCAATGGTATGCAAAGGAGGCAAAGAGATGAAGTAACTAGCCTCAGATCACAAAGCTACACGGGCAATGTGAAGCAGCGTGGGGCCTTGAGGCCTCCCCTATGTGCAGTCATTTAAACATCTGGCAATCCTTCCTGAGAAATAGAGCTTTCAGTCATCCCTTCAGTGACAAAAATTCCCTAAGCAGCCGAAGGTGTTAGGTTCCCTATTTGATCGCTTTTACAAAGGAAAACACACACACACACACAGTTAATTGTCCTCCCGGGTTAGTCATTTGAGAATAACTAGCCAGATCATCCCTGTTTAAAAACAAGATTTTTCTTCACAGACCCAGCAGTTTCATTGGCAGCTACAACTAACTTCATGATAGTTGGGGGGCATGGAAACCCACTCTGTATCCTTCCCTTCGATTATACAACAAGGGCTAGAATCCCACCAGTTTAAGCCGACTTTATAGAAAGTCACAATGCGGGGATTCCAAAGCCAGTCAACATCAGTAGTATAAATGCCGCTCACCTAGGCTTCTCAGTTTACAAACACATTTTTTAAAGTAGACTATAGTAACAATATTAAAAATATCCCCTACCCTTCACCACTTCAAACATTTAGTATGATTCAGGTTTTTGGTTAACCATGCTTGTCAAATGCTTTAAGATGCTAAATTACTAACTGGGCTGGAACATTGTAACCATACCTCATTTCAATACAGTCACATGTTAAAAACTTAAAAAAAAAAACAAACCTTCATGGGTTGGACTAAGAGAGATCTGCCTTATAATCCAGGTAGAAAATGATGAGTAAGCAAGCTAATCGGATCACCATCTCCAGAACAACAATATGAAAAGGCCTTAAGGAGTGGTTTGGGCATCACTCAAACCTGGGTTTAAATCATGACCCTGCCACTTACATCTATGTGGCCCTAGGCACTTGAGTCTCTGAGATCAAGTTTCTGCATCTGTAACACCAATTCCCTCTTACCTAAGTGTGCCTAGAACCAAGCACAGAGGAAATCATACATCAGGTACTAAATAACAGGTATCTGTTAACTGCTATGAATGTAAATCCAGAATAAAAGCCAGTGTGACTGCTTAGGTAATAATGGCATGGAAATTCAGGATAGGGAACAATTAGAGCTTTTTTATATTCTACTCTCCTCTCTTCAAGGTCCACTCCTCTACTATCTATCTCCATCAACTGCAGCCTACGCTGAATGACACACAACATAGTTAGCACTGTATGAAATATTTTATTATGTTCTAGAATCACTACTCGGCTGGTGCTAACATCTACCCATTTAAGACCTTCAAGGGAAGAGTTCTCTCTGTTCCCCTAACCTCCAGTCTCCTCACCCATTCATTATTCTCACTGACCATAAGCTACACTGAGACCACAGCGATTACACAATACCATGTAACCAGAATTGTGGAAGCTTGAAAACACAAAAAAATCACTCTTGAGCACTGCTGGGCAACTTAAACATTTCAAACAAACATCACGCACTCTCTACTACTGCTGTGGACCGGATCACACAGGGACACTCTCACTGGTTGGCTGCGGTGACTGTGACACGAATTAGAGTCCCTCGGGCCAAGATTCTCAGGCACAGTGTGCTGTGGACAAAACCACTGTAACCACTTCACATCCATTCAGATACACCCATTTTCTAGAGCTTCAAACCATCAGCTGTAAACAACTCCCCTCGGATGAGTTTGAAACCAAGGCTACACATACCATGACTTAAAACAAAATGGAGTTTTAACTCTTGCTACAGACTTCTCTGCATTTTGCCAGGTCTAAGTGAAATGAAACCAATGCACTAGACCCATGATTCTAAACATGCTCCTCCCCTTTTTTAAACATATATTTTGTAATGCTTCCCTTACTACCCTAAAATGAAAATCCAAAATAATATGAACTATTTACATGCAAAATTTCAAAATAATCAATATAATGCCCAAGCTATAAAAACAAAGAAATTTATAAGAGTCTTGTATTTTAATATGCAATTGCTCTGCCAAGCAGTCTAACACAACAGAATAACCATGAATTTAATAACAACAAATGCAGACAGATGCTCTCTGCATGTTCTTCCTGACAATACAAATACAAGCACATCGATACTGGTAATATGGTTTACAAAAATGGTGAACAGCTTTTGGTAAAGTTCCAAACAAAATAAAGTAAAATACTATACTACTTACACTAGTTACACAGTGTATATATATTATACAATCGTTGATTCCTAGAAAACTCAGGATATATCAAAATGATGCAAAAAGTAGTTTATATAGAATGAAATTAGGTTGTGGGTTCATAAAATTATAAACAAATAATCCCCTACAAAAATTATCTGGAGAGATATTTGAAAGTTATATAGGCTATTAAAAAATTCTTTGCACAGGACTATCCCTTTGTATACTGAAGGAAATCAGTATTCCTGGCCATGTCCTCTAAGTGCCGAAGGTACCCACAGCACAATCAACCAACATAGCCCAACAGAAAATCACTGAGCCAGCTATTGTGACAGGTGCTGCTTTTAGGTCAAAAAGAGTCTTATGTCTTTCTGTTTCATGTATTGACCTTAGTCTGAGGAATTGAGGGGGGTGGTTATTCTAAAACTCCTCCATTTATCCTTAGGTAGCAGAAAAACAGTCAACATTTTCAATCAGTGGGAAAATGGCATCTACTGGACTGGAATGTACAACTGCTGACATTTCACTCACAATAAGAAACACTTTAAAGAACGCTATTGTCCCTTACCCCGTAATGACAGTCTAAGACTAGGACAGCAAATACACGTCATGACATGATGTCCCACTGAGCCTGGGAATGGCTTTAAAAATCCATCTCAACATGGCTCTCATAGTTCTGCCAACTGTTTAGGCTTTCTAACCTCAGAAATATGGGAGAAGGAAATTAGTAGGCTCGAACAGACTTCCTGTGAGTACACAGAGCCTTCCATACTGTGCAATCGAGTAACACCCACTGCTATCATCTACGCACTAACTATATGCTTCAGGCACATAGCACTAAATGCTCTTTTGACCCTTACACAACAATGAGATGGTAAAAATCTCTACTTCACAGGAAGTTACATGGGGCCCAAATGCAAAGCCCAAGGTCAAAAGCTGGTATTAGAGCCTGAATTCCAGCCCACGTGTATCTAGCTCCAAAGCCTGTGCTAGTCTGCAACCACCTATAAAACAGCCTGTCTGGAGAAGTGGGGTTAAAAACCTTTCTACCGAATGCAGGTCCAGCTGCCTGCCACTACAAAAGTCAATATTCGAGAGGCAGGTGCTGATGAAATGCAAAGTGGTATATTTGCAAATATTGGCCATCTGGAAGATGGGAGACTCCTGTCACAAAGCCTATCTCCACCTCTCCGTGGAGGCAGAGGTTTTTATGAGGGAAAGGGGAACAGAACAAAGAGATCAAGGGAGGGGGTTGCAAAGTTCTCTACGTGCAGAACTAGCACAGTCTATTCTGATCACACAAGTGATAGTCCCGTGTGCATCTCCCTGGTTTAGTCATCCTGGATTCACGTTATCCTGGCTCCATGACTGAAGGTCAGCAAATCTCCCAGAACTGGGATGCCTGAAGTTCCGGGTCTGTATCTTTTGAAGTGAGTTCCTAGGATTCTTACACAAGCATGCTGTTTATCTACAAGCTACATATTAGTCAGAGTTAGCACTTACAGAAACAATTTCAAAAGAATGGTGGGGTGGGTTACAATTCCCCACTGTAACAATTTTCCACTGTTACAGATACAAGCACACTCTGAAATCAGACTGCCTTCGTTTGAATCCCTGCCCTACCATTCACCAGCTGTGAAATTTTGTTTAAGTTTAGTCCTCTGTGCCTCAGTTTCCTCACCTGTAAAAAGATAATAATAGAAACTCACAGAATTATTATCAGCATTGAAACAGTTAATATATGGGAAGGCACTCAGCACAGTGCCTAGCACACAGTACTGACTAAATAAGTGTTTGCTATCGTGGTTATCAGTACTGCCTCTAACCTTGATTGCGCCAAGTCCACACTCTGAGGTACTTAAATATACCAGACAATTTCTCCTATTTGTCCAAGCTGCCTTGACTGCTCCTTGCACACCCACTCCTTACCATTCTTTGGGGCCGATTATGTGCTTGTCTCAGAAGGACATGCCCTGAAACTCTATTCAAGATCCTTGTCATCCAGTGCTCTCTCTCCCCCTTCCACCAACTCCTATTTGCACCTTCACACACCCTTGTTTGTTGTCCTTACAGCATTTATCACAACCTAGAATTCTAGTGCTATTGGTCTGTGAACGTGTTTGTGGTCCTTCTCCCTCACTAGAAATGAGGGCGAGAACCATGTCTGTCCTTCTCATTGTTGTATCTTCTTCATCCAGCCAGAAGCCTGGCATATCATCAATGCTAAATAAGTATTTGCTGGTACCTGCCAACTTCTATACAGTAAGTGCTCGAGAAGTATCTATTGAATTAATAAATGGGATCGTTAAGTTAATGCACAGATGGTCACTGCTGCTATGAGGACAAGTATCAACTTGCAAAGTGCCATTTTCTGTATTTGGTCAATTCTGAAATTATCAGTCAACCAAAACATCTATTAAGCGCCCACTGTGAGCAAATGTGTATGTTCTCTGTATAATGCCAAACAATAAAGTCACTGTTATTTGGCTGGAAGATAACAGGCAGAATTAAGACTACAATGTATGGCTGCTGGGCACAGCGCCAAGAGTGCCCAACTGAAGTGAGGGAGTGATGGCTGAAATTCTGCTTGCCTTCTGCCCACCTGGCCATGCTCCCTGATACAGGGCTGCCCCACCCAGACAAGGCACCGTTTTCTAATTCTCACGAAGGCAAGGTATAGGTCAGTAGCAGGCCTGAGATGGATCAGTCTTATTTCTTAAGGCTGTGCCTCTACACCATGGGATTTAAGGGCACAAAAACACTGACTACTAAAGACACCCTCCCATTCTCCCGATGTCCCTAAAATAGCCACTTGGGGCAAAAGCATTCTATTTATTGAGGTAGCCAGTCAGTTCATCCTCATCTTTTAACTCAGACTAGTTTATCAGATGAGGTACTATTACTTGTCATAGCAGATATGCCTGGAAGTTGTAGCCAGAGAAACTGTTTTCGTGTAGCAAAAGGTGGTGACAGAGATTCACAACCAGAACTACTGCCTAGAAGGGCAGGTGCAGTTTGGGGACCCCAAGCTTCCCCCTCTTACCTGAAGCTAGCTCTCATGGCGTTCAGTGTGTGTGGACACATAGGAGTGCAATGCACACAAAAAAGTAGGGCAAAGGGGCCACTTCAGTTCCCAGCTTCCTGACCCCTCAGTAAGTCCTGACTGGTCAGCAGAAAAACAGCAAAGCATAAAAAGACCAGGAATTCCTCTTAGCCTTCCAATAGCATACAGGGCGACTTTGGAAAGTCGCTTTCCCTCTCTAGGCCTTAATTTCTCCATTTGTAAAACGAGTGAGGCTGTGATATGTAACACAGTAAATAAATTATGTAATTTTCCAGCTATGTTCTAAGTAACCAAAAGGTTCTGAATGCTCTAAAATTCTGGGGAAAAATTCACTCAAATTTTCGTTTTAAGGTATACTTTAACAATCTTTGAAATTACAATAAACCCCCACAAATTCAACTTTACAGCAAATTCTAACTCACTAAACACCATCAATGTGTTTATATTTTCTTTCTGCAAACCTCAGAATAAAGCTTCTCTCATTAGTTCTGAGCTTATAGTTGAAAATCTTGTAAATGTCACTAATTCTGATGGAAGCTGGAACTCTTCCTTTTTAAATTCAGGCCTATACTTATCTGCTCCCTTAAAATTGCTCAAGCAAATATACAACTACAGCACACTTGCAGCATCCTCAATCATATGCCAAGCAAATCTGAGGCGCATCTGCTGGGTTCATACTCTTATCACAGAAGAACAGTCAGTTATGCAATAACAAATGAATTCATAACAGGCTGCACTGGAATAGAAAGGGTCAACCCACATAATCATCTCTCTTGCACTTATGTATCATTATATATTATACAATTAATAGAGTAATAATGATAGCTACATTTTAGAAAACACACTATACATTGGGTTCTCTGGCAAGGTAATTTTTTAAAAGATTACTGGGATAACACTGGTTAGTAACATAAGATAAGTTTCAAGCGTACAATTTTATACCTTCTGTATAGTGTACCATGTGCTCCCCATCAGTTAAGGCTCTTTAATCTCAATGCTCACACAAACTCCATGAAGTACAGTTTATTTCACTTTATAAATAGCAAAGCAGATTCATAAAGTAAGTAATTTACCCAAAGGTAACCTACCTAGTAAGTGTCAGGGTCAGGTTTAAACCTAAGACACTTCCTCTTGTATCCAATCAGCATTTACTAAGCATCTACTATGTGCCAGGCATGGTGCTACATGCCAGCTTTGTTGCTATGACTTTCTTTTAACTTTTTTCTTTTTTTTGCTTTTTGCTTTTTCTTTATTGTGGTAAAAACACAACATGAATTTACCCTTTCAAAAATTTTAAATGTAATTTACAGTATTGTTAACTCTACACACATTGTTGTTTTCATCTTGCATGACTGAAACTCCTGATTTCCCTTAACTTTTACACACTTTTTATTTTGAACAAACTTTAGTTTTACAGAAGACCTGCAAAGATACTACAGAGGGTTCTCAATATACCTTTGTCCAGCTACTCCCTACACAAATGCTATGACATTTTTTTAATTGGCAAAATGGAATAATCATTGATTGCACTGCCAAATAATCCCGAGGGCCCAACTCCATGCCAGGCAGTAACTCTGGCTGGTGCCTCTGCCTCTGACTGCACACCTCCATTCTCCACTGACTTTGACTATGCCCACCCTCCCCCATGCATCACCCTAAGGGTGGGGAATTAGGCAGGGGAAGGGAATTAAGAAAACTATCACAAACCAATGGTTCTTCCTCCCAGTAAGAATTCTTAAACCACTGCAGATGGAGTCTAAAGCCATAGAAAGAATTATGTCTTTTAAATAAATACAGAATGTCAGGGAAACCTCAAATAAGAAACAATAATGTAGAAAATAAATATAATAAGTAAACACTTCAGCAGTGTTAGCTATATGAAATCAGGCATCATGCCAAGCCTTTTACCTATATTAACTCATTTAATCCTGAACCAGCCCATAAGCGGGGTAACCAATATTATCCCCATTTTACAAATGAGTAAACCCATATTCAAAGAAGTTCAATTTTCCTGCAAGTTCTTCAGCTAATGAAAACACTTCTCTGCTTTGAACTTCTAAATTCCTAGATTCCTGGATTCAGGAAGCTATTATTAATAACAATGACCAACATCCAGACATCAGATCTGACCAGACTCCAGATCAGCAAAACTATTGGCAAGTATAGCAAGTTTCAGCCCATGAGTAACCTTTGCATAAGAGTGAGTATCATCCCTTCTTGCACTGGTTTCCAGGGGAAGTGAAGAAACTTCTGAGGGACTTGCACAACACTGCTTTAAAAACAGGATTCCAAAAGGCCTTTCACAAATATTATGCCAAGGCACATTACCCACCTTCCACCTGCATCCTCCCCTCATTTTCTGTGCAAGCAACACACTGATTGATGATCACCCTTCAACAGATATTAAAAGCACAGACTGGACACCCTTCCTTCTCTACCACACTGACTTTCTCACAAAACTGTGGCGCCAGATTCACTTGAAAAGATCCTTGGGCCTCTAACAACACAGGAGGATGGAAAGTATAAAAAGAGAGTGGGATGTTTCTAGCACGACAAATGCAATCTATTTGCTTCACCAAACATGCTGGTCTAAAAAAAGTTTTTGCTTTCAAAGAATCCTTGGTTTACTCTTAGAGTCACTTTGTTTCACACTGAAGTGACTAACTTTGAATCATTCAAACCCACCTTGGTCTGTAGGAAGGCCACAGTAGTCTGCAGGAAGATGCATGATCAACTTATGAAATCAACTTACTTGAAGGCCAATACAGTCCTACCATGGGGATGTACATCAATCCCCTCCTTGCTCCCTCTTAAACAGGAATGAGGGAGCTTCTCCCTTGAATGCCCTCTAGAAATAAGGATGGGGGTGCAATATGGCTGCCATCTTTGGGGACGACACCACCAAACAAATTAAACTGGTTTTCAATTTCACATCCACTGTGATCAAACTAAAGCACCAGACTTGGAGGCTGTTGGAAAATATCACAAAATTGATTTCTGGCTTTTCCCTTCCCCTGCCCATCACAGGATGAAACCAGGAAGACTGATAATTCATTTTCAACCAAGTCCCCAACAGCCTGTCCTTTCCTCCTAGTCGATCTGAACAGAAAACCATCTGGGCCTCTGGCAGTTACTTGCTGTTTATTTAGCCCTTCCTACTGTGACAGAATACCTGAGATGCAGATGGCAGAAACACCTGCAACCAATATGGCTCATTTCTGATGTGAAGGGAAAGAATAGGGAAAGTCCCTGAAGAGCTACTGTGCGAGCCCTTATCATTTTGTTCAATGGATGTCAGAGCCATAACTAATGTATAAATAAATCAGAAAAAGCTGGAGTGTGACTTGACAGGACCCAGGAGGACCATCCTGGAACAGATCTGTGAGTCTCAATGCCTAGGACAGCTAGCCCAGGAGAGATGACCCAAGGATCCTCCCACTTCACTTCTCATGGGATCCAGTCCCCTGGCCCCCAGCCTTGCTCCACCAATATCAATATGCCAGTATTGCAATCAATAGGCCAGTAAGCAATTTCTAAATAAAACTCACTCATGGGCTGAGTCACTTCCTTTCCTTCCATGTTCAAGATCCAAGAGGTTAAGAAACACAGAAGGGAGGCAATGGGTTATTAGATAACCACATAATTTCAAGGTTGGAATAGATTCTACCAAACAAACATTCATCCTCATCTTCCAAGGCAAAAACCATCTATACTTCCGTTATCTCTAGCCTCCACCTCAACTCTAGAGGCCAAAAAACTGCAAAGAATATTCTTAAGTCCCCCAAACTCCTGTGTTATGGGAAAATTAATTCATTTTACAACAAAATTAAGTTCTTTTTCCCCACAAAGTCAAAGAGACACACCTACGTCAGTTACCCAGACACCGAGGACCCCGCAAGCGTGACAGGGAAGCGGGGCCAAGCACAAGTGCCGAACAGAAGCAGAGCTCCGCGACTAGACCACCCAGGTGTGAGCCCAGCTCACCACTCACGAGTTGTGATCTTAAAATGAGAGAAAGTACTAGGATGAACTCAAGAATGTAAAAGGATTAGGTTAATTAATCTACTTAAAACAGTAAGTGCTGTATTTCCTCCATAAATGAAGAGGTAGAGTCAATGTCTCCTTGAAAACACGCTAGTTCATATTCATAAGAATTTTCAGTGTGACAGCAGAAAACATGGGGCTGAACATTTTTTAACCTACGAAGTGGTAATTTCACATGGTTAAATCACATAGGTGTGAGTAAGAACACAAGCAGTGCATTCATTCTAAGTGCCTGAAGAAGCTCAGCCCTTTCATAGAAAATCTTCCAAATGACAAGAAAGGGAGGGAGGGAGGGAGGAAGAATCAAATATCTGTGTGGGGCTGACCGCCCCCTGCCCCCTCAAAGTTTGGTCTGCAGGACCTTGCCAAGGTTGAGCAACCTGGGCTATTTGGGGAGCTGAGTGGCTGCCGAGCTGGCTCCCAGCTGCCACCACCTGTAACTCTGACAACTGCGCTTCGGCACTACTAGGACCATTTGCAAAATCCCAAGCACCTACAGGAAGCTCAAAGGCACAAGAGGTCCATGCTGTAACAACCAGAGAACCCCACAGCACTCTCCTCATTACAGTGCCCCAAAGAAACCACTTCGTGCTTATGACACAGTCACACTGCTGACCCACACATCTGGATTTCAGCCATTATTCCAGTTGTAGCTGGAGTCACTCAGAAAACTAGTTCAAAAGAGGTTTCAGAGACTCAACAATGAGCATCTTTTATCTTAGAAAGTTTTTCCATAAGTCTAAAACCTTTAAAATTCCATAGTAAAGAATTTCACTTATGATATAGTTCAATTAACATAGGCCCTCCCTGTATTATCTTTGCAACACTCTGCCAATCTAGAATTATTTCAAAATAAAAAAATGTAAGTTCAATTATATACAAAGACACAAGAAATGACCTTTTATAAAGAACAACTTCAATCAAAAATTTTAGATGCATTGTGTGATTTTATGTCTTCCTTTTCATCAGTAACATAAAGGCTCATTTCAACTTTTGGCTCAGTAATAATGGAACAGCAGCAGAATCTTTCCCTGGCCTATAAATTAAGCCTAGTTAGAAAAAAAAAAATCCAGAAGCACTTGTACTTGTATGAACCCTTCTAGATAAAGACCAATATGCAAATACACACTTAGGTTTTCATGGTGCTCGGCTTCATTGCTTTGAAACACATAAAATCTGGTTCCATGCTGTTACTGGGTTGGCCAAAATGTCCATTACGTTTTATCTGTACAATGGCTCTAGTAGTGCTTGGTTGTCTTTAACTTCAGTCAAAACAATTTTGTTACACTGTATTTTGACATCTATCATATCAGCATGCATTAAAAAAAACATCAAAATTGGTGAAATTTTGTGCAGCCATTTTAATATTGAAGATGGAGGAAGATACACAAAATTTTAGTGTATTATTTTTTATTATTTTAAGAAAAGTAAAAACACGACTGAAGTGCAAAAAAAGATTTGTGCAGTGTGTGCAAAAAAAGATTTGTGCTGTGACTGACTGACCATGTCAAAAGTGGTTTGTAAAGTTTATTTGTACTACTGACATTTTGGCCAAATAATTTTTTGCTATGGGGCTGTCTTACGCATTGGAAGATGTTTAGCAGTACCCCTGGCCTCTACTCAGTAGAAGCCAATAGCAGGAGACAGCTGACATAACTCAAAATATCCAAATCAATAAAGTTATTGGTGAAAATGAAGAATGTGTCTTTTATTTTACCAAAAAAAACTAAATGGACTTTTTGGCCAACCCAATACATGAACCAAGTATAGGCCTGGACCAAGATCAACTATCAGCTTTTTACGAAGGCACACAGATGATCTGATTGGTTTGGGCTTAATAGCTGTATTTCAACTGGATTTTGCTGTTCCACTTCCCTCAACACCAGAACTATCTGTCTCCTCTACTTCCCTTAACACCAGAAGCAACTATAAAGCCCAAAATCGCATTAGCTCTGAACAAAAGCGGCAAGTCACAAGTCAACTCTTTCTCAACACCAGACCATATACTTTTATGTTCCTCAGCTAAAATTGAAAGTTCCTGACAAAAGAAACTGAAAAACTAATGCTTCCTTATGAAGTCCCTCTTCTTAATATTTTATGTCTACACAAAGGTTAAAGGGGCATGCTTCCCGCATCTCAGAACATGCTTCCTAGTGCCCCAGAACAGAATCCTGGGCATTTGCCCTCTCCTGGCATTCTTATTTATTATAATTAACTTAGTATGTTATAATTTAAAGATATTAACTAAACTGAATGCTCATCTAACATTCTTTTCAGAGAGACCCTGTTGGCTCACACGTGCTTACAGCACCACTATTTGAAGATCGAGAACATATTTTGCTTTAAAGATATCCCTGCCCCACAGCACACTGTTCAGGCTGCCACCAACCCTCTTTTCTAGAGGCAAGAGGATGCCAGAAGATCTGTGGGCAGCAGATCCTTGCACGAATGTTTACATATGAGCACAACATACACCTCTAAGAGTGACCATGCAGGCGGGAACAGTACAAGGCAGCTTACTGCTCATTACACAGAACAAGGGAAGAAGTATAAACATCTACCCACACAACTCCAGTGCGTCCACTGAAGATCACAAGAGCTTCACAGTTTGCAAAAGTTAGGAGTCACTAGTTTGAAGCTAACGTATAGCATGGTTTAAAGTTTTAAAAAGCATCAGCTTTGAGGTCAAACAAGAGTTACCCACTTGTAAAATGAATAAGATGTTTAGTTTCTCCAAATCTTGGTTTCCTCATCTTTCAATAGGGGTATTACCAAACAAAACACAAGGGTTAGGCACACAGCAGATATGTAATTTATAAGTTTGAAGTCATGGATATAATCCCATACAAGGCTTAAAAAAAAAACTCAGAAAAGCACATTGTTTCGATCTTTACTCTGAAACTCAGATGTGCCACACAAGCCAATAAAAGGGGAAATAAGAGAAAAACAACTATGTGTCTCCCTACTGGGTTGCTCAATGCTGTTCCTCTCTAAAAAAAGACCAGCATGCAAATACACACTTATGTTTTAATGGTGCTCAGCTTCACTGTTTTGGAACACACATAAAATGAGTTCGCCGAAGGAAACTGCTGTGGAAATTTCACACAGACACTCATGAAAATTACGTGTTCGCAGGCCTCTTCAGGTGTGTATACAATAAGAATGACTCGATGCCAACAAGCCTGTATATTCTACAGCACAAGGCCCTATGCACAGGCATACTGGTCACTTCAAGAAGGGAAAGCAGGAAAGTCAATAAAGAAACTACAGAAAGCACAAGAACTCTAGTCCCAAGCTATTTAATATAAAAATGCACTGTGTATGTGTGTTGTGTATACACTAGACCATAGAGGGCATCCCTATCATAGGAGTCAGAAAAGCTATCTATCATTTATGGAAGACCTATTTTTCTTTATTTTAATTGTTGTTCAAGTACAGTTTTCTGCCTTTTACTCCCATCCCAGCCCACTGGAAGATCTATTTTACACCAACTTTTTCACTCCCAAGTGAAAAAAGCGGAAAGTAAGGTTAAGAGGGGTTTGCTGTTTCAACTCAACAAAGCCAGTAAGTGGCAAAGACTTCAGTTTAAACCCAGGACTTTCAACTCCAAACCATGCTGTGACCCTACAAGCATGGTGCTCAGTGTAACTATTTATGTTCATAATTGAACCTGATTAATAAATTAAAATAAATGGTACTCAGTGCAAAGACACAGCAAATATATTTTTGATTTTTTATCACAGTGAACTTTTTAAAATACATTGATTATAAGAATAAGCTCTCGCCCATCTAGAAAACATGGTTATCCCAAATTGATTCATCCCTAATGGTTTAAAAAAGTCAAGAATATACTGTAATTGCATATATATCAGGAAAAAAAATCACTCCTGAACTATGGAAACATTTTAAAATACAGAATTCAACATTACTGGAAATTCATTCATTTGGGGCTCTCACTGAGGCTTGTCTGTTTATTATTCTGGTAATCTCAGAAATGAAAGATAAAGATTGTATGTCTTGTATTTTAGAGACCAAAAATTTTACATTAGTCAACAATTATTTTAAATTTCCCTTGGTTAGAACGCAAAAAAGCCTGGCCTCCTCTCAAGAGTCCTCTGTAACTCCTATCAGAAAAACCAGGACTGGAAAGGGGACCTCAGAGCTGTGACATTATGTTCAGACTCCCACAAAGGAGCTTCATTTCACAGATGAAAAGAAACAAAGCTCAGAGGCATGAACTGACTTAATCATCGCCTCCAAGTTCCCCTCAAATTTCTGACATGGGGGTCACGTCAGATCCCCACCACGAAGACACATGACTCTTTCAGTTTGGTGGTAATATCTGAACCTACAACCAAATGAAGAGTCGGAGGTCCACCACGTCCCATCAGAGCCCCCTGGGACTTGCAAGGCAGCGGAGATGATGGAGGAGTGGAACCCGGACCTGCGGAAGCTCTACCAACTGAAGCGCAGTCAGCCTGAAACGGCAGTGCCAGTTTGCTGTCTTTTACTGGAAACATGTTACTGACAAATATGAGAATGATCCAGAATTAGACAAACTCCAAAAAGAGAGAAAATACTCCTGGATGAACACATAACTATATGCAAAAATTAACTACTAAGTTAGAAAAATTAAGATGTTTTATAAGGAACATTTGAATGATCTTTGATATATCATAAATAGTCGATATTACGATATGGGATTAAAGAGGACAAGTGGATCCAGATTTTCATGGAGAAAGAGGCATGCTAACACTCTTGCAGGAACTTATCACTGCTTTACATCAGATAAAAAGAACCATGTTCTTTTCTTCCAGCTGTTTACTAGAGAACCAGCATGAACCATTTTCCGCTGAAGGAGAGTACATAAAGTTTGCAGCACAAGCAGCATGGTGGTGCACCACAGAGATGAATACACTACTACTTGCCAAGGTCCTAAACATAACTGAGCAGAACATTAATCTTTACCTTTTTTTATTGTAGACTCAAAGCTAGGTTAGCTTTCCTTTGTAAGACTATTTCATCAGAGTATTTTTAGTGCAAGGAACAATAAAACTATACATAGAAGAAACTGAAAATATGGACAAATCACATTTATTTTTTTAAACTAAATCACGAATAACTTGATAGCCATGTATTAGTACGTACATTCAACTTTAACCCAAATGAAATTCTAACCTCCAATTTAATGCCAAAATGTGGTCATGATTCTTAGACTTTAAGCCAGGGATCAGTCAATGCCATGCCTGCCTTAGAAGGAGTAATAGTAGATAACATAATTAACCAAATATAAGATATTTTTTCTCCCAAAACTGTACCTCAGGGTGTGGAGTAAAATGGAAGAATCTCTCATACTATGGGGAACATCTTCAGCTGCATATGTCACTTTCTTGTTCAAACTAAAGCAACTGTCTCAATTTAAAAAGAAAAAATGAAAAGAGAAAGAAAGAAAGAAAACAAATGAAGAGTATCATAATGGAAAAGTGCAGCATTACATTTGCTTTTGTATTTTTAAAAATTAAGGAATTAAAAACTATATTTAATCCCTGTCAACATTTTTTTAAAATTATAATGACCCTATTTTTATTTTAGTGACTGGGTTATATTTGACTACTGGGAGGTTACTCAAAAACCAGAAAAACTATGGAGAGTAGGATATACTGTAAAATAATGAAAGCAAAGTATGGTACCTTTTGTACAAAAACAGAAAAAGAATATATACTTGCAAGTATTTTTGGACACAAGAAATTAATAAAGGAGGGTCCTTAAAGGGGACAGGGAAAGAAGCTGACAATGACAAGGATGGGAGCAAGCCTTCTCAGTTTGTGCTTCATTCTGCTTTCTGAACCAAACAAATATACTACCCACATCAAACAAAACACCAACAACAGCAATAGCAATAATAATAATAATGCTGGAAAGTTAAAACTGCTTGCCATGGAAATCTTAATGAGAAGGAGATCTGCCACCACAAAGTGAGAGGCACTAGAGCTGAGCAATAGGTTACCCAGGGATCCTCTACTTCCCTAGGAGAAAGGAGAAAGAAAACCATTACAGACCACCTATCATAAGCTATGTTTTCTGCGTATGTTATCTCATTCGATATTCTATAAATAAGGAAATGTCAAAGTATTTGGTAACATGCTCATAGTCATAGAGCTGTGACTGGAACTCATGCTCTTATCTGCTGAAACTCTGAAAAGGAACTATTTACGTCTCAGTAAAAATAAAAATCCTGTAAGTCAGCCATTCACTCATAACCACACTTCCTTCCACAGTGTTTCCTCTAATCCTCAGTTTTCTAGGTTTTGAGAATAAGTATTTAAGTAAAGCAAACATTCTACTACTACGCTAACAAAGGATGTTCTACATTTTGCACTTACTGAGCACTAAAATAATTAATTATGGGTAATGTTATCAAATTTTTTTCCCTTCATTGAGGATTAACTATGGTAATGCATGCAAAATCTCTGAATAGCGAACTTCACAGGAATTGTAAATCAGGGAAGAGGGAGAAAAGAAACATCAACTAACGTTTTATTGGGCACATATATACCAGTCACTGTTCTAAGTGTTTTCAATATAAGGACTCAGTTCTGGTAACAGATAAGTAAACTGAGAGAGAAGTTAAATAACATGCCCACAGAAACTGTCCCCCACAGAGCAGTTCCAGTCTGCAGCAACTAAAAATGAACCCAAGGACAGCTCAACTCTAGCAAATCAGTGAATAATTTATAGTCTTATGCATTTTGTTGTATACATCCTCTTATTCCAAAAGAAAGAATCTTCAGCTGACTGCCAAATGGAAGGATGTGAGAGAAAAGGATTTAAAACCCCTGACTTCAGAGGTTTGGGCTATTGTCCAAGCAAGAGATGAAACTGAAGAAGGGAAGGAGTAGAAATGGAAAGGCAAGGAGACAGAAAAGCTATGTTTCTTACACAATTCCATATTAGTAAATGTTAAGTGGAAAAGCGGTCAAATATATTTGGAAAACAGCTGATTGAGTCATTCAATATTCAAAGAAACATTCAATACTTTCTTCACTGTAAGACTTCTTGAGACTTTAGTATGTTAACATGTATTTTGGTTTTCCAAGAAAAAAATAAACTAAGCAACATCATGTAACTCCCAAACCTGTAAGATGATGAAATTCTTTATTCGCAGAAGTCCTTGAGAACAAACATAGTCAGGGGAACAATGTATTAAAAGGATGTTTAGGAGATATGTATCGGTTGAACTTGGTGACTAACAGTCCACGTAAAATGAGTCAAAATAAGCCCTAGATCTGGCTCAGATAACCAGTGAAGGTGGTAAGAGAGGGAGGTTAAAATAAGGAAAAGTTTTTAAGGGGAAATAAATGAACTTAGTCTTTGATCTGTTTGAAATATAGTTATCTAAAAAACTACCCATTCACAAAATAATTGAAGCCACAGTCTTGAAGAGATATATTTGTACTTTGATGTTCATAACAGCAATGTTCGCAATAGCCAAAAGGTAAAAGCAACTCAGTGTCCATCAACCGATGAATGGATAAACAAAATGTGGTAAGTACATATTCAATGGAATATTCAGTTTTCAAAAAGAAGGGAACTGTGACACATGCTACAGCATGGATGAACCTTGAGGACATTGTCTAAGTGAAATAAGAGAGACACAAAAGGATAAATACTATATGATTCCACTTACATGAGGTACCTACAGTAGTCAAATTCACAGGCAGGAACTAGAAAGTGAGCAGCAAGAGAAAAGCACTTACCTACCTAAAAGGGAGATCCCACAAAACTGTTAGTTGAACTCTGAACAGAAACTTTCCAGACTAGATGGACTGGCACAAAATATTCAAAGTGATGAAAAGCAAGGACCTAGAACCAAGATTACTCTACCCAGCAAAACTATCACTTAGAATTGAAGGACAGATAAAGAGCTTCCCAGACAAGAAAAAGTTAAAGGAGTTCACTGCCACCAAGTCAGTATTGCAAGAAATGTTAAAGTCTTTTTTAAGAAAACAGATCAAAGATACAAATAAAATGGCAATACATATCTGTCAACAATTACTTTAACTGAAAAGGAATTAAATGCTCTAATCAAAAGACATACAGTGGCTGGATAACAAAACAAGACCCTTACATACACTGTCTACAAGAGACTCACTTCAGATCAAAATAAATACACAGACTGAAAGAGATGAAAAAAGGCACTTCGTGAAAATGGAAAGAAAAAAAAACTGGAATAGCAATACTTACACCAGACAAAACAAACTTTAAAACAAAGGCACAAGACACAAAGAAGGACTCAACAATTTCACTTCTGGATATTTAGCTGAAGAAATCCAAAACACTAAATCAAAAAAACATACGCATGCATATGTTCTATGCAGCCTTATTTACAATAGCCAAGATATGAAAGCAACTTAAGTGTCCATCAATAGATGAGTGAATAATGAAGTGGTGTATATATATAATAGAATATGACTCAACCATAAAAAAGAATGAAATCAACTATCTACAACAACATGGATGGACCTAGAGCAGGGGTCTCCAACCTTTTTGGTACCAGGGACTGGTTTCATGGAAGACAATTTTTCCATGAAAGGGGGGCAGGGCATGGTTTGGGGATGATTCAAGCGCATGACATTCAAGCTCACCTCCTGCTGTGCAGCCCGGGGTTCCTAACAGGCCCGGACCGGTCAGTACCAGTCCACTGCCTGGAGATTGGGAATCTCTGAAGATAGTATCGTGCTGAATGAAATAAGTCAGACAGAAGACAAATGCCATATGATTTCCCTTATATGTGGAATCTAAAAAACAAAATAAACAAACAAGCAGAACAGAAAGACTTGGATACAGAGAACATTTTGACAGTTGCCAGATGGAAGAGGGATAGGTGAAACAAGGTGAGAGGAATAAGAAGTCAAATTGGTAATTACAGAATATGGTAGTTACAGAACAGTCATGGGGATATAAAGTACAGCATAGGCAATAGTGTCAATAATATCCTAGTAACTATATATGGTGTCAGATGGGCACTAGTTCTATCAGGGTGATCTCTTGTTAAGTTATACAAATGTCTAATCACTGGGTTATACATCTGAAACTCATATAATATTGTATGCCTGCTATAATTGAAAAATAAAAAATTATTTAAGAGAAAAAAATAGGGAAGAGAAGCGTGAACTGGAACCTCCGCCCACAAGAGGATGGCTCTGAGAATGTACACTACAAAGTCCTCTCCCTCACCCTCCAGGAAGCCTTTTCCATAAACTCACCAGATACAATGTCCTCTCATATTCTGTTTTATGTGTCAAAGATATTTTCAAATTCATAAATGGAGGTATAATTTTATAGATCTAATAACCTGTATTCTCTAATATTTAAATTTTTAATGCAATTATTAAGCATATTGAAAAAAAGAAACTAGAACGTGGCTACCAGGGGCTGGGAGAAGCAGAGCACATGGGGTGGCATGCGGTTGTTTAGTGGATACAGAATTTTACTTTTGCAAAATGAAAAGCTTTTTGGAGATAGGTTGCACAATAATATGAATATGTTAACACTACTGAACTGTACTTAAAAATCATGAAGATGGTAAATTTTACGTTCTGCATTTTGTGACATTTAAAAAAAATGTAACTGCCAGTTCGAGATGCTATGGTGGACATCTGTGGTCTTCATCTGTCTGGAAACCCCCTATCCCATGCGGTTCTGTTAGAACTACACATCACAGTGTCCTGCCTGACCCCATCCATGGATGACCCCAAGCAAGAATTCTCCACGGAGATTTGATAAATAGAAGCCAGAAGAGCATCATCTTGGGGCAGCCATTTCTCTCCTTCACACCATTTGGAGAAAACCTCACTGTGGCAAGAAATGGGACCAGTGAAACAGCCACAGAAACGAGCAGGACTCCTAGTGAAGGGGCCATGTAGACATCAGTAGAGCCATGGGATCTTCCCCGTGCCTGTTAAGAAGCTCCACTTTCATAAGCCAATAAATCTCACACTCTTTTTTTCTTTGCCTTAAAAGTCACCAAAAAAGAACTATTATAGACATCCAAGCAGGTCACTGGGCAAAAGGCCCCTGAATAAGAACCTTCTCCCCATAGCTCCTTTTGGAGTGTTATCCACAGTGTTACACACCTTTGCTAAAACAGCAGAACACGATCCCATGATTTAGTGAGCATACTTTCACATTAACATAGTATTTCTGGTGGTAAATATGTCATTATGTTAGGTCAGCGATACTATTACATTCCCAAAGAAAAACACAATTTTTAAAAAGTCATTATCAAGCACTGACCGGATAGCTCAGCTGGTTAGAGCACCATCACCATACGCCAAAGTTGTGGGATCAATCCCTGGTTAGGGCACATTCAAGGGGCTACCAATGAGCGCATAAATACGTGGAACAAATTGATGTTTCTCTCTCTCTCTAAAATCAATAATTAAAAAGATTTTTAAATCATCAATCTACATCTGCACTAGATTATATAGGAGAAATACATAATGCATAAAGGGTTTACATGGAAATACAGCCTCAGAAATAAAAATGTTTCTAAATTACCTGAAGTATAGCTTAGAAGACAGTGCCAAAATATTACCCTAAAATGGAGGCTTTGGATGGAACATTCTAACACTGAAGTCAAAGAACAGGAGGAGAATACACAGATACGATCTTTTATCTGTGCCGTATCTGAAGGAAGAACTTCACCCTTTCCCAGTTCTTCCAACTCAGTGCTTAATTAACTATAGGTTCCCTTCGTCTAGTTTTCACTAATTACTTACAAGGCTTAATTTTATTAAACACAAACCTAACTGAAAAATGTTTGTGAGTGCCTAGGTATAACGACTCTTGCGTGAACCAGGAGGCTTTGAGAAAGGAGCAAAAAGGGAGAAGTAATTAATGTGCAGAGCATGGTGCTAGCTCTGCAGACTTTTCTGACTTATGCTAAGAGGATATTTAAAAAGACGTCATGCTAGGAATTAATGTCAAACCAGTTTCGTATCTAGAAATCTGAAACACTCACACCATAAAGCTGCAGAGAGCCCTGAAGCAAAATCTTAAATGTGAACTGCGCTCCCCAGGGAGTGCAGATAGGAGCTTGTTGTCACAAGTCTTTGCAAAGATAAACTACCCTTGTTGATTTCACTGAAGCAGACCTGACTAATAAAATAACTTGGGAATATTATCATGTGAAATCTTTATAACGACTAATTAGTAAAAAATCATCTTCTGGAATATTTTTGAGCTTCTCTTTTTTCGTGAAAGATTAGCAACCTGTATTTTAATCATGAGAGGGAAAAAAGCAGACCTTATTTTACTTGAAAGGGTTTTCAAAGTTTACTGCAACACATCTGGTAAACACAAAAAGATAAAGCTTGTCTCTTCCACAGGATTATCTTCCAGCAATTTAAGGTGGCTTCCACCTCACATCTCCAGAGCAAATCTTGGAATGTGGCAGCCCAGAATGTTTGTGGTGCTCTGGGGAAAAGCTAACCATTAGAAACTCTGTTCAGGCATCCCACAGTCCCCAGGGCTGTGTATCCACCAAGGAACCTACTGAACTTAACTGTTCTAAAAAATCAACTGGGCGGATTTATCATGTTTCCATTAAAGCAGAGTGTGTGCTTTTACAATCATGGCATAGATAAGTACCCAAAATCTTAAAATGTGAAAAAACTCTCAGACAATACCATTTACAGTCTCCTAAGGAAACAAATTAGAAAGTCCATAAAATTGGAGGCACAAAGATGTTTATAACACGATTATTATAGTAGGAAAAACAAACAGTACATGTGTTCCACATCAGGGGGTTAGATAAATAAACTTTCATTCATCTATACTATGGAAAGCTATGTACCATAAAAAGTTATGCCACCTTAACCAAAAGTTATTACTTTGTGGGGGAAAACAATGAGAAGTCAGTCACTTGGTGAAAAAGCCAGATTACAAAACAGCATTATGTTCTATGATCTCCTTGAATTTTTTTAATTTTATAGGTCTGTATAGGCATAAAACAAAGTCTGAAATAATAAACACTAAATACTAACAAAAATGTTTAACTGAATAACAGATCTTGGAATTTTTATTTTAATTCTTGGTTTTTCTAAAATGCAAATACATTACTTGCTTAATTTCTTTAAAATGCTTAATAAAATTTTAAAAGAAACATTCAAGAGCTATAGCAAATTTCAAATGATTGCCTAGGAAGAACCAACATTAGGCTGATGTATGACTTCTCTGAAAGTAAATGCAGGACGGACTAGCAGTGTTCCATGTGGAAATGTAACTACTTGCTGAACAGACTGGATAAGCAAATTACATAAAATTAATTAAAAAATAAGTCTTTAGAGAAGCAAGTGCCTAATGTCTATCGAAACTACAAATCAGTGGACATCCCATAAAGTGTGTATCTTTCTTGTATAAAAGCGAAAGGTTGCAATCATTTTGAATTTGCAGCCTGTGGCTTTTTAGTGACTGAAGATAAAGGTCAAAAGAATAGAGGAAAAAAATACTTTTCTTTCCTTAGAGGCTCAACTCAGGGTTAGCAGACTGTCTGCTTTGAGGCACCCTGTTTCAGCCAGCCATACACACTTTGACTGAGTTACTTCCTCAGGCTTCATTCACACCGTGACAACGTGCTGAGAGCAGCAGGCTTGGCTGCGGAAACAAGAAAACACAGGTAATTCTGACTCAGACACACGCCCAGGACCTGAACCTTAAACTAAGCTCCTGGGAGGCTCTGTGGAACCAGGTGAACAGCAGCAGACAGGCCAGCAAGCAGCAGAGTGTGAGAGCAGGAGGCACTACATGCTGTGCTAGCCCCCAGACCAGTCCAGACTAGTGCAGCCACGGTGGGAGAGTACAGGGTTTGGGGCTAGCTCACAAGCTCTTCACTTCTGCATCTCAGCTGCCTTAAGTCTCAAAAGAAAGTTATACACGACAGCACCTTTTCATCTGTGATGAGCTCTCAAAATCTTATGTTTGTTGTTCTTAGCACAACTGTTGCCTCTATTAAGGTCTACTTAAACTAGGGGTGTTTTGTAAAGTAGCTTTTCTCCTGGTAAAAGAAACAACATAAAAAAAGCAATGCTAGTCAAACAAACAGGCTTTCCACAAGACAAAGCCAGAATTAGCTTCTTATAATTGGCATTCATGTGTTCAATAACATTTTACTGACCACCTGCTCGAGAGAACACACAGGGCTGAACTAGGACTAAAAGTCTAAGCAAGAGGGACTTGGCCCCTAACCTCTGGCACTTCCAGTGTGGCAAGGACCCATGAGAGCAGCTTAATCTCTCCTCTGCCATGAGACACAGCCCTTCATAATGTCCAAAGTAATGGCTGAACCCTGCATAATCCTAATTTCTCTCATATAATCTCTAAATCTCCTACCCACAAATACATCTTACTCATCTCAGAGACAATTGAACAAATGGGTATTTAGTTTGCTAAATTCTACATGCTGCCTTCTGTATCATTTGTTTACTCTTATCACAAATCCAGCATGATGCTGTATTTAAAAAAAAACAAAACATTAAAGTGGTGACCCACAGCAGTCTTGGGCAAGTAATGTAACTGCTCTGATGATTAGTTTTTGCTATTGCAAAATTGGAAAATGAAGTGTCCCTGGGCAACTTTGATTTCTTCCAACTCTTAAAATTATTATAAGGTTTTATGATCATCATGTACTACAAATCCTTAAACAGCACTTACTAGACAACATCTATAAACTTGAACCAAATATGCTGAGGTTCATGGAAAACCTGTCTCTGTGACCTGTTGAAACCAATACAGGGATCAGTTCTAACCTGAGAAAGGTAAACAAGACTCCAAGCCAAGAAGGAACTTGTCTGACTGCTTCCCTTGCCTCCCAATAATCAGAGCAATATTATCATAAGTGTCTGGCTCCCAAATACCTTTAAATGTCTCAATTTGGCCTACCATAGCAGTATTGCATGGCAACATTCCTCTCTCAATGCTGCCTGACCCTCACTCCATTGATTTTTTTATTGAAATACATCAGGCCAACAGAAAAGTATAAAGAACCATTGATTTTTTAAAGACTACTAAATACCTATCTTCATAGGGTTCCTACAATGTGCCAAACACAACGGTAGTGGTTCGAGATACAAAGGTCAGCCACAGATGAGGACAGAAGGCTAAGCAAATGAGTGTAATAACATATACCCACTCCAGAATGTGAGTGACTCAGGTACGACACACACACCTTTAAAGTAAATCGATGCAGGTAATGCACTAAAACAAATACACTGGTAGTCTAGTTTATAAACAGTTTTGCCTTTTCAAAACTTCATTTTCAGTTGGTTGTTGACATGTGAAGCACATTTTCCCCCAACACATACCACTATAAGGTTGGTTGTTTCCAAACCAACACATAGAAGATCGATTTAACACATACCGTCCCTGAAACGCTATACATCTGCCCTGCTAAAAGAACAGAAAACATTCTGTAGCCACAGAGAACCTCACAGGTAAGTGATCCTGTCATCTTGAAAGCTGGAGCTTGAGGGGAAGCAGAATGCTGGTTATTAAGGAGTTCAGATGGAGTGGTAGGGGGGTACCTAAAAGCTTTTAGGCAACTAATCTCAGGGATTTTGAGACCAAGGGCCAGGTAGGCCTGGTTTCAATCAAATCCAGGTTCCCTTGCATAAAAGCTGGGTGCCTTTAAACATGTTATTCAACCATTCATAGTCTCATTTTACTGATCTAAATGCCTGGCATGGAGGTAGAATTCAATGAACAATAAAGTATTTTTTTTTCATTGCTTGACACTATACGGCTTTCACCTTCCTTGGTATACATGCATCCTTAACACACAGTTGGATTTATCAGTCATTATTAGAAAATACTCAGTTTCCACACTTAAAAAAAAACAAACTTTTTAAAGTGGCTGGACAAAAATGTACAAAGAAGGTAATTAATCAGAATGCATCAGACATGAGAAAAAGATATCCCGAATTAAAATGAAGTAACGAGGGAGGAACTGAAGAGAGAGGGAAAAGACAGGTATATGATGTACAGAGAATTCTCCTGATGAGAGAAGACATGAGGGGGATTCCAGGGAATTTCCAGGTGACAGAAGGGCTGCTACACAAGGAGGAAAGGAAGACCAGAGGGAACAGAAGTAATAAGATTGATAAACCCTAAAAGGGTGTTGGTACAGACAAACACACTCATTTAATCTTTACAATCCTACAAGGCAGGTGCTATTATTTTCATTTTACAAGTGAGGAAACTGAGGCGCAAAGATGTTGGATAACTTGCCTAGGAAATTAGCTAGGAAACTAAAGCAGTATAAACCAGACTCTGGTTCCAGGTTTGGAGTCTGAACCACTATCTTACACTGATGCTTTTGGAGTAGTGAGAACCCAGCCATTTGTACAAGGGTGTTTCCTTCATCAGAAGTTCATTACTTGAGTAACACATATCTATAAAGTTCCCACTCATAAGCATGTGAACACTACATAATTATGTACAGAATCTCTGGCCCTGTTCAACAGTTGAGGGGTAGGTGTGGGGAACCAATATTTACTCAATGCTGTTGAGTCTCGGGCACTGTCTGAAGCCATTCTGTGTGTTCTACCTTCACAAAGCAACTTTGTGATAGGTACTAAAAATCCATTTTACAGTTGAGAAAAACTGAGGATCAATTACGGGCCCAAAGTCACAGAGCTAGTAAGGGGTGAAGGGCAGTCTCAGACCCACCTCTTCCTGGTTCCAAGTCCAAGCAGTTTGCCTTTTGTAACACATCTGGTACACTCATGCCCAAACAGGTAAACATAGGACATGTTATATAATAATCAGTAGCATAAAGTAACAGAAATTCCAGTTTGATTTACTATGTCAAAGATATTGCACACAAAAACACTGGACTCTCTTTAGGAAAGCTAAATGAACCCAATTGCCCATTTCACCACCCACCCCATCAAAACTGCCTTCCTCCCAAAACGCTTTCAGATCCTCTTTATTACCCAGCTTGTAACCCTACCAAATACAATACAGGCTCTCCAAGAGCCTAAAACTGCTTCAGGAGCATTAGCTTGGAAAACAGGATAGGAACAAACTCCACAGTTTCTCATTTCAAGTGACAATATCAGCAAAAAGAAAAAAAGACAAGTGACAAGACAGTAGTTAGGTTTTTTTTTTAAGAAGGGTTTTCCCAAGCAAAATATAGTCAAAGACACTGTAATAGAGGACAGGCAGAAAGTGACCAGAGGAGAGAGAAGAGGGAATTTCAGGGGAAAAGGGGAAGGGTTTACCGGAACAAAGTTAAAAGACACATGGATAAAAACTAGGGGGAGGGTGGTAATGGGAGGAAAGTTGGGAGGGAGTGGTAGGTGGGCTGGATTGGGAGTAAAGGGGAGAAAACTGTACTTGAACAATGATTAAAATAAAATTTTAAAAAAAAGAAGGGTTTTCCAATTATATCTCAGTAAAACTAGGAGGGATAAAAGAATAAAAGGAGTTTTTGTTTTTGTTTTAATGTCAGAGACCTTGAAATCTGAACTCCACTTCTCCCATTTATTAGCTTGGTTTGCTCATCTAGAAAAGGATTCCATTAAGATGCATCTCTCTGGCTATTAAAAGATTAAATTAAGTATGAAATGCAAAGCACGTGTAACAGCTGACACAGTAAAAGCTTACTGATTTTGAGTCTCATCCTCTTTCTCCCTCTCCTTTCCATTTGGGAAGGTGTGCTACACACCACGCAAACCTGGGAGACATGCCCCACCCCAAGCACATGTTAACCAAAAGATTGTAAGACATTTACAAAGCACTTTTCTCATTTCCCACCAGACCCACACACATCATAATCCTCATACTGCCCCACAGCTTTTTCCCTGTTTCTTCCAAGATATTTATCTTTTACCTACCATCCTTAAGCTGGGTAAACCAAGGGTCTAGCATATATTTATTCATATTTTTGTCACCCCCAAAACATTGAAGCTACCTATATAAATGTAGAAGACATACACAGGAGAACCACTCATTACGACAAGAGATCTGGTGGGAGTCTGAGGCAAGCAGATTATTGTAAGAAAAACAGGCAGCAACCTAAAACAAGCCAATAAGTTGGCCCTGAGCTTTCCAACAAGGAAACATTACGAATTACCGAGTACTCTTTTATTTTTCTTATAAAATGTAATATAAATTCCTGAAGAAAAGTAGCAATAAGTTTGCCTGAACTTATTTATCTAAGCCATTGACAGGACCAAGAATACCACCAAAGTCTTCCAAAATACTTGGTGATCTTTCACAAAATTGTACTACTTTGTAAAAGAATCAAGGATTTAATTTTACCAAACTCTCTTCAGTAAAATGTTCCCACGTCAAACTTTACAAATTGTACATAGCTACACAGGATTTAGCATTTACTAAATAAACACCCATGTGCCCACTGTGAAAGGGAAGGGGATATTACAATGAATGAGACAAGGCACTGTCCTTGAGGGCCTTGGGATTGCAGAGTGGAGGGAAGTCTACAAAAGCACTGAAGCACAGGCAGAACACAATGGCCCAGGAGACAGGACCACACACCACCCACATACTACAGTTTGCAAACCTCTTCTGAGGGTAGAGGGAGGAGTCAGGGACATTTACAGGGGCCTTGGAAGTTACAGAATTTTGACAGGAGGAAAGCATGAAGCAAAAGTAAATGCATTTAAAAATAAAGGAGAATATAGAAAATTATGAGAAATGTTTGAGGGTCAAATGCAAAACAGTAAATACGCAACCTATTCTGGTAGTGTAGAAGGAGAGAAAAGGAAGAATAAGCTAAAAAGTTGACATCTTATCACAAGCCACCTTGAATACCACATAAGGTGGAGCTTGGACTGTTTTCTAGGCAATAAGGGATTCCAATGTCTGGTGGTCAGGAAATTCTATGACCTGAGTCAGGCTACAGACTGTTCAATGTCTGTGTGGATGGCCGACTGAAGAGAAAGGGCTGGAAACAGGGAGAACAGAATGTAGGTTACCGCACTCACCCAGGCAAAAGAAAGCCATGTCAGAGGCAGGTGATGGCGAGAAGGCGAGGTGTGATGTATTGGGAGGGAGAACTGAGACGGCTGGGCCAGCTGCTGGGGTGGGGTGGGGAACAAGGAAAGGGAGAGATCAAGACAGTCTGAGCACCCCTCAGCAAACTTTGGCCCAGCGCCAAATCTGGCCTGCCATCTGTTTTACACAGCCAAGAAGTCCTACAAATTTTTACCTTTTTAAACAGTTGGGGGAAAAAGCAGTATTTTGTGACAACTGGAAATTAAGACTTCAGTGTCCACACAAAGTTTTATTGGAACACAGCCACACTCATTGGTTTACATACTGTCTATGTTTGCTTTTGCTCTACAAAGGCAGAATTGCATAAAGGGAACAGGGCATCATGACCCTCGAAGCAGAAAATATTTACTTTTTTCCTTTACAGAAAGAGTTTTCTCACCACTGGTTTAAGGTTTTTGGAGGGTTTTTTATTATTTTATTTTTATTTTAGAGAGAAAGGGAGCAAGGGATGAAAGGCAGGGAAGGGGGAGAGGGAAAGAGAAAAAACATCAATTTGTTGTTCCACTTAACGATGCATTCATCAGTTGCTTCTTGTATGCACCACAGAGACCCCCTCTTCTTACTATTCCCAACCCCTGCTTTATAGCAAACTAAGACATTTCTGCTGGTATATAGTATAATTGTACAATAACAAATAGCTGTATAACTTGAATTATTGTGTTTTCCAATAGCAAAGACGCTTCCTGAGGGTAGGAATAAACATAAAAACCTGAGAACATTTTTCTACCACTTTGTGTATCACGAGTGGCCTAATTCCTAAATCTACATCAAGTGGGCTTACAATTTATGTTCAGGCCAGCCAGGCTTGCTCTGACTGCCCCTCCTACTTCTAACCCAACTGAGTGAACGTTCATTCTCAAAGACTAAAAAGATGAGGTTCTTTGGAAATACCACCATACATCGAATGATGTTCCTAATTCGATAGCTGGTATACACTGATTAGCAGAACTACCTTAAATTTTACAAAATGGCTTCAACTGAACAAAATTAGTCAGGTTTTAAATTTAGGCATTATGTATCTTACTTTTTTAAGTCTGTGTTTTGTAAGTTAGCCCTAAAATGGGTTTGCAGGCATACCTGGCAAAAAATTCAGTGTACCTCTTTATACTATGAATCACATCTGTCTGCTTGTCTGTGTGTTTAATAATAACAAGATTTTTTTCACTGCAAAAATATACATTTGGCAGATTGTCTTATAAGATTTTTCTTGTCTTTTCTCTTTCTATAACATAAAAGTTATTTTAAATTCTAATTGAAAAAAAATACTATAAATTTCAGCCTTGCTACAGTCTAAGCAAATTAACTGTGCAAATAAGTTTGCAGATATAATTGTGCTCAACAGAGCAAACTCCTGTCAGTTCTAATACCGTTAAGCCCTTTGAAGCACCATTAAAAACAAGAGCTGCATTAAGTACAAATTGTTCCTACCTATTTCTACTTTACATGTGTGAACTGGTCTGAGTTACCTAACCTAACTAAAAATAATAAACCTAAGTATTTTTAAAATACCTATAGGTCAGCCTGTTCACCACTGGAGGATATGTTTACTGACTTTGGAGAGAGAGAGAGAGGGAAGGGGGTGGGAAGGGGGTGAGAAGGGAGGAAGAAAGTAAAGTGGGGGGAGGGGGGACAGACAGAGAGGGGCCTGGCAGGGTATGTGCCCTGACTGGGGATCAAACTCACAACTTTTTGTTGTAGAGACAACACTCAATCCAGCCAAGTCACCTGGCCAGTGCGAGAGCCTACTTTCTGTGCAACTTTTTACTGTGGGTACATCATGCTTTAGGAAAGCACAATACATATATGGAAATAGAAACTGATAAATCAACATTTAGGGGAAAATGAATGTATACTTAAGAGTTCCTTTAAACTCTCATAATTCCTTTAGCAGCAAATGTGCCTCCCTGGCACATTATCTGATTTATATGATTTTTAATTTCCACACAACTTTGAAGACACCATTTTACAAACTGGTATGTCTGTGTCTCCCTGACAACAGCCCACCACTTGCCAACAATCAGTGAGAGCAACACAGTAAAGTCTAATACATTCCTACCAAATTATATACTTCGGATGGCATTTGAAGTTAAAGGCATCTTTGTTTCTCATCTTTCCTTAAAAATAGAGTAAAACCTAATTTATCTATGACTTTTGGTGCTGTCTACATAACTCTTCCAAATTTGAGAAACTGTCTTCATTACGTGCCTAAACATTTTTATTTATCCATTTCTAATAGAGGTCTATAAAGCAGAGTGCATCAACTACTCTTTGTTCTGCATTTAGTGGGTTGCAATTCTCTACAATCTTAAAAAAAAAGCATTCTTAATATAAATTGAGTCGTCTTTTTTTGAAGGTTTTTATTTGTTTATTTTTAGAGAGAAGGGAAGGGAGAAAGGGAGAAAAACATGGATCAGCTGCCTCCCACACACCCCTGACAGGGAACCTGACCCACAACCAGGCATGTGCCCCCCCCCAACCGTTTTGTTCTTTATTTTGATGCACAGCACATTTACCTATATGAAGATGGGGGAAAAAAGCTAGCAAATTTTTAGCTTATACTATGTGCCTAGCACCACTCAAAAACCTTTAGGTGCAGTCATTCAGCCCTCAGAACAACCTCAGAGGCAGGTGCCATGTCCGTCTTCACTCTAAGAACGCAAGTGTAACTTGCCCACGTTCTCAGCTGGGGTCAAACCAAGCAGTTCGGCTCGAGTCTCCAAAAATGCAGAGTGTGAAAAACAGAATAAAAATACAACAAATCAGTCTCTCTTCTATCTAGAGGTATACATTGACCTGATTTAGTCTCCCCCGGCTGGGCTCAAGTTACTACTGCCTTCTTTGCAAGCCACCGCTCCTCTCTTCAGGCTTCTCAGAGGCAGCCTCCTCTCCCAGATCACTCAAATAACTTTCTCTGAAGAGTTAAAATACCTTTTGTGGAGCAAAGAGTCCCCACTGGTTTTCATTCTAAAGAAACCTATTCTTTGAGCTTGTCCAGTTGCAATCCTGACAGCCCACCACTCCACCCACTACTTGCTCCAAACAGGGTTTAGCTCTCTTCAGGGGTCCCAGTGCGCATAATTCCACCCACACTGTTATGGCTACATACAGAGAGCTTATTTCCATGTAAACTGTCTTACTCATCTGCCAGAAACTTAGTAGGTACCCAAGAGATGTTTATACACATGAAGAATGAGTTAATCTGAAAAAAAAGGGGGGGGGGGCTACTTCTTAGTCCTCAGCTTCCTCAGGCTTAAGGAGTGCCATAAAAGTTTCTAGAAAATGTTCTATAAACTTAAAGTAAAATTTACTCTTGAATGTGTATAATCTGCAACTAAGAAACTGAATGATGAGGCCCAAGGGTCTTCCATTAGACTGTAACCTCTGTGAGGGCAAGGATTTTTGCCTTTGTTCTCTCTGTTCACCCGAGACTCGCAGCAGAAGCTCAACATATATTTACTGAATAAATAAATGAACAAAGTGTTGTGTGATATTACTTTTAAGTAAATTCAGTCATTACAGATTAAAAATATCCCAACAAAGACCAGCTCTGTCTTCTGGCTGGAGTGGACTCAAAGAAATTGTCATTTTGTTTCTAAAGTAGGTCTAGCCTTGAGTCCGGGCAACTTATTCACAGAGCACCAAGGAAAAATTTGTGCCCACTGCCAGCTGTTAAGAATCACAGATCATAAAACCTTAGAAGTAAATATGTCATGGAAATGAACTTAATATTTTATGCTTTCTTGTTGCCTAAAAAAGCTGGTGCACTTCACAGGGAAGAATACTCATAGAAAGTAGTTTCCTGCCCCTGAAACCCAGTTATTTCAACATGGCAGCTGTTTAAAACCCCACATTACCATAGGGTTTTCAAGACAGGAAGCAACAGTGGCACACCTAGCTGAGCACAGGGGAGAACAAGCAGCAGAGAGGAAACAACATGCCGACCGAGGACAGGGTTTGGAGGTTAGCCGGCAAGGAATAAAAACAATGAGCCAATTCCGCTAATGTCTCTTATAACTGAATTTACCTGTACATGGTAATCATTAAAAAAGAGAAAAGGAAGGACATAGAAACAAAAAGCTATTAGTGACCTTCAACTGCTCCCCTTTTTCTATCATTAACTTTCTTCTCATCTTACTGATGCACAGAAATTGGTAAGAATTTGATTGTGCTTAAATGGCAAAGGGCGTCAATCCTGATGCCTTTTCTCATCCTTCTACTTTCCTATACTTTCTAATTTTTCTACAGAGAGTTTTCCCTCTTGTTACGAGAAAATAATCTTAAGTTTAAAGAACAGAGCTTTCTTTAAAAAATGTATGTTCTAATATGTTAAAAAATCCTTTACCCAAAAAGATTAACAAAGAATTCAACAATACCAAACCATCTAATCTCCTTACTCAACAATACTGCCTTAACCTCTTTCTTCCCCAACCACCAGTACATCTAACAAATCATTTATAATTTTTTTTTAAATCATGTCTTCCTAATAGTTACCGTTTGTATTGCACTCACAATTTCCACGCATTATTTACCTGATTTTCCCCAACAACTTTGTGAGATGGCCATAGTGGATATCTTTAGTTCCAATTTACAGATAGGTAAAACAGCCTGAAATGAAACAATTTGCCGGGACGGAAGCCAGGGTCCTCTTGTTCTCCACCCGGCATTCCAACACAGGGTTTCTCCACCACAGTGCTGCTGACATTTTGAGCCAAACACTCCTTCTTGCCGGGGGCTGCTCCAAATATGACTGGATGTCTAGCAGCAGCTTCTCCTCTGCCCACTTCATATACACACTGCCTCCCCCCACCCCACCCCTAAGATACAACAACAAAAAATATCTCTAGAAACTACATCTATCTCCTTGGACACAAAAATTATATCCAGTTAAGAAACACTCGTCTAAAACTATCTGAAATGTTCCTTCTGGCATCTCTCTGACAAGGCCCCATACACAACTGAGCTACAATAAATCAAATAGCATCAGCTGCTGCTTGCTCAGCAAGATTGGTTAATTAACCAACTCCCCATCCACTTAAAATAACTTTTTAAGTGTCGAAAGGAACAAGAAAATCTCCTTGTACAAATATTCACATCTTAGACAATAAATCTAAAAGCATATTCTCTCATTATACCATAATAAGGATATACATAATAAAGATATGTAAAGTGAATGTGTGTGTTTAAGGAAAAAAACACTTATCAGAGGGATTATAAAACAGGTCTTGGTCTTTGCTAATAAATCTTATTAACAATTATACTTTTCTGTTCCCTGTATAAAAGCGAGCATACACCTACACATATTCTCAATACTTGCTTCAGCTGGGTTTCTATCCAAACGTGTTACTAAAGCTATTCAGGAGAAACTGAGTGATAACTTTAGAACATTACTAGAATTTACAGTATGAACCACTAGTGTTTGTGAACACAGAAGCTAAACTAGCCAACCTCACAATCCTATTTAGACATGCAGTTTAAGTTTCTTCATGCCATTTAATGAGCCTCTATTCCTGCAAGAGTACTCCCCCCTCAGCTCATTTTCACCAGCTTTTTGGCACATGCCTGAATCAAAAAGATTTTGCAACCTAATGCCCCTTAACACCTTAAATCTGTAAAAGGTAGGCTCTAAACGATCAGAGAGATCATTACAAGTATAGCATCAGGTAAACTGATATTAATACTACCCAAATTAGGACTATAAATTGAAATGTAGTTATATTTCTGGGAAATGTCTAAATTTTATCTATCTATCTATAATAATGTATTCACCCTCCATCATCTATCCCCAATGGTAATAAGAAGTATATTATGAACTGCAAAAACTATTTAAACTGGCTCTATTTAATGTAGAGCGTCACACTGCAATCCTAGTATTAAAAAATATATTTTGCAGCTATTTATTGAAACTAAGAGATAATGAAATTAGTTAATATATACAGAATTAAGAAAAGGTTATGAGTATTCCAATTCATAATGTTCATAAATACTCAGGTTATGATGTATTTACGTCTTTAAATATGATCTAGATCTATACATAGGAGACATTTTCTCAATAATACAAAGCGTGCTGTACCCAAAGTGTCTAGTCTCCATTAACCTTCACCACAAAGTACAAAAGAACACATTGATCCTTCAGTGTAAAACAAGTGAGGTATTGGAAAGCATCAGAGTTACCAGAGGCAAAAGCGAGAACAAACACAAAATGGGGTTTTGGAAACAAAGAACAAAGATTTAATCAATATAAAATGCTCACTTTTAAATGTTTTTCCCACTGTGTGTATGCCCCTAACTCGAATCCTTTTCTTAAAACTTAGCCAACAATCAGACTCCATGGTCCCATCTAATTGATTCTGCATTGTACTTATCACGTAAGTCTCCAAGGTTGTTAATGCTTTCCTTCCCCAAAATGAGTAAAGACAATTTTATACAGCTGCAAATAAATGCCTGCCGCTAAGAGAAATACCCCGACTCTAAAAAGAAAATGTTAATAACGTATCCAATTAGAGGCAGAAGACAACTCACAGACACGTATTTAATTAAGAGAAGCGACAGGGAGGACCAGGTCCTCTTCCCCAGGGATATACTGGAATTCACAGAGAATATATATACAATTTTTAAAAAGTGCACAAACGCCTGGCAATAGTCACACCTTTTATCTAGTCTTCCCAGAGGGATTCCTGGGTACCCACACACCCAAGGAACCCACAGCCCTGGAACCTTGGAGAGTGACTTGTGAAGGGAGTTTACAACTCCTGCGACGTTTCTGATGTTCGAGGATCGCGCGGTTGGGGTCTGAGAGGATAGACAGCAGGTCAGAGACCCGCCCCAGTTTCAGTTAATCAGTCCTTTCACAGCAGGGCTCTCAATTCCCCAGGTGGCCCTCTCCCTCTCCCTCCCTCTCTCTGTTCCTCTTCCCTGGCCTCTAGCTACGGGTGGGTCGTTTGCCCATCTCGCTGGCTGCCTGGGGCCTGGGTCCCCACAGAACCTAAAAGGGGAGGGGGCGTTTCCTGAGTGCACAGTCACCTCCTACTCGCCACAAACACGACCCCGGACCCCAGAAACTTTCCTTCGCTGACAGGGCAAAGGAGGAAAACTGCTACGACCCTCAGCCTCCGTCCTGAGGCCAGAAAACACCTCCTCCCGCCCCCCGGCAATTCTGCCCGAGAGCTGGCGGTCACAGTCTCTGTGTAACGAGGGACGTCAGACCTCAAGCCCGCGCCTGTATCTCAGGGTGGTATAAACAGGATGTCAGAGCGATCCAGGCTTGTTTATGAAAACTTGGTGTGCCTTCTGGGGGAGGGGGCAACGAGCCCGAACCCTTCCCCTCCCGGCCGTGGGCCCCCCCGCTCCTCTCGGCTGGAAATCCCCCGCGCGCACCCGCACGCCCCCACCCGGCCCGGGCCCTCCGGTCCAGGGCCGCGCTCACGGGGAGGCCCGGAGTCCTCGACGCTCACGGACCGACAGCAGCGGCTGCGTCTCCCGACGGCGCCAGCTCCGCGCCCCTCGCCCTGTCGTCCGCGGCCGCTGCTGACGGCTTCTTCCCATCCCCTCGGTGACACTCACCACTTCCGTGTGCGCTTCAGCCGGGGGGCTCCGGGTCGCCGTGGGAGTCCGGGTCGGACGGCCTGTTCGCTAAGCGGCCAGCCCCGCAGGGCCCCGGCGGGCGTGCGCGCGGGGCGGACGAAGGGGCGCGGGGTGGGCGACCGGGATTGGGGCGCAGGGCCGTGCTCTCTGCGGCTTCCAGGTACTCCGCGGCCGCCGCGGCCTGCGCTCCGCGACGCACCCGCCTCCCACCCCACGGCCTGCTCCTCCCCTTCGTGACGTGCCGAGCGGCAGCCCCGGAAAGGCGGGGGCGGGGACCGCGGTTGAGGCAGCGGCACCACCAAAGCACCGGACTGAGAACAGCCAGCCTTCCCACCCCGCCCCCATCCGGCTTCGCTCACCCTCCTGCCTCCGACTTGCAGCCTTTTGCCCGGTGGGTCTTCTAGAAACACCAATGTAGAGGAGGAGAGGTCGGCCAGCGCAGAAAGTCGTATTGTCAGGATTTGACCATAGGTTGATTCCTCCCAAGTTTGGAGTGACCTCCACATCTTTGTGCGCTGCGATGCATATATCACAGTTCTCTGCCTGGTGTCCCGACCCCGAATAAGAGGTGAGCTTATGGAGTACTTAACTGACGGGAATTTAAGAATAAATCTTCCAACGTTGACAGGTTACCTTAGATCATACCTATTTCGTATTTAAAGAACTCTAGTAAATTTTTTTTAAAAAAAACCTTATTTGTAATAGTTATAAGAACTAACGCTTGTTGATAATGTGTCCAGCACTTTTCATAATTTTACTAAGAATCCCTCATGATAGGGATTATCCTCATTTTATCCACTAGGAAACAAATAAAGACTTAAGTATCTTAAAGTCACACTGTGGCCAAGATTCATTCTCTGTAGGCATTTACAGCCAAATCCAGACAACTTCCTAAATATCTCTCCAGTCCACTCGCTTCTCCAGGTGCTTCAGCGATGTGATCAGAGCTGCCACCATCCCTCACCTGAGGGACCACAAACGCCTCTTAAACTGTTGCTCAGCATTCACTCCAGTCTCCAACTGATTCACCACAGTGAGTTTTTAAAAATTCAGATCTATTCCTCACTCCTGAGCTTAAAACAGTCCAATGCTTTCCCCCAGAAAATCCTCAGCCATGCATGGTTAGCTTCTGCAGCTAAGGTCACTGTTAAGGCTGCCCCACCTGCCCTGACTCCACTCACCGGAGACTTGGAGAATTACTGCAATTTATACTGAGCAAAAAGTGCCAACTGTGTTACTGGTGAGTGAAAAGAGGATTCAAATCTAGAGTCTTGGATTTTAGTTCTGGCTCCCACCATTAACCTCCTGTGTTACCCTAAACAATTTGCAGTTTACGGTAAAGGTTGTGGGGCGGAACAAAGCCTCTCCAACATGACTTCTGGAAGGAGATAGAAGAGCTAACAGAGAAGACAAGAGAATCAAGCGGAGAGGGCCATGGCTCAGCTGCCTGCCATGTGAGTGTTTTGTGCATGTATTGCCTCATCTGTCACTCAGGGCCATTTGCATCATTTTCTTCACCTGTTCAATTGGAACAATACCTTTGTTACAGGGATCATGCTGCAGATGAACTCAGATAATGCAGGCCTGGCATATGTGGTGAGCTTGGTAAATCATTGTGATTTTTTTATTGAGGTGGGCCTTGAACAGGTGGGAATGACACAAATGGAGACGGAAACATCAACCACATTTCAGGTAAGGTGAAGGATGAAGTAAATGCAAACTCAGGAAGGCAGCAATAATTCCACTGTGCTCAAGAATGAATCTGACTGCTCTGCAGGGCTCATGAAAAGGGAATAAGGAGAGAGGGTCTTGGTTGAGTTTAGATCCATTACCCTCTACCAGGCATTGCACTGCATTGCACTAGGTGCTGAAGATTCTGAGGAAAAAAGACCCGGTTCCAGGCCTCTTGATACTACAGTGGAGGGCGGGTGGGGCGGAGCAGATAAGCAACAATTAAGTGTGATTCAAGCTCTTCTAAAAGTGATCACAGCTTAGACTCGCCCGCTGCCCTTGAGCCAGGGCCAGGCGCCCTGGAAGCCGGAGCTGGTGTCCCTGAGGTAGAGCAGCAGCCATGGCCAAGTACCTGGCCCAGATCATTGTGTTGGGGGTACAGGTGGTGGGCAAGGCCTTTGCCTGGGCTCTGTGGCAGGAGTTTGCAGCCAGCCTGGCCAAAGCTGATGACCAGGGATGTGCTGGACACCAGTCTGCAGCTGCTTCTAACTTCCCTGGCCTCAGCCTCCACACAGCAGATCCTCAATGTCTCCAAGCTGAGCCCCGAGGAAATCCAGAAGCTTCCCCTGCCTCTGTAACTCAAAGACTCTCACCATCTCCCCTCCCCTGCAGAATTACGAACGTTTATTTAAAGTGAACAAGTCTGTGAAAGGCTCTTTCTACCTGCAATCAAAGGTGGTTCGATTGAAGGAGTGCCTTGAGGAGGAACTCTGAATCCAGGCCCAGGAGGACAGAGGAAAAGAGCAGAGGCCCCAGAAGTGATCATTTGGCTCCTCCCATTCCTCCCACCACCTCTAATTTATAGTTTGGTAATAAATGTCTTTCCCATGTTAAAATAAAAGTGATCACAGAGGAGGACCACCCAACCCAGCCTGAGGAAATCAAGAAGCTACAAGCATCAGTCAAGTCACAGGAGCCAGGGAGTAAGTGGCATGTTCAGGCAGTAATAAGTATGTGTACTGTGTGGCTGGGGGAAAGATTAACCTTATGCAAAAGCTTTTGTCTAAAAGAAGTACTGTGTTTTTTAGTTATTTAGGCAGGTTTTTATTTTAGAAGAATCAGTCTAGGTCAGGGTTTTTCAACCTCAGCGCAATTGACATTTTGGGCAGGAAAATTCTTTGTTGTGGGGCTGTGTTGTGCATTGTAGGGTGTTTAGCAGCATAACATCTCTGTCCTCTAACTACTAGACGCCAGTAGCAATCCATCTCACTCCTCCTCAGCCTCCACAAACCTCCACCCCACTCCTGGCCCAGTTACAACAACCGAAAAGTCTTCAGACATTGCCAAATGTCTCCTGGGGAACAAAAATTCACCCCATTGAGAAACGCTAACCTAGGGAAGATGTGGAAAATGGATTGGAAGGTAGGAGATTAATCGCCTAGCACTGAAGAGCTGCAGGCTGCAAGTGATGAGAATATATCTAAAGTAGTAGACTAGGGAGGGAGGAATGCCAGGAAGATGTCGAAAGCCTGAGGAGACAGAATAGACAGTGTGTGGTGACTGATGAAATGTGGGTGCTGTAGCAGAGGAAGGAATCTCATGTAGCTTGCAAATCATGTGAATTAGTTGACAAGTTGACCAAGGACACCACCAAATAAATTAAATAAGGAATTCAATTTAATATTTAAGAATAGAAAAAAGATTTAAAGTCACTCTATAGGGAATATATAGGAAAGAGAAAGAGAACAGTGTGAAAAGAATTTCCTTCCAACATGTTAATACGTGGCGTGAAACTTGCAATCCTGCTACAAATATCCATCTGAACTGAAGTAAACCAAACATAATGAAATAGAAGCTTATTAGGAAATTCTCTTTTAAAAAAATTCAACCCAACCAACAGTTATACACACATGAGCTTCAGACATAAATCTTCATCAAAAGAACATTTGCTCACCAGTCTATTTCTCTGCAAAAGCTGGCCAAGATCACAGTGGGAAAATAGATTCAAACAATGAGGTTTACCTTTAAGTGGTTCTATTGAACAAAAGAAGTAAAATACCATGGAAAACACATGAAATTCAATTAAGAGCTGGAGACTAGAGAGATAAAGTCACCTGTAATCTTACAAGCCTAATATAAACATGCTTACTGTGTTATATATTTTCTTTCACTTATTTTTTCACTAGATGTATTTTAATGTAAGTATTATCATGGTGTATATGTTATTTTGTAACTTGTTCCTTCTATTTATTTTAATTTATAAGCATTTTCCCATGTTGATACAGAAGTCATAACTAATGGATTTTTTCATGCAAGTAACTTAATGATTAAATATGTAATATTTATATAATTAGCTGAGGAGAAGTTCACAGAAATAGAATTACTGTGTCAAATGGCCTGCATATTGTTAGCTTCTTGATTCATATTGTCAAGTCACCAGAGAACCTCATGGTCATGGGCCCCCTTGTGTTTTCTAGATTTTATGTAGTACCTTTGTTGGCTACAGCTTTGCCCCTCGCCATACCACAATCTATTAACCTTTTCCACAATTCCTGCAGACAAACCCTCCTTGGCTGCCCCTCTGACTCTATAGGTTATTATGGTAATAGTGGCCTCTTGGCTTTTGGTAGTTAAGCATTTACAATTGGTGTCTATTACTTGGGAGGAGCCCCATTATGTCCGTGACTGTCAAGGAACCCAGGTCTGGGACCACTCTTCTACTTCAAGTCCCAGCCTTCAGAGGTGTTCTGCACTTCTTGCTGATGCTGGTACCCCTCTTGGCAGTGCATTATTAATGGTCTTGGTGAATGGCATGTTCTTTGGGCCTCCCATGGAATATAATCCTCTGGTGGGTCTTCTGACCTTATATAATATCCCCGTTCTAGCATGTCCTTTTCCTCAACTTCATAATCCTTCCTCAGCCTTCTGACAGGATAATGCAGGCTTCTCCCTCACTCAGGTTTGGCCATCACTTTTCCCAGGCTTCTAACAGCCATCCCACAGTGACTTTGCCTCATCCTCCAAGGTCCTTGCTAGGGTACTAAATCTTCTGTCTTGAAAAAGGACCCTTAGGTTTGAACTCCAGAAATTCTTACACTTCTCTTGGGAAAGGTTACTTATCACTTATTACTGTTTGTATCTCTCCCTTGGATTGTAAGGAAGCTCAATTAAATTTTAGTCATACATGTATTGTATATAGGAACTTACAACATGTGCCTTATGTACCATCTTCATAACAGCTTCGCCTCACTCACTTTGCACTTACCCTTTCAGTTGCATTTATTCAATAAGCCAGCTGCCCAGCACTGTGCTAAGTACACGTATATTACCTCATTTAATCTTGGTCCCCCTATTGTGGGATCTTGGCAAAATATTAAATTTCTATAAGCCTTGATGTCTTCATCTGTAAGACTAATCATAATGTCCACTTTAAAGGGCCATCATGATGATTAATAATAATAGTTAATATCATTGGTTATTACAAGATGCTCAACTGTTTTTGCCAAAAACATTGAAATATCTGATATAATATTTTAATGTCAGTGTAGTAATTTCTAAAAAGATAAACATCAATTTATTGTAAAAACACTCAATATACAGAGCAGAAAAGTGTTACTAGTCTTATTTATTATGGCTTTAATCTAATAGAAGGTTTTGTGGTTCCTGTAATTAAGAGCAATATAATAGAATCAATAAAGCTAAGTTATAATGAATTTCCATAAAGAAAGGCTCCTTTATGGGATATATACATGAGGTCTGTTCAGAAGTTATACATCCATATAACATGCAAAACAGAGACATTTATTGAAGAACATACAAGAAACATTGTACATAGGACAATGACACCTCAGTCCCTTTCAAAGTAGGCACCTTGGGATCTCACACAGTTCTCCCAATCACCAACAGCTGCCCCATTGTATTATCCTGAATCTCACTGATGCTCTGAAATAACCTTCCTTTTCAAAGGTGATTTTAGTTTTGGGAAAAGCCATAAGTCACAGGGCACCAAATCTGGGCTATATAGTAGAGCTGAGTCACATGAGTGATTTGGTGTTTCATCAAAAAACTCTGCACGAGACCATCATGCATAAACAGGTGCATTGTTGTGATGAAGCTGCCAATCACCAGTTGCCCATAGCTGTGGCCTTTTGAAACATCCAAATAGTTTTGGCAGAGAAATGTTCAAGGTTAATGCAAAATTGGATGTAGATTCATTGCTCTACTTGCTCAGTCATTTTGAATGCGACAGCCACACAGTACCCATGCTCACTCAATGGGATCCACTGCCCCCACTGACTAGTACAGTGAAGTCATCATTGTTCACACATGTGCATTCTAGTTCACTCTCCTTGGCTGTTGGGTTACATTTATGTTGTACAAACTGTTCTTGTTACATTAACAATAGCTGGACTTTTTCCGGACAGACCTTGTATATATTATATGAGATGCTGGCCCCCTCAGAAGGCAGTGAGCCCCAAGGATGCTTTATTTCAAAATCTATTCAGTTTTACAAGACTAGCAGACTGCTTAGGACTGACTTTCCTAGCTGTAATAAATTGCTCTACCCTGGAGACTTAGCATACTACATTAATAGTAAAAACACTTTGTAAAAAGATGGTATTCTGACAAACAAGCTTAGTGCCCTGGAAAGACCACTGGACCAGAAAGCAGGAGATCTGAATGCTAGGTGAGCTCTGCAACAGACTGGAGAAACATAAAGCAGTTTGTTTAACCTCCCTAAGCACACATTTATGGGTTAGATCACATGATTTTTATAATGTCTGTCAGCATCAAAATTCTGTGTATCTTTATTTAACCTCATATGAAAGTTATTAGCCAAGAAATCATATTTGCTTTTGAGGTGGAAAGTCAAAATTACCTGCCCAAAAGCAATAGGAAAATTGCTTATAAGTTAACAAAAATTAGATTTGATTTCTTTCCAAGTTCTAATTTCCTGTTATCCTATTATGAGAGTAATATATAGGAATCATATATTCTCAGAGGTCTATGGCACCCAACAATTTGACTCAAATCAACAAATATTTATTTAGTAAAGTTGTGAAGTTCTGAGAATACAATGCACTACACAAATCATCAGTAAAGTTGAACCACTACAAATAGAAGGTACTATCCCAGGCCCTCAGCAAGAGTGGCCACTCTTCCTGCCCTCAGGGATGTTAGTATTTAGTGGAAAAGGCAAGACATGCATCTGGAAAATAAATGATCAAGTGTCAAATGGCTGATACAGGCAGGAAATGTCGTAAGACTTCAGACACAGGAAATATCACTGAAAATCCGGGAGACTTCCTGGAGGATGAGATGTGGACTGGCCCTTGAAGAATACTAAAAAAGAGGTGGGAAAGTGTTAAGCCTATATTTAGTTGGTATTTATATCTTTTCCAGAATTGTTAAGATTAAGTTTATTTTTATGTATGAAATGCATGTGCTGTTTTCATTCAATTTTATGTGTAGTAACAGCAGAAACCATGTATAATATTTATATTTGATTCAGCACAACAGATATTTTCAAAGTGCCTATAGTTGGGCACTATGCTGGGTAAGTTTTGGAGGGGAGGGAAAGGGAGAGGAGGAAAGAGAACGGAATTGGAGATAAAAGTCAGCTGACATCCCTTTGCCTCTTAAAGATCCAGATAAACCTGGTTTGAACTCCCAACCCTCTACCTAGCTTATGGAAATATATAGCTCTTTCAAGAGCTAGGTAACTTGCAGAGAGTCGCTTCCACCTCCTCACGTCTAATCTGTTCTACACAGTGTTGAAGTGAAACTCTCCCCCTTCCTGGTTTTCTCATCAATGGCGCTCACAAAGCTGCCTGAGTTTTGTAGCAGCCATTGGACATGTAGGTAATTGGAGGGAATAATCAGCTCTGCTGCATTGCTAGCTGCTCTCTCCCTTTTCCCACTCCCCTCTCTCCTTTCTTCCTCATACTCTTCACGCTATATTACCCCCCAAGAATGCCAAATTCTCCTTTTAGTTATCATAGCAAGTTGCCCCTCTTCTAATATCCAAATCCTTGGGTCTTAACTTCCTTCAACCTCTCTCCAACCTATTCTATTATGGGTACCTAATTTTCCAAGGAGGAGCTGGAAATCCACAAGAGGAATAGTGGCACAGGTTATTAAGAGATAGTGATATTTACAAAGAAATAAGTGCACTGGTAACTCTAACAGAAACTCAAAGGGCTATGGAGGGACCGAAGAAAGAAAGTGTAGGAAATGGGTCAGGAAGGGTTTCAAAGTGGCCCATGCTAAGTGGTCTCTTTCTCTCTGTCTTCCCAATTCACACACTTATTGCCTAATTGCTCCTTGAAAACTTGTCCTTTGTGCCTTCTATTGCTGTTTTCACTTTGCATCTGTATGTTTTGTCTCCCTGACCAGATATTTCACAGCTCCTCCCAGCACTCTCATGGCAAAAGGGCCTTACTCATGGTGGGTCTGTTGAGTCCTAACCTGTGGGACCTGTATCATTAGTCCAGCTTCACAATACCTTCCCTAAATTTCCCCCAGAAAATGCCACATGGCAGGAGTTTGTTCTAACCGAAATAAATACAAATACCTCTAAGCACGTATTGAGTATTTAATCAACTACTTGAGATGGCTGGAGATGCCCACTCATGTTACACCAAGGAGGAGCTGGAAAGAGCTAACATTTCCCTAGGTACCAGCCACCTGCTTCAATTCTGACAATTATTTTTTGAGGTGAGTGTAGGTCATTTGCCAAAGGTCACACTACAACAGAGCTGGAACTGGAATTTTAACCCAGAAAGACCTAACTTCAAAGCTCCCATTTTTTTCACTATACTACTTCTCTAATGCTTTCCTAGAAACATTTAAATTCTCATTATTAAAAAGAAGGGCAGTTATTCACTAGCATACACACTAAAAAAGAGCACCCCAATAGTTAGAGTCCTGGAGTAATACAAAGAAAATTGACCCTGAATTTGAACAAGTGGTTTCACCTTTCTGAACTTTAGGTTATTTATTTGCACACACACAATTTTACAGAGCTGATGTCAACACTAAGTTCTTGGTTGGCAGAGTTCAGTGGAATTCCTGCTCCCTTTTAGAGTGTAAAATGGGAGTTGACACTCAAGTTTGACATTCAGCTTAGTGCGGCAGGTATTTTTTAAATGCATAAACACTACATTATTTGGGAGGAGCATTAGCTGACTCACACAAGAGCAGCTTAATCATTAGCTCAGCGTCACCCAGCAGCAACCACAGTCCTTGGAGGTAAATTGACATTGCAGTCCACATCCTTTGAAGCCCTTCTCCATAGTAACTGCCACTGCCACCTCAACAACGTGGGTTCAGAGTGTTGCTATCAGCCCCAGTAGGAGATATGAGCATTTTAAAATGTGGAGGAGTTTTGGGGCTGGTCTGGGGAGACAGAACCACTCTTCCCCATCCCTCAACTGCACCAAACCCCGCTGACTTGTGTTTCTAAGAGCACAGGCTTGGCAGTGAGTCAGAACTACATTTTAGCTCTGCATATTTCTATTTGTGTAACTTTGAGTTTTAAACCTCAGGGGGGTTTTTTATATGTAAAATGAGGATGATAATATTTTGTCTTCTAAGGTTGTTGTGAAGAGTAAGTTAAATAATGAATTCAAAGCATTTAGTATAATGTCTGACACACTGTAAGCCCTAAAACCATTGGTTATTATTTTATTATTAGCAGGGACCAAGGCCTTAGAGTTCTAAGATGCAGGGCAATAAAAGAGGAAAGGAAAGAATGGCTCCTTTGTTGTTGGAGGATCAAGTCCAATGCTACAGTCAGGCATACATACATAATCAGGCCCAAGCCTCTGCTTTCCCTGTGGTTTCCTGCACATACTGTGAAAGAAACCTCTTTAGCTCCCCCAGGCAAACAGGATTCCTCCCTTAGTTTCTCAGAGTTCTTTTCATATACTTTTGTACTTTGTTTTATCATATTCTATTTTCATTATTTGTTTGCATATCTACTCCACTCTACACCATCCCAGGCTGTGAGTTTATGGGACAGTAGAGACCATATAACATCTTTGTATCTGCAGTCACAGGCATTCTGTGTCAGATGGATAAATAAGGAACATGGGAAAACATAGTGACTTGGTAATGGGATCAAAACTGGGTACCCAGGGGACAGGGTAAGACCATCTCTGTTTTCTTCATAATTTTTCCTAAGCCTGGGTCTGAGCAGAAGCGTAGAAGACATGGCATTTGCAGAATTATTGCCCAATGAGGGTGACTGGGCACTTTATGTGTACCTTCCAGGGAAAGCATGGCTGGCTGCTGGCTGCTGGCAGGACCAGTATTAGGCAGAACACCTTAGCAACCAGGGAGCCAAGGCAGGGTGACGTCTTTCAGTTTTCCACATTAATAGAACAAAGGTTTAAAAGTGATCATCTCAGTTGTCACAGAAAAGGCATTTGACAACATCCAATACCCTTTCATGATAAAAACACTCAGAAAACTAAGAGTAAAGGGGAACTTTTCCAACACAATAAAGAGCATTTATGAAAACCCACAGCTAACATCATGCTCAGTAGGAAAAGACTGAAAGCTTTCCCCCTAAGATCAGGAACAAGAAAAGGATGCCTCCTGCTTTCACCACTGCTTTCAACACCATACTGGAATTTCTAGCTAGAGCAAATAGACAAGAAAAATAAAAGGCAAACAGATTGAAAAGTAAGTAAAACTATCTCTATTTGAAGATGTAATGATTCTATATATAGAAAATACCAAGAGATCCACAAGAAAGCTAGAGTTAAACAAATTCAGCAAATTTGCAGTTATGTTTCTATATACTAGCAATGAACAATTCAAAAAGGAAATTAAGAAGCAATCACATTAACATCATACTATGTCAAAAGTATAAAATACCTAAAAACAAAATTAAGGGGGTGAAATATTACACACCCCCTGGAAACTTTAAAACGTTGAAAGAAATTAAGGAAGACAAATGGAAAAATATTCATGTTCATGGATTGAAAATTTAATTTGTTAAGATGGCAAAGTGATTTACAAATTCAATACACCTGGTCAAAATTTAAACAGCATTTTTTGCAGAAATGGAAAAATCTATGCTCAAATTCATATGGGATTGCATGGGGCCCAGAAAAGCCAAGACAATGTTTAAAAGGAAGAGCAAAGTTGGATGACTCATACTTCCTGATTTCAAAACTTATACAAAACAACAGTAATCAAAACAGTGTGATTCCAGCATAAAGATAGACATATACATCAATAAAATGACTTGGCAGTTCAGAAATAAACCCATACATCTATGGCAAACTGATTTTTCACAAGAGTGCCAATTTCATTCAATGGGGAAAGATTAGTCTCTTCAACAGGTGGATTTCCACATGCAAAAGAATGAAGTTGGACACATATGTGAAATGCTGTAAGAAAATTAATGCAAAATTCAGCCGTAAAACTCTTAGAAGAAAATATAGCAGTAAATCTTGGTGACCTTGGATTTGGCAATGGATTCTTAGATACATGAAAAGCATGAGCAGCAAAAGAAAAAAATAGATAAATTGGACTTCATCAAAATTCAAAACTTTTGTGCATCAAAGGACATTATTAAGAAAATGAAAAGAGGTGGCCCACCTGTCTTGGTAGTCACACAGAGCCCAGCTCAGCACAGTGGACCACATGGGACTCTCCCCAGCCTGATTCCCTTACAGCCTGCCCAGCTATCCAGCAGTGTGTCCCAACCACCACTTTTGAGAGCCCAGACATCAAGAACCCACTGTGGTTCATCAACAAGGAGATCATTAGCCATAACACCCAGCAGTTCTACTTCACCCTGCTATGGTCCCATCACATTCTGGGCCTTCCTGAAGGCTAACATATCTACCTTTTAGCTCAAGCCCATCCAAATGTGTCTCCAGCCATGACAAAAGCTTAGTGGGCCTGGTCATCAAGGTTTACTTCAAAGGCACCCATCCCCAATTTTTCACTGGAAGGAAAGATGTTGCAGTATCTAGAAAATATGAATTAGGAGACATCATTGAATTTCAATACCCAAATGGGCTGCTAGTCTCCCAGAGCAAGGGAAAGTTTGCCATCTGTCCAGACAAGAAATCCAACCCCAACATCAAGACAGGGAAGTCTGTCAGCATGATTGTAGAAGGAACAGGCATCATTCAGATACTGCAGTTGATTTTGGTCATCATTAAGGACTTGAAGAGCCACATGCTCTTGCCGATAAGACTGAGAATGACATCCTGCTGCCGCCAGAACTGGGAGAACTGAAGAACAAACATTAAGCTTGCTTCAAGCTATGGTACATGGTGAGAAGAGTTCCTGAAGCCTGAAACTACAGCTAGGGTTTTGTGAACGAGTTAATGATCTGGGACCACCATCCACCCCTGGAGGAAGAGCTGCTGGAGCTCCTGCCCATGAGCTAGAATGTGCGCCTGCCCAACTGGACCTCATGGACCACTCCAGGGAGCATTGCTTTGCCTCCTGATAGCTGGGCACTGGCAAGCACACACACCTGAATCCTCACCATGCCCTTTCCCCAGCCAGTCCTCCCTTGGATCATTCTTTAACACTCTGGCTCTAGGTTCATCCTGTCCTGCCTGAGCCCTGGGTGATCACCCAGCTGGTCAGACCTGGTCAGACCTGAGCAGCCCCTTGGGAACAGTTTCAAGGGGAGCCACCTTCAAGGGGAGTTCCTGTTTAGCTCTCACTTGGGCCTGTCCCTGTCCTCTGCTCTTGCAACCCCCAGCCCCCAATACATACACACCCCCCCCACACACACACACACAAAGTGCTGAGGGCTGCCAGCACCCTGCTGCACTCACCCCTCACTGAAATGGAGAACAGTCTAGAAATAAAGGTACAGGCAGGCCAGAGCTGGAGGGGCCAGGAGCCACTTCAGGCACAGTCTTGGGACCTTTGCCTGCCACCCCTCACTGTCTGCCTCAGAGCCAGGGGTAGGTTTCAGCAGCACCTGACACTGCATGAGACTACTGACAGCAAAAAGTCCTGGGGGTTAGAGGGGAGGGCTGCTGGTGGTAAAAGGCTGCCTCTCACCCCATGCTCCCAGCAGGCCCAAGCCAGCCTAGTGCTTGACTCTAACTGTAGCTGAAACAGGAAGAGGGTGCTGGCCCAGGGCCCATTGAGCTGGCACATGGCTGGCAGGTGAGCCATCTTGAAACCCTGGCATTTTCCCCTAACACACCCAAACATTCAGGCAGCCTTGAGAGTTCCAAGCTGTCAATGTTGCAGAGTCTGATCTACTACAGGGAAGGGGTTTTGGGAGGAGGGACCTGGGAGTCCTGCTGACAGAGCTCTACCCCCTCCTCCCAGCTTGGCCCCCAGTGTGGTGGAGATTTTGAGCAGTACCTCTTGTTCGAAAGACATTCTCAGTGGCCTCCAGAGCTATGTAAGCCTCTTACATGTGGGCTTTTTTAGAGTTATCTATGAACAGAAAAAATTGAAGTAAAACTTTGCTAATATTAAAATGAAAGACAACCCACAGAATGAGAGAAAATATTTGCAAATCATACATCTGATAAGGGTTTAATAATATCCAAAATAATATAAGAACTACAACTCAACAAAAGACAGACTATCCAATTTTAAAATGAGCAAAAGGAACTGACCAGTGTGGTTCAGTTGGGTGTCATCCTGCAAAGCAAAAGGTTGCCGGTTTGATTCCTGATCAGGGCATAAGCTGGGGTTATGGGTTTATTCTCAAGTCAGGGCATGCATGAGAGGCAACTGATCAATGTTTCTCTCTCACATTGATGTTTCTTTCCCTCTCTCCCTCGCTTCCCATCTCTCTAAAATAAATAAATAAATAAATAATAAATATTGTGAGTACAAAAATATGCATGCATTGTAAATATGTGTACAAAAAGTACTTTGAATAAAAGTTCTAGAAAAGCACAGGTAAGCCATATTTGATAGCTTTAGAAACTTGTCTAGGGAGATGAGCTGTCTCTCGGATCACCTCTCTCAATGGTTTGGGAAAGAATGCTATGACAACTCAACCTCCTAGAACAGATTGTCCACCAAGTATATTAGGCTACAAAACAGAGTTTCTTTTAAAGATTTAGTACAGCCCTTATGTTGACCCTCTTGTGTTATTTTACTAAGTTTGGCAAAAAGTTTGATGCACTACTTGGCCTTTAAACAATTACCTTGAAGCTTAAGGGCATTATTTTGTGGGTCAGGACTTTCTTTTTTAAAGTATAAGTGTGGAACATAACACATTCCCTCTCTCTGTTCTATCCCACAGGTCTGACCACATGTCCAGCAAGGGGGAACTGTCATTGTTTTTTCACTTTGGGAGACTACAGAATTTTGCATGCATTTTAAGGTCATATTTTAAAATCAGCTTAATATAAAATCATGTGCAGTAGTCGTTAAGGGTTGGGACAGTTGTCCCTGTATGTTCACCATTGGTACTGTCCCATCTGTGTGCTTGGACAGTTGTGTCTTCCACCTCTCTGAGCATGGCTTTTCTCATCTGCAAAGGGAAGAGTATGACACCTTCCACAGAGGACTATGGTGAGGTTTAAAGGAAAGGAGCTATGAGAGGGACCTAGCACAGCACCTGACACAGAGTGGGTGCCCAAGAGGGTTAGCTCCTAGTGACCCTTTTTGTTGTAGCGTATCCATGAACACCCACAGGCCTCCTCCCTGAAGTCTTCCCCGATGAGCAGCCCATGATGATTTTCACTTTCTCTGCAGTCCTAAAATACTGTATGAAAATACAATTCATGTTGTAGCCATTTTATATGTTCACAAACTTTGATCAAATACTCTCTAAGTCCTCTGAGACCAGTGGCACTGTTGTGCACTCTTGCCACCCTCAGAGCCTCATGAAGTTACACATGTAATGGGCCTCAAAGGAACACGCATTAAACTGAATGGCTGAGAAGGAATTTGGGGCAGAAAACACCAGATTTTTTTCTATAAGATTTAGGTTCTTTTTTTTTTTTAAGATTTTATTTATTTATTTTTAGAGAGGGAAGGGAGAGGGGGGGAGAGAGAGAGAGAGAAACATCAATGTGCAGTTGCTGGGGGACATGGCCTGCAACCTAGGCATGTGCCCTGACTGGGAATCGAAACTGTGATGCCTGGTTCGTAGCCCGCGCTCAATCCACTGAGCTACGCCAGCCAGGGCAAGATTTAGGTTCTAGTCCTTGTTTTCATATGTGTGAGCTTTGTGATATTGAACAAAAAACTTCAAGGCAACTCTGATAATCTGTCTCTACACTGGTCAATAGGTATGCCCAACTGCAATGGACTGAATCTTTGTGTCCTCCTCCTTCCCAAAAAATCTTCTCTTGAAATCCTACCCCCAATGTTACCATATTAGGAAGTAGTACCTGTGGGTGGTAATTAGGTAATGAGGGTAGAGCCCTCAAGAGTAGAATTAGTGCCCATATGAAAGGCCCCAGACAGCTCTCTCTCTTTCTGCCATGTGAAGATATGATAAGAGGGTACTCTGCAACCCAGAAGATGATTATTACTAGAACCCAACCATGCTGGCACTCTGATCTCAGACATGCAGCCTCCAGAACTGTGAGAAATAAATGTTATTATTTATAAACCACCCAGTCTATGGTGCTTTGTTAATAGTCACTTGAACTAAGGCAGTAACCAACTATCAGGACAGAATTGCAGCAGTGAGATTCAAATGTGACATCGTGCAGGTGAATGTGCATGGTAATTCCTAAAGTATTACAACCATAATCTTACCTGGGTCCTTGCACTGTGTCTTAAATCTACATAAGCAACCCAATTCTCCTAGTGCTGTCTTTATTCTAGGGTGTTAATAAATGCCCCTTTGTTTTAGAACTAAAAAGGTGCAGAAGAGGGGGAAAAAGTGTTGGGTTTTAATCATTCACAGTCAGACTGCTGTCCCACCAAAGAAACAATTATGCCTAAAATTAAAGCCCAGTTGCAACTTATTGCAAGGATTAGGAGATTGATAGATTTTTAATGGTAAAATCTTAAGTACACAAAGGCTTATCTTACAACTTCCATAAGCAATAAGGAGAATTACTTCTGCTAGGCCTACCAAGAGATGAGAGTTGAATGTGATCCATAATCTATCTTACTTAATGTCATCAATTTCCCTATAGCCCCTTCAAACAATCAATGTTAGTGAAATGCCAGAGTGAAATAACAGCATTGATTTAGGGGAGTATTGGTGGTCTCTTTCAATGAAGGTTTCCAACATGAGAAACCTACAGAGATTTTAAAATCTTGATGTGCCTGTGCACATTTTTTTGTTTGTTTATTAAAGGAGAAAGCCAATCCTGTAATGATAAGAAGGTAGAAGACAGGAGAATACACATGAATGTATCAGCTAAAATATTTCCCCTGATACCTGGATGTTTTTCCTTCTGCTAATTATATAAAAATTGATGACATCTTTGAGCCTTCTATAAATTAGAAGATCATTCCAATTGCCTTTGATTCACAAGAAATAAATCAAAAGAAAAGTGACATTGAGCTTTTAAAAATTTCCCTTCAAAACAATCACAGGAGGCATCCTTTAAACAATCATGAAACACACGATGCTTGGTTAGAATTTTCCCATTTACTAACTAGAAATACCATTTCTCTCTTATTTTTACCCTACACACACTCAGTTATCGATTTCTGTCACATCTTCCTTTAAAAATCTGATATTGGCTCCATTCTTTCTACTGGCAACATGCCCACTTTAGCTACAGCTCTTTAAAAGCAGACCCAACCTGAGAGAGTGACTTCCTAGTTGCTTCTCTCTCTTTCAATCTTTTGATGTTTCGGTCTATCTCACATACTGCATAGAATGTAAAATCTCTGAGATCGGGGTGTTATCCTATATGAGTATTTCCTTATATTGTGATATATAAATATTTTTCCTGAACAGTAAATCTAGACACTATTTGGCAGGTAAATTTATAGAGAAAAAGAAACAGAAACTTGAAAATAGATTTTACTCTACAAGTCTGTGATTATTGAACCTAAAAGATGCGTTCCAATGGAATGCATTCTGCATCACACAGATACAATACGCATAGGCTTGATCGATGGGTTGTGCCAATGTAACCTGTACAGAATTTTTATGAGTTTATTTCAGTAAAACAGATGACAATTGCCAGGAAGCAAAACCTCAACAGACTGAGAAAATGCTCTGGAAAATGGCAGCTTAACTTATTTTATACATTGCAGTGAAAGGAGGAGATGTAGGGAGGGGAGGGTCACATGGAATCTGCTGATGATAGCTTAGGGAGGTGTGAGAAAACAAAGTAGGGAAATCTTTCTAATTGGATTAAGAATAAAATGGAGAGAGATATTTCTTTTACATTGTTGGGTATAAGATAGTTAACAATTGACATTTAGAGCACATAGAGATGATATTTGGGGAATGGGATAACAATTAGGAGTTCTGTGATCTGCTGCTCTCCTGTGGTACGTAGACCCTGAGGGGTACAGAAAAGGAGGATTACTCTGGCATTCCAAGGGTATATTGTCTTAGATACAAAAATATAATAGGCTTACTTAAGGTAAAGACTGACCTTTGTCAAGGAGGATACAGGCCTAGAATGTGACTACCTGCCATGACTCACTTTTAGTTAGAAATTTTACATTCAGACCATCCTTTGTGGTTACTTTTGGTCTCTGACTTTGTAGGATCCTGCACTGCCTCCTGCTGAGCTTGCCAGGTTAGTATTTGGCCCCTTTTTCATCCACTCCACTAATGTAAAAGAAGTCTTTCCATTTTACTTTTTATCCAACTTCAAAGAGTTCCCTACTTCGCTTACAAACAAATTTAAGTTGATAGCCAGCATTTAAAAATTGCTGATTTTACATAAAAGTCAAGCCAGGGGGAAAATTGGCTTACCTTTAAATCCTTTGTTTCAAGAAATAAAAGCATAAAAGTACAAGTGAGAAATCAGATGCTACACAGAATTGTCCAAACAAATCTGCACTAGAACTTATAGGAATGAAAAATACAATAGAAATTTAAAACTCAAATTCAAAAGGAGATTAGACATAGCTAAAGAAAAAAATTAGGCAGTCAAGAGACGCTAGGACACCAGGAGTGGAGCTGACCAGTGGGGGCAGGCCCTGGGGCCCAGGTTCAGCAGCAGGAGAGCACATACCTTCTCAGCTGCAGTCCAGCAGTGCGGGCACGAAGCCACTGGAGCTCTCCCTCCCTCCTTCCTCCTTCTCCTGCTCTGGCCCTGCAGCAGGACACACACTACTCCAGAAACGGAAGCTACACCAACAGGCTCAAGTCAGTGGAAGCCAGGTATTTGTAGGCAGCTGTGGGAGTGCTTAGCCATACCTGCAGAAGAAGGCTGGAGGCCAGAGAAAAAAGGCAAAAGATATCCTGGGAGGAGGAAGCAAGATGGCAGAAGAATAAATGGAAGCCACACTAACCACCTCCCAGGACCAATATGGTATTACAACTAAATTGTGGAGAAATCACCCAGAGCAAACAACTGAACAATAGTGAGGGAGAAGCCTTATAACCTTGGACAGACAAAAGAATATTCTTCATTACTAACTGACTGCACCTGCACAACAGCATACAAGATATGGTGGGTGGAGCGACCCTCAGTCAGCCAGCTTGAGGGAAGGACCCATCAAAGAACAATCCAATGACAATCAAAACCCAATTACAACCAGAGGGCCAACATAAATGGCATCCCAAGAGCATCAAGTTCAATAGATCAGGGAGACTGCACCACTGAATCTCACAGGTCTCCTACTATAGAAGTTCACACCACAAATGCAGGGAGTCAAACAGATCAATTTAAGAAGCAGAGGCAAACAAGAACAGTCTCACACTGGTGCGGCCACTGTGGAAAAACAGTATGGAATTTCCTCAGAAAACTAAAAATAGATCTGCCTTTTGATGCAGCATTCCACTGCTGGGAGTATACCCTAAGAGCCCTAAAACACCAATCCAAAAGAACCTATGAACCCTAATGTTCATAGCAGCACAAATTAAAATAGCCAAGTGCTGGAAGCAACCTAGGTGCCCATCAGTAAATGAGTGGATCAAAAAAACTATGGTACATTTACACAATGGAATTCTATGCAGAAGAAAGAAAGAAGGAGCTCCTACCCTTTGCAACAGCCTGGATGCAACTGGAGAGCATTATGCTAAGTGAAATAAGCCAGGCAGTGAGGGACAGTTACCATATGATCTCACCTACAAGTGGAATCAAATCAACAAAACAAACAATCAAGCAAAATATAACCAGAGTCACTGAAATAAAGAACAAACTGACAGTGACCAGTTAGGAGGTAGGAGGGGATAATGGGGGAAAAGGAGGAACAGTTGTCATGGAACATGTATAAAGGACACATGGACAAAGCCAAACGAGGCAGGATCAAGGGTGGGATGTGGGGATGGCTGGGGTGGGGGGAAGATGGAGACAACTATACTTGAACAACAATTTTAAAAAGAGAAAAAAATAAAATGAAAAAAAAATTAATGAGTTGGAAGTCAGATCCTGAAAAAAACTATCCAAATGCAGATACAAGATATGAAAAGGAGATAGCAAGTGTTGGAAAATAGAATTGAATGGTCTAACATACATGAAATCAGAATTCTCCAAGGAGATAGCAAAAACAAGAGGAAACAATCAACAAGGAAATAGCCAAGAAATTTCCAGTATCACTGAAAGTAATTACCTACCTGGTCCCAGAATGCATTTGAATTGTTGATCCCCTGTCTATAAGTTGAGGTTTTTTAAAAACAACCTTCAAGAAATATGTCTTTCACTGAATATTAATTTACAATTTATGAAGGGCTTTCACATACTGAAAAATCTGTGCTCTGTGTTTTTAGACTTATTGGAAGTCTTTGATTTGTTTTCCTAATAGGAAACTGAAGTAATCTCTAGGCATGCACCAATATTAAGGCCCTTCTCTTTAAAGAAGAGAAAAGAAACTTTCTCATGACCAATCTTACTAATGATAAGACAGCACACTCTTAAGTGTGATGGGCATGTTAGTTATTACCACTGAATTTGATTGATTCTCTGCAATTTTCATTTCAACATTCTTTTTTTCTTAAGATTTTATTTATTTTTAGAGAGAGGGGAAGGGAAGGAGAAAGAGAGGCAGAGAAACATCAATGTGTGTTAACTCTTGCACACCCCCTATTGGGGACCTGGCCCACAACCCATGCATGTGCCTTGACTGGGAATCAGACCAGTGACCCAGTGACCCTTTGGTTCTCAGGCCCGCACCCAATCCACTGAGCCACACCAGCCGGGGCTCATTTCAACATTCTTTTGCGATGTTTCCTTTGCAGACTTTGCTATCTTTTGTTTTCTTTCCCCAGCAATGATTTTGGGGATCCACTGAAGAGTGACCTTCAGTGAATTAAGTGTTGGGATCCAATTTTATCATGACCTTGGAGGCTCCTCAAATCACTTTCTCCATTTACTATGTGAATAAGGTCCAAACACTGTTAGCATGGCATTAAAGGCTACTCCTGCCTTCTGTGACTGCCCTCTTTCCAAGCTCTACTCTTAGTACAAGCACACAAGACAACTCACAATTTTCCCAAATATATGATCATATAACAGGCTCTTAGGCCATCTGTTTCCATACAGGAAATTCCTCTTGACCTCTTCTTGTCCTTCCCACCCTTTTTCAATGGTCCTCATTCATCGCCTTTCACCTAAAATCTCAAGAAAGTTTACTGGTCTTTCACAACCCTCCTCAAACTGGGCATCTGACTACCCAAAGCTTTCTCTGACAACGTCTATGGCACCTTGTGCTACAAAGTATTCATCTCTGTATCCAGGCATGTTTAGCATGTGATGGGTGCTAAAATTCTCCGTGAGTAAAAAGTATAGAAAATCAGGGAATACATGGTGCGGAGAATCTGGCTTAAAAGGTCACTGCAGGGCAATCTTACCCCTGAACCCAGAAGCACCACTTCTAGGATATTTACCTATGCAAATAACCGAGAATGTGCTCAAAGATGTCGTTGCAGTCTCACTCTTCATTGCTGCTTCAATAACAAACTACTGGACACGGTCTTAATTTCTTCAATTAGGCTTTGTCTAAATAAATGCACAGCAGAATACTCGATAGTCATTTTAAAACATGGATAGCTCTGACTGGTATTGGCTCAGTGGGTTGGGCATTGTCCCATAAACTGAAAAGTCACAGTTCGATTCCCACCAAGGCACATATCTGGGGTGTGGGTCAGATCTCTGGTTGGAGGTGTGCAAGAGGCAACCGATTGATGTTTCTTTCTCTTGCAATTCAATGTTTCTCTCCCTATCTTTCTTCCTTTCCCCTCTCTCTAAAAATAAATAAATAAAATTGTAACAAAAATAAAGACATGGATGGAAAATATTTAGTGGCATGTCATAATATAATTAAAGGAAAAAAATGTTGTTCAAGGAAAACAGCAGTGTGCTCACTCTGATTACATATAATGCTATCCATCGAATTATCAGCAGCGGTTTTCTGGGTACAGAATTTCAATTTTTTTTATTTTCTTCTGCTGCTTTTCTTCTGCTTCTGAAAAAAAAACCTAACTTTTTTACAATGAGTACTAATTATTTTTGTAATAAAAAAGGAGGTTTTTGTTTCGAAAGGAGTCTTGTCCTTGTATGGTCCTACGTCCCTTTGGAGCTCCAAGTCTGTTGAGAGGCCATTCATATCCCCTACATTCCAGGGTGTCCAAGGGAAAGGGCTATCCAGGTATTAGCTCGTTTCACAAAAGGGAGCCTTGAAAGGGAAAAACAGCTGCTTGAGTGGGCAGTGATTTTAAAACCCAAACAATTCTCAAGAATTCACAATATTGGAAAATTTCCATTATCCTGGTTCACTTTTCAAGGTCAAGTCCCTTCAAAATTCTGTGCTGGCCCTGAAATGAATTTCCTTGGGAGGACCCTGTTCTATCTAGGAAGAGAAACCTAAAGCCAGCATATTCCCTCCTACTTTACATTTACTTGGACATGCCATAGCTGGAAACACACACACACACACACACACACACACACACACACACACACACACACACTTCCATCTTTTACTGGGTGGCGGCGATTCCCCAAATTACCAAGGGGGCCCAGCCAGTTCCAGCAGAGGCCCAGCCCTGCAGGACAGGCTTCAAGCCTGAGATGCTTGCTGGGTTCCCCTCTCCAGGGAGCAGGCAGGCTTCAAGCCTGGTGACTTCCTCCTCTCGCCTTCCTGGAGGCCCCCGCCCACCTCACCACCGTCAGGTCGCGGAGAAAATCACGTTTTAGCCTCAGAGCTGTTGTGAAGTTTCTGGTGAGGCGGCAAGAGCTGTAGCACGGGTCCAAGAGGCAGAGCCTCTAGCTGCCTGTCTGTTACTAATTACATAGCTATGGGGGTGATTTTCCTAAGTAGATTAACTCATCCCTCAGAGAGGGCATTGGCCTAGAATGATTGTGTCCCCTCTCCAGTGATGAGGGTGAGCGCCCAGACGTCTCTCGGAGTGCTGTAAAAAGAGAATTCACAGGTACTGAGAGTATTCGAGATGTTAGCGCTCATATGAAATATTGTTTTACTTAACTCTCCATCAACCCCTCATGATAGGTGCCCTTGGTCCCAATATACAGTTTGAAAATACAGGCACAAGGTATGAGAAATGCTTTCCATATTTACCTTTTCTTGATACTTTTGAAAAATGTATTTTTGCAGCACATTTGGGCAAATAAGTGAGCACCGACAAGGAGCACATTGCCCCACTGCCCCGGAAGGAGGGGCTCCAGCTTTCGGGATGCCTGTCCCACCGGCTACCTGTTCCGGCTCACTGGAATGCAAGCCGTGAAGTGACTATCCAAGAGAAGGATGATATAGACTGTCAAGACAAACTTGGATTTGATTCTCAGTTCTGCCTTCTGTTGATTTCAAACTAGTAACTTTTGGTTTTGAGCCTATTTCCTCACTTCTAAGTGAAGCTAATAGTCCGCACGTCACTAGCAGAGTGACATGAGTAATGAGTATCACCAAACGTTTATCACGTAGCCGCCACCCAGGGACCGTTCAGTAGGTTTAACTCCTGCGCGTCTCAAGTCGCGGGTCTGGGGCTCGGAGCAGCGCGGGCCTCGGAATTCAAAGCTCGGCCCTGCAGGCGCGGGAGGCCGGCCGGGCCGGCCGGGCCGCCGGGCCTCCGCGGGGGCGGAGAGCAGGCGCCAGCTGCGGTGCGGGTGCGGGTGGGGGTGGGGAGGCGGTTCCGGGTTTCCGCGCAGAGTTCTCAGTACCCGACCAGCTGCGTCACCACCGAAAGTGCGAGCCGGGGGCGGGGGCGCGGCGCGGCTGGAAGCCCGGGCGCTCTTACGGAAAGTGCGAGCCCGGAGTTCCCAGCCGCGATCGATGTGGCGAGTCTGCGTTCCCCAGCGTCGCCTTGGGCCGCAGTTCCCGTTCGCCCTCCGGCCCCTCGCGCAGTCCGGGAAAGCGCAGGGGGCTGTCTCTGCCCGAGAGAAGGGACGGCCCCCACGCGCTTCTCCACCCCGCGACCCTGCAGCGGAGCGAGGCTTTCTTGGCACTGGTTTGGGGCCACCCGCAGCCCCGCGGTGCTACCGCGCGGTGGAGCCTCACAGATCCCTGAGGGGAAGCGGGTTAGCGGGGAGGGCGGGAATAAACAAAGTTGGACTGTGTAGGCTTCTCCCACTTCTTTCCACCCCCGGAAGCCTGCCGGACTCTCCGCATTGCCAAAGTCCTGCCGTGGAGTAGTCTCGTGACTTGGCCCGAGCCCAGAAATGTTTCCCAGTTTTCCTCACCCGAGAAAGGAGCGGTTGGGTGTCCGGCCTTGACCCCAGGCGCCCTTTAAATCCTATGTCTTAGGGTGACTGGGTTGCCCTTTCTGAAGAAAGAAAATCTCATTAGCTCGCTAGCACACCCACTCTAGTTTAGCACCGGGTGGCAACCGACGTTTCTTCCCCCATTACACAGTACTTGCAGACAGAAAAAGTGTTTCAATCTATTTGGGGGTAATTCTGGAGCTGGTTTTAAAGGAGGATGGGGATTGATGCTTAAAGGCTTCGATGACACAATTTTTCCCCCAGTAAAGAAAGAACCTTTTTAAAATTTTATTTTCATTTTTGAATTACAGTTAGCAATCAATATTTTATATTAGTTTCAGGTGTACAGTATAGTGGTTAGACATTTATATAACTTGCAGTAACCCCCAATAAGTCTAGTTAGTACCCACAAGGCATCAAATATAGTTACTACAATATTATTGACTATATTCCTTATGCTGTACTTTATATCCCCGTGACTATTTTGTAACTACTGATTTGTACTTCTTACTCCCTTCACCTTTTTCATCCAATCCCCCACTCCCTTCCCTCTGGCAACCATCAGTTTGTTTTCTGTATCTCTAAGTTTGTTTCTATTTTGTTTGTTCATTTGTATTGTTTTCAAATTCCACATGTAAGTGAAACCATATGGTATTTATCTTTGACTGACTTATTTCACTTAGCATAATACTCTCTAGGTCCATCCATGTTGTTGCCAATGGTAAGATTTTATTTTTTTTTATGGTTGAGTAATGTTCCATCTCGAGCTTTCCAAGAATCAGTGTTATTAACACTGATGGGGTACATTAGGTACTGAATTAATAGGGAATGAATGCCTATTTGGAGGAGGTACTTAAATGGCCCTGTACAATGAAACAATGCTTTCATTTTGCAGATAAATTTAGAGGGTATGTGAATTGTTCAAACTCTACTAGCTAATGTGGAAGGCAGGATAGAATCTATCTCACACTTTAAATATTTGTGATTATGAGTGGGTATATTTTTCCCTCTTTATGAAAATAAAATGCCTTCTGCAGTAATCTCTGCAAATCCTTACTCCACGCCTTCTCCCCACTCATCTAAAACAAACAAAAGTAAAGAAAACAACAATAAGTCCCAGAGCCAATATATGCATGTAGTAGGCTAATTTTGGCATTGTTGAAGAAAGATATTTGCAAGGCATTTTTGCCCTGTTTCCATCAGTTAATAGCACTCCTTAATTACACAAAATGTGCCCCAAAGAGATAGAACAGAAAAAGAAAAACAAGCAAACAAAGTGCTTCTCTACAATGGTGTGAAAGATACCTGGTTCCCACTACCTTTGTTTTTGTAAGTACTCTGTGTGGTGCTTTGCATAGGACCCACTGGACTCATAAGTGACTGCAGGGTTGCTCTGAGACTGGTTAGTTATTTCACTCTGGCTTGGTGTTGATTTGTTGCTCATCTTTCAGAAAGCACAAGCTGTGAGAACACAAGGGATTTCAATGACAATTGTGCAGATGGCTGGAGAGCTTGCTGTCTTTGAAGTTTCAAGACTGACCAAGTGTACCAAAAGGTTTCCTTTAGGGACCAGTTGCCAAACCAGTAGATGTGAAGATCAAAGGCATCAAAACCTTATGACAATGACAAGTAAAACTTCCTTCTTTTGTGGCTTATCAACACTGGTTTCCACAATGATGATTATGATACACTTATAATAATACAATTTCAGTACAAAGGTTCTTATCCAAGAAGACGGGAGGGGGTTTCCAGTGATGGACAGAACTGATCAGATTATGAAGTGTCTCATTTTTTAGGTCATCCAGATACACTCTGAAATGGGGCAATACTCTTCTCAACTGCTGTCTTCTCTGTCCCTTCTCTACCTCTGCCATCTTTTGAGGTGGGAAGGAATACAAATTGCTCAACCTTACCAGTAAGGAGGGAAATTCAAAACAGCACATTGCAAGATTTTCACATACCACCATCCAGACTGATAAAAATAACCCTGACCATTCTAAATGTAGAAAATGCTGTGGAACAATGGAAACTCTTATACACTGTGAATAGGGGTATAAATCTGTATAAGCACTTTGAAAAACAGTTTGGCATTATGTAGTAGGACTGAGCATGGATATGTCCTATGATTCTTCCATTCTACTCCTAGTCTAGACCCTAGACTAGAAACTCTGTCACTGGGAAACATGAACATGAATGTTTATAATAGCATTGTTAGTAATGCAAACCCCCCCCCCAATAAAACCTGGAAGCAATCCAAATGTCCATCAAGGGTAGAATATGTGACTAATTAGTGTATACTTATAAAAGGGAGAGTAAAGAACTAATAGCTACATACATCAACACACAACACAAACACAATGTTGAGTGAAGCAGGTCCCAGAAGAAAACATACAATATGATTCTTTTTATACTGAGTTCAGAACAGACAAAACTAAACACTATTTTGTTTAGGGATGCACACAGGTCATAAGACTTAAGAAAACCACAGAGATGGTTATTCTAAAATTCAGGATATTGATTGCCACTGTGGTGCAGGGAGCATTGAGCAATGTGGAGGACCACGCAGGGTGGTTCTTTGACAGGGATGATGTTCTTTTCCTATCTTGAGAGACACTAGACAGAAAGCTCACTTTATTTTTATTCTTCAGAATGCACATCTATGTCTTATACATTCTTATGTGTGTATAACTAACTTAAAAAACTATTCAATTAAAAAAAACAAAAGATCACACTGGAGGTTTTGTAGGTAGAAAAAAGGAGCTCAGCTCTAAATCAAAGCAAGCAAAATAAGATTATCATAAGTTTAGCAGTCAATATAATATACAGACTCTCTTGACTGGACACCAGCCACATCCATTTTAGGATATTCCACAAATTAGATCTATTTCACTGGCCTTGATGCCCATACTAACATAAGAGTTAGCTAACATGGGCTTTTTAGCAAGAGATTTTATTTTTTCACACAAGTATGAGGAAGTAACTTATTACTTCCAGAGAAAAGTATTTTTTACCATGGAGAGTTGAGGCTGGTAAAATTAAATCTTATTTGGTAGTCAAATTGAGAAATCATTAAGGCTCTGTGAGTAGTTCACTAGCTCATAAACTTAGCATTCCCATCTACACAAACTGAAATATTTTATAGCCTAGCATCAGTATTTGAAAATATCATTAGATTTAGGTAGTTCACTTCATAGTTTTTCTTTTGTTTTAAATTATATTTTACTGATTATGCTATTGTTGTTGTCCCTGTTTTTCCCCCTTTGTCCCCCTCCACCCAGCTCCCCCCAAGCCCTCAGGCAATCTCACACCATTATTCAAGACGTATATGCATACATGTCCTTGGGCTACTCTGTTTTCTATATTGTATTTCACATCCCCATGACTATTCTGTAACTACCTATATGTACTTCTTGATCCTCTCACCTCTTCGCCCATTCTCCCACAACACCCCTCCCATCTGGCAACCATGAAAATGCTCTCCACATCCATGATTCTGTCTCTGTTCTTCTTGTTTGCTTAGTTTATTTTTTAGATTCAGGTGTTAACAAGTATATGTTTATTGCCATTTTATTGTTCATAATTTTGATCTTCTTTTTCTTAAGTAAGTCCCTTTAACATTTCATATAGTCATGGATTAGTGATGATGAACTCCTTTAGTTTTTCTTATCTGGGGAACTCTTTAACTGCCCTTCAATTTTAAATGATAGCTTTGCTGGGTAGAGCAATTTTGGCTGTAGGCCCCTGCTTTTCATGACTTCAAAAATTTCTTGCCAATCCCTTCTAGCCTGCAAAGTTTCTTTTGAGGTCAGCTCATAGTGTTATGGGGACTCCCCATAAGTAACTAACTGCTTTTCTCTTGCTGCTTTTAAGATTCTCTATCTTTAACCTTTGGCATTTTAATTATGATGTGTCTTGGAATGGGTCTCTTTGCATCTCTCTTGTTTGGGACTCTCTGTGTTTCCTGGACTTGCATGTCTATTTCTTTCATCATAACAGTGAAGTTTTCTTTCATTATTTTTTCAAATAGATATCCAATTTCTTGTTCTTTCTCTTCCTCTTCTGACACCCCTATGATGTGAATGTTGGAATGCTTGAAGTTGTCCCAGAGACTGCTTACACTATCCTTATTTTACTGGATTCTTTTTTCTTCTTATATTCTGATGGGTTGTTTTTGCTGCTTTATGTTCCAAATCATTGATCGGCTTCATCCACTCTACTGTTGTTTCCCTGTAAATTGTTCTTTATTTCAATTACTGCATCCTTCATTCTTGACTGGATCTTTTTTATGCTGTTCATGTCCTCACTAATTTCCTTGAACATACTTATAACCAGTGTTTTGAACTCTGCACCTGATAGATTGCTTATCTCCACTTTGTTGAGTTATTTTTCTGGTGTTTTGATCTGTTGTTTTATTTAGGCCATGTGTCTTTGTCCCCTCATTTTGGCAGCTTCCCTGGGCTTGTTTCTATGTATCAAGTAGAGCTGCTATGATTCCTGGCATTGGTAGGTTGGCCTAGTATGGTAGGTGTCCTGTAGGATCCAGGGCACAGCCTCCCTTTCATGTGGGCTGAGTACACCCTCCTCTTGTAGTTGAGTATTGATTACTGTTGGCAGGTCAATGGGAGAGATTTACCCAGGCCAGTCAGCTGAAAGGACTGGCTGTGACAACTGACACCAATCTCTACCGTCTGTGGAGGATTAGCTCTGCAGGGATAGGGTAGTGATGGTCCAATGTGGTCTGTAGCTGTCCACTGGGTGCATAGGCTCTGGTTTCCCAGGTGGTGCAGGCCAAGGACAGCCTCCACCTGTGTTTTGCCTAAGGCCACCCTTCCAGAGTTATAATGCAATCTGTGATGGCTGCTACCTGTGCTGGGCTTGAGAATTCCCAGGTTTAACCAAGCTGTGAATCTAGGCTGGCAGAGAATCTAGACTGGAAGAAGAAGGGTTGTCTTGGGCCACATGTTAAATACATTGTGACACATAATCACAAAAAAATCTCATAATGTTTTAAGTAAATTTGTGATTCTGTATTGGGCCACATTCATAGCTATCCTGGGCTGTATGTGGCCCGTGGGCCACAGGTTGGACACCCCTGCTAAAATTGGAGAAATAGTTCAAGGTCACATTGGAGAAATTCCTGGCTGTCAATCTAAAAGTTTAAAAAATTCTGTAGACAGAGACATTGTGGATATACACACAGAAGAAGGTCCTGGGATGACAGAGGTAGAGAACGGAGTGATGCAGCTGCAAGCCAAGCAATGCCAAGAAACAGCAGCAACCTCCAAAAGCTAGGAGAAAGGCCTGGAACAGGTTCTATTCCAGAGCCTCCAGGAGGAACCAACCCAGTGAACACCTTGACTAGGACTTCTGGCTTCCTGAACTGTAAGAGAATAAATTTCTGTTGTTTTAAGTCAATAAATAAATAAATAAATAAATAAATAAATAAAGTAAGTAAGTAAGTAAGTAAGCAAGCTGTAAAAGTTCAATGAGTATAACAGGATTCAATAAAAAAATTATATTCATGAAATTTTTGAAGGTCAGAAAGTCTGTTTAAATGCAATATTTACTACACAATAGTTTATAATAATAAAAAGTTGGAAACAACCTGGATGCCCATCAACAGAATAATGGTTAAAGAATCAAGGTATATCTAGCCTGCAGCATTTAATGTTGGATTAAAAGGACCACATAATGATAACATAAAATGATAGTCACTAATGTGAAAAGATTTGTTAAACTATTAACAGCAAAAGTCATGTAAAGTAGCAGAATTGTAACATATAACAACTCCTTTTATATTAAAGCATTTTAAAAATACATAGCTTTTATTAGGTAGAGAAATTTCTGAAAGAACATTCATGAAACAGTTAAAGTGGTTTCCTCTGGGGGAGGAAGTGGGATTGATGAGGGGGCAGGGTGGAGGTGAAAAGCAACATTCACATTTTACTAGAGATGCCATATGTTTAAAAAGAAAAAAGCACAAGTATATTATTAAAAATTAAATTTAAAAGAAGTTAATTTCATTTTCAATAAGACAGGTATAAAGATATGTACCTAGTCTTAGAAATTAGAACAATACTACCTTTCATTTCAGAAACATCTTGCAGTTTACAACTGATATAATTAACCCTTGCTATGGTCCAGGGACTTTTTAAGCCTTTTCCTCATGCAAGCTCATCAAATACTCACCAGGACCCTATGAGTTAGGTACTGTTATTCTTTCATCTTACTGGTGAAGGGTGAGGAGACTGAGGTGCAGAGAAGATGAGTTACTGGCCCATGACCATGTAGCCAGTAAGTGACAGAGCTGGGATTTAAATACAGGCATTCTGCTTCTTGACTACACATATACGAAAGCATTTTCACAAGTACTGACTTGTGTGCCCCCAAGCACCTATTGTGCCCCATGTCACATGAGAAAAAACCAGGACCCACATCTCAGTGTACTGTAATTGCTTATTTTCATGTTCATACACTCATTAGACTTTGAGCTCCATTATGCAAGAAATCTTTGTTTTGTCATTGATTTTTGCACTCTGGAGCAAAGAGTGATTTTGAATGCTGAGGTGATTTAAAATGTCCACAAATTATCAAACCTAAGAGGTGGAGCCTAATTCCCCTTCCCCTGGGTGTGGACTGGACTTAGTGATCCATTTCTAATGGAGAGAATAAAGCAAGTGGCACTGTGATTTCAGAGACTGGGGGGCATAATAGGCAAGATGGTTTCCTGCGCTCTCTCTATCTTTCCAGATTACCTGCTCTGAGGGAAGTCAGTTGCCATGTCAATGAGGAGTGGCCCATGTGGTAAGAAAATGAGTCCTCCAGCCAACAGCCAGCAAGGAACTCAGGCATCCTGCGTATAGTCACATGCATGCACTTGGAAGTTGATCCTTTGCCCTCAGTCCAGCCCTCAGGTGATTGTAGCCCCTTCTCTTCTGGTCTGTAACTCCTGTGAGAGCCTGAGCCAAAATCACAAAGCTTAGCTACTTCCAAAATTCATGAGCTATGGAAACTGTGAAATAATAAGTGTTAATTATTTCAAGCCACTAAATACTGGTGTAATTTATTACACAGCAATAGATAATTAATACAAATGCTTTTTATTTAAAAAATATCTGTCTTATCTATAACTTGGATGCTTGTGAAACATATTAATATACTTGTTTCTTTTGCATTTTCATGCATATTGTCTTTTTCTTAATTGGCCTGAAGTATATATTTACCTGAGAGTGTTGTGTGGAGGGTGGCATTAGGACTGTTAGAGGAGGAATTAATTTTTAAAAAGGGTTAAAAATCAGCTTGTGATATCCAAAATAGTATTTTTAACCAAAATAGTTATTTAGAAAGCCAGAAAAAAAGATGAAAGAGAAGAGGTTTTCCACCCTTCTTTTACTACTATTGACATATCAAAGGTTAAACCTGGTAGGCTAGATTATGGAGTTTCTTTTTTAGTACTGTAGTGAGACAATTTTGTTCACCTAAGATGATCAGACCACTAAGCTTGCTGTCCCAGGATAGAACAAGGATATGCTGTTGAATAAGTGGTATGTTTGAGCCTTCTTCCTAGTCCAGAAGATTGTGGGTCTCTGCTGGAGTTGGAGTTAGGAGAGCCAGTCAATGAGAATTTTCTTAGCAGCATTGTTTTGAATGGTCTGAAACTGGAAACAATTCAAACATTCATCAACATTAGAACAGATAAATAAAGGGTTGAATATTGTTATAGCAGCAAGAGTGAACAAAAGTACATTATGAGGTTTGGATGCTACACACAACAACATAGATAAACCTAACATAACATCGAGAAAAAGAAGCAAGAGGCAAAAGAATGTCTATAGCATGATTCCATTTATATAAGTTCTGTAACAGGATAAGTGAAACCATAGATTTAAGGGATGCTTACATAACTGATAAAATGCATGTTGGTTGGTAAAATGCAGAAAAGCAATGAAATTATTTCCAGTGAGTCAGAATAAAGGTGACTTGAGCTGGGACATAGGGGTAGGGATGTTATACTTCTGGGGAGTAAACAATGATCTATTTCTAGAGCATAGTACTGATTATATAAGTGTTGATTTTATAATTTTTCCTCAAACTGTGCATATATTTCCATAAGCTGTGCAAATGTTTTATGCATTTGTCTATATGTATTGCATATGCTTCATCAACCTCTGAAAGATCATTATATTCTTCAAAGAAATTTCACACACATTTTGAGCAAATGTGTTTCATCTAACAATTAGCCTTGTGGTTCCTATGAAAAAATCTGTCTATATTAATCAGTGCTACACCAAAAAAGAAATAATTTACTTGTGCAAATTTTGTAATTTGATGAGTATAATAAAGGGACTATTTACTAGGGTGTAGGCAGGGTGTAAGGAACCCAAATGTGATAATAAAATACCCTAGTATTAGTAACCTAGAAGTAACATTACCACGTATATACTTGCAGGGGGAAGGAAAGAAAACTGGATGAGAACCAGGAGACAGAGCTCTGTGAAGAGAGCTGCTTGGCAGGAGCTGTGACCTCTAGTGGAAGGATGCTGTCAGTTTGGAGTACAGTGACTAGAAGGGCACAAATACTGTGTCCTGCCCTTCTCCCTTCCGTATTCTGATCTGTGCTTCCTGTTGAACCAGAAAGCAAGAGAACCTATTGATGCAGTGCATTTAGGTCAACCTCCCAAGGGATGGAGAAAGGAGAAGGGTAAAGACTAGATTTGGAGTGATGAGAAGTTGGTCTGTGTTCATCTGAACCTAAATTTGTAGCCACTTTCATTGTTTGTCTTTTAAATAGGGGGTTTGGTGGAGAGAGAAAATTAAATAACATGAAACATAGCTGGTAAAATCCCTGCTTCTGTAGTGGGTCACAAGTCCTAAGCTGGTACTGAAGGCTGACTTCCCATTTCTGTTTTTGTTATCTTCTATCAGTGCTGTGGCTGAATTTTGTTTGTTTACTCCTCTCCTTGTGTTAGGCTATAGGAATAAAGGTACTTCTGCCTGATTCTAGGAGAGACTAAGTTGTGTGGCTCTAGAACAGGGACCATTTTTTCCTTGTATGCCCAAGCAGTGCAGAGCCCTCCCTTCACTTGGCCAAATCTTGGTCTGTTTTGGCCCAATAAACTCTGCTGGTCTCACCCTCATGACTCCATGAGACTCTGCTCTACCACAAAGGTGTGTGAGCACCCAGCAGGTGGCAGCTAGACTTGGTGTACCCTAGGACTTTTGCTGAGTGACTTCAAACCCAGCACTGGCATGGAGTTTGAACCTGTACTAATCTGATGAACACCACTCGCCCACACCTGGTAACTCACTGACAACCTACCTAATGCAACTCAAGTACCATCGGAGGCTCTTTCAGTGACTGATCCTAACAGGCAGCTGGCAGGCAGACATAGGCAGAGGTAGATCTCGGGGTGCCTTGCTGGCCTGCCACAGGTCAGGTTCTGGTAATAGCCAGACTTGGTGTGCATCTTGATCCTTCCTGCACACACCCAGGCCCTTGAGAGGCAGCCAAAATCTGTGGATCACTTTTTAGCCACAAACAGGTTTCCCATGGCCAGTTACAGGCAGCATCTGATATTGGTCTGTACCAGAGACCCTTCTAGAGGCCCAGAACGAACATATCCAATGGGCAGCTTCAGATATCAGAGCAGGATCAAATAAGCTTCACAAGCAGCATACCCAAAGGGAGATCTCAGCAGGTATGAGATCCTGCTAAGGTGAGTTCTGCATCATGTGGTCAGCACCTTCACAGCAGTTTGCATACTGTGCTTAGGTTTGAGACTCTAAGTAAGCCACCCTGAGGGTCAATTTCACGCACAAATGGGCCAACTGCAATCAAGACTCAATTGTAACAGGAGGAACCACATAACCCACACAAGGGATATTCCTGGAGCACCCAGCACAGGTGGTCAAGGAAACTGCACTGCTGGAACCCACAGGACACATACTACATAAGGGTACCCTATAAAGCTTGAGAGTCATAATAGATTACATAAAAATAAATACAAAGATGCAACCAAAATGGGGAGACAAAGAAAAATTCCCCAAATTAAAGAAAATACCAGAAAGAGAGCTAATTTAAATGGAGGGAAGCAACTTTTCTGATACAGAGTTCAGAAAAATGGCTATAAGAGTGCACAAGGAACTTAATGAGAGCTATAAGGTACTTAGCATGAAAAATGACACAGAAACCATAAATAAGTCAGATATGAAGAATAAAATTAAAAATACACTAAGAGGAATAAACAGTAGGTTGGAAGAAGCAGAGGATCAAATCAGCAGTTTGGAAGACAAGGTAGGAAAAAACAGCCAATCAGAACAGTAAGAAGAAAAAAAGAATTATAAAAAATGAGAATAGTTTAAGGGACCTTTGGAACAACATGAAACATAACAACACCTGCATCATAGGGTTACCAGAAAGAGAGACAGCAAGGGATGGAGAGCCTATTTGAAGAAATAATAACCAAAAACTTCCCTAACCTGGTAAAGAAAAAAGATACACAAATCCAGAAAGTGTAGAGAGTCCCCAACAAGATTACTGCCAAAAGGCTCACACCAAGACACATTGTAATTAAAATGACAAAGTTTAAAGACAAAGAGAGAATCTTAAAAGCAGCAAAAGAAAGTTAGTTACCTACAAGAAAGCTCCCAAAAGACTGTCATCTGATTTCTCAACAGTAACATTTTAGGCCAGAAGGGATTGGCTTGAAATATTCAAAGTGATGAAAAGCAAGGACCTGCAACCAAGATTACTCTACTCAGCAAAGCTGTCATTTAGAATTGAAGAGGAAGAAAAAGCTAAAAGAGTTTGTTACCACCAAAGCAGTGTTACAAGAAATGTTAAAGGGCCTCCTTAAAGAGGAGGAGGAGGAAGAAGAGGAGAAAGAAGAGGAGAAAAATGGGAACATAGTTAAATGAATAAAATGGCAATAAATATGTACCTATCAATAATCACTTTAAGTGTAAATGGCTTAAATGCTCCAATCAAAGGACATAGAGCAGCTAAATGGGTAAGGGAACAAGACCATAAATATGCTGTCTCCAAGAGACCCACCTTAGAACAAAAGATACACATAGACTAAAAGTAAAGAGATGGAAAAAGATATTTCATGCAAATGGAAAGGAAAAAATGCTAGAGTAGTGATACTTATATCTGACAAAATAGATTTTAACAGCAGTGTCCAGCCTCTGGCCTGTGGACCACATATAGCCCACAAAATCGTAACATAAAATCGTAAATTTACTTAAAACATTATGTGATTTTTTTGTGATTATGTATCACAATATATTTAATATGTGGCCCAAGATACTCTTCTTCCAGTGTGGGGCAGAGATTCCAAAAGTTTGGACATCCCCACTTTAAAACAAAGGCTATAATAGGAGACAAAGAAGGTCACTGCATAATGATGAAGGGAGCAATCCAACAAGAGGATATAACTCTTGTAAACATTTATGCACCCAACATAGGAGCACCTAAGGAGATGAAGCAAATCTTGATGGACATAAAGGGAGAGACTGAAGGTAATACAGTCATAGCGGGAGATTTTAACACCCATTATATTCAATGGATAGATCATCCAGACAGAAGATCAACAGGAAATTGTGGCCTTAATTGACATACGAGATCAGATGGATTTAACTGGTATCTTCAGAGCCTTTCATCACAAAGCAGTGGAATGTCAATTCTTTTCAAGTGCACATGGATCATTTGTTAGGACAGACCACATATTAGGAGGCAAAACAAGTTTCAGTATATTTAAGAAGGTTGAAATCATATCAAGAATCTTCTCTTACCATAATTATATGCCACTAGAAATCAATCACAAGAGAAAGTCTGAAAAACACACACAGACAAGGAGGCTAAATAACATGTTACCATACAATGAATAGGTTAACAATGAGATCAAGGAAGAAATCAAAAGATACCTTGAGACAAGTGAAAATGAGAACACAACAATCCAAAATCTATGGGACACAGGGAAAGCAGCCCTAAGAGAGAAATTCATAGCACTGCAGGCCTATCTCAAGAAACAAGAAAAATCTCAAATAAATAATCTAACTTCACGCTTAAAGGAAATTGAAAAAGAACAACAAACAAAGCTTAAAGTTAGTTGAAGAGAGGAAATAATAAATATCAGAGCAGAAATAAATGAAACAGAGTCTAAAAATACAATACAAAAGATCAATGAAACCAACAGCTGGTTCTTTGAAAAGATAAGTGAGATTGACAAACCTTTAACCAGACTCATAAAGAAAAAGAGAAGACCCAAATAAACAAAATCAGAAATGAAGGAGGAGTAGCAACCACTGACACAAGAGAAACACAAAGGATTGTAAGAAAATATGAACAATTGTATGCCAAAAAATTGGACCATCTGCACTAAATGGATATATTCCTAGAAACATACACTCTTTCAAAACTCAGTAAGAGTCAGAGAATCTGAATAGACAAATTACAACTAGTGAAATTGAAGCAGTGATAAAAATAACTCCCAACAAAACAAGTCCTGGACCGGATGGCTTCACATGTGAAGTTTACCAAACATTCAAAGAACTAACACCTCTCCATCTCACACTATTCCACAAAACTGAAGAGGAAGGAAGTCTCCCAAGCTCATTTTATGAAGCCAGCATTATCCTAATTGCAAACCCAGGTAATGACACTACAAAGAAAGAAAATTATAGGCCAATATCCCTGATGAACATGGATGCTAAAATCCTCAATGAAATATTAGCAAAATGAATACAGCAATACATTAAAAAGAGCATACACTATGATCAAGTGGGATTTATTCTGGGGATGCAAGGTTGGAATGATATCTGCAAATCACATAATGTGATATATCACATAAACAAAATAAAGGATAAAAACCATGTGATCATATCAACAGATACAGAAAAAAGCATTTGATAAAATTGAGCACCCACTTATGATAAAAACTCTCAGCTAGGTTGGATTAGAGGGAACATGCCTAAACATAATAAAAGCCATATATGACAAACCCACTGCCAGCATCATACCCAACCAGCAAAAATTACAAGCATTCTTTTTAAGATTGGGAACAAGACAGAGATGTCCACTTTCCCCACTCCTATTTAACATAGCACTGGAAGTCCTAGCCACAGCAATCAGACAAGAAAAAGAAATAAAAGGCATCCACATTTGAAGGAAAGGAGTAAAAATAGCAATATTTGCAGATGACAAGACAATGTATACAGAGAACTCTAAAGATTCCATCAAAAATGTATCAGAAGTGATAAATGAATTCAGTAAAGTAGCAGAATAAAAAATAAATAACCAGGAATCAGTTGCATTTTATACATCAATAATGAGCTTTCAGAAAGGGAAACTAAGAAAAGAATCCCATTCACAATTGCTTCCAAAAGAATAAAATACCTAGGAATGTTTTTTTTTTTTAATCCACATCCAAGGACATTTTTATTGATGTTAGAGAGAAAGGAAGGGAGAAAGAGAGAAACTTCGATGTGAGAAACTTCATTTGGTTGCCTCCCATATGTGCCCTGACCTGGAATATGGGGGATGAACCTGTAACCTACGTATATACTGTGACCATGAATCAAACCTGCAACCTTTTGGTGTAAAGGAGGATGCTCCAACCAACTAAGCCACCCACCCAGGGCCCTAGGAATAAATTTAACCAAGGATGTAAGATGCATGTACATGGAAAATTATAAGACACCAAAGAAAGAAATGGAAGAAGATACAAATAAGTGGAAGCACATACTGTGCTTATTGATAGGAAAAGTTAACATTGTTAAAATGTCCATACTATGCAAAGCAATCTATAGATTCAATCAATTCATATCAAGAAACCAATGACAGGTTTCACAGAACTAGGACAAGTATTTTAAAAATTTATATGGAGCCCCAGCCAGTGTGGCTTTGTTGGTTGAGTGTCCTCCCGCAATCTGAAAGGTCACTGGTTTGATTTCTGGTCAGGGTACATGCGCGGGTTACAGGTTTGGTTCCCAGTTGGGTGCACAGGGAATGCAGCCAAATGATGTTTCTCTCTCACATTGATGTTTGTCTCCCTCTCCCTCCTCCCTTCCCCTCTCTCTAAAATAAATAAATGAATGAATAAATAAATATTTAAAAAATCATAAAAATGTATATGGAACCACAAAAGACCCCAAATAGGCACAACAATCTTGAGAAAGAAGAATAAAGTTGGAGGAATCAACCTACCAGATATCAAACTATACTACAAGGTCATAGCAATCAAAACATGATACTGGCATAAAAACAGACATATAGGTAAATGGAACAGAATAGAGAGCCCTGAAATAAACCCAAGCCTTTAGGTCAATTATTATTTGACAAAGGAAGCAAAAACATACAATGGGATAAAGATAGTTTATTCAATAAATGGTGTTGGGAACATTGGAGATATACATGCCAAAAAATTGAAACTAGACCACCTTTTTACACCATATACGAAAGTAAACTCAAAAAGGATTAAAGACTTAAATGTTAGATTCAAAACCAGAAAAATTGAGAAGAAAATATAGGCAATAAAATTTTGACCATTTCTTGTAGCAATAGTTTTTCTGATATTATCACCTCAGGCAAGGGGAACAAAAGAAAAAATAAGTGGGACTATATCAAACAAAAAAGTTTTGCCCAACAAAGAAAACCACTAGCAAAATAAAAAGACAATCCACTGAATGGGAGAACATATTCACCAATAATACATCTCATGAGGGGTTAATATCCAAAATTTATGAGGAACTTATAAGACTTAATACCAAAAAACCAAACAATCCAAAAGAAAAAATAAGTGGGACTATATCAAACAAAAAAGTTTTGCCCAACAAAGAAAACCACTAGCAAAATAAAAAGACAATCCACTGAATGGGAGAACATATTCACCAATAATACATCTCATGAGGGGTTAATATCCAAAATTTATGAGGAACTTATAAGACTCAATACCAAAAAACCAAACAATCCATTAAAAAATGGACAAAGGATGTGAACAGATACTTCTCCAAACAGATGGCCTATAGACACATGAAAGGTGCTCAACATCACTAATCATCCGAGAAATGCAAATTAAAACCATAATGAGATAACACCTCACACTTGTCAGAAAGGCTATCATCAATAAATCAACAAACAAGTGCTGGTGAGGATGTGGAAAAAGGAAACCCTCATGTACTGTGGGTAGGCATGCAGATTGGTACAGCCACTGTGGAAAGCAGTATGGAGATAACTCAAAAAATTAAAAAATGGAACTGTCTCATGACCCAGTGATTCCATTTCTGAAAATTTATCTGAAGAAACACAAAACACTAATTCAAAAGAATATATGCACCCCTGTGTTCATTGCAGCATTATCTGCAATAGCCAAGATTTGGAATCAGTCAAGTGTCCATCAGTAGATGAATGGATAAAAAAGCAGTAGTACATTTACACAATGGAATTCTACTTGGCTGCAAAAAGGAAGGAAAATCTTACCCTTTGCAACAGCAGGGATGGACCTGGAGAGCACTATGCTCAGTGAAATAAGCCAGTCACAGAAAGACAATTACCATATAAGTTCACTCATATGTAGAATCTAATGAACAAAATAAACTAACAAACAGCATAGAAACAGACTCATGGATAGGGAACAGACTGACAACTGTCAGAGAGGGAGGGAGTTTGGAGAGCTAGCTGAAAAAGGTGAAAGGATTAAGTAAAAAATGCCTCATAGATATAGACAACAGTATGGTGACTGCTAGAGGGGAAGAGAGGTGGGGGGGTAGAAGAGGGTAAAGAGGAGATAAATGGTGATGGAGACATGACTTGGGTTGGTGAACACACAATACAATATACAGATGATGTATTATAGAGTTGTACACCTGAAACCTATATAATTTTGTTAATCAATGTCACCTCAATAAATTCAATTAAAAGTTTTAGAAAAAATTATTTAGACTTAGTATCTAACTCTTTTATATCCTGGGTTTGAATTTACCCATGCAATAATAATGAATACAGTTACTAAGCAAAAAAACTTCATATATATATATATATATATATATATATATATATATATATGAAGAATATATATTCTAGGTAATGCAAACTCATTTTTTATAATGGAAAACAGTGGCTGACTGGAAATTGGGGAGTGAAGGATTACCAAGGGAGTAAGAGGGAATTTTGGCAAGGGGGTGGTGATGGGTATGTTCATTATTTTGATTGTGTTGATGACTTTTACATATGTGTTTATATGTCAAAAATTATCAAATTGTAGACTTTATGTAGACTTTGCTTTCAATTATACTTCAATAAAGCTGTTTTTAAATATATGGGGAAAGAAGATATTTCTGCCTGCTTTCCTAAATCAGGTTTGGAGAAACCTGAACTTCAAGCTTGTGGGATATGAGCCATTGATAGTCGTGTCTTTTATTAGGCGAATACACTTTTCCAGGGAGCCACGGAGTGCTAAGAGGTTGTCCATTGAATCCCTGAGTTCTAAACATAGCCCTCCCTACACCATCCCCAACATGTAGCAGCAAGCCAATTACTCTTACTAAGGTATATCACCCCTACTCTATATATTGGTTCTGTGGCCTGAGGAACACCTAATGACCGGGAGGAAGTAGGCCTCCATCTCTTTAGAACCATGTCTTTTATTCTTCCTATTTTTCATAGGAAACCACTGAAGTCAGGAGAACTTGAGATATTTGCCTGAGACTACATAGTCAGCACAGAAGCTGAGACTAAAGGTCAGCCTGCTGACTTTAACACTAATCTGCTTCACTCGCACTGGAGGAGTTATACCTGTCTTATCACTGTAACAGGTGGACGTGGGAAACAGCAAGAAGATAAAGTTAGACTGTGATACATGTGCCACAGGAGAGGCTGGAAACAGTAGCAGATGTCCTCTAAATATTAAGGCACCATAGGGAATAATAAGACATTTGTCATCCTGCTGCCTCCTTGTGCCAACCTACAGAATTGAAGATGTTTTTGCCCTGGTTTTTTTTTTCCCAAAAAAACAGGACTTTTCCCAAAATGATTCAGCATGATGATGAGTCAAGTGCATTTTAATATGTTTACTAATAAATTTCCTTGGTATTGGAAAATAATATTTTTATTTTATAATGTCCGTTCACCCAAAGGAGCTCACATTGCATTTGTTTTTGTTTTTTTTTTAAGTCACAGAGAAGTCCATACTGGGGAAGCAATAGGATTCTTTTTAATCTATCAAACACCATAAAATGGATATTTTAGCATATCCACAGGGGTTTCAGGAACCATGATAGAAAAGTTGGTAAGTGAATATGCATTTTAGGATTGCCATAGCTTTTCTGGGGCTCATTAAACTGGTAAGTTGTAAGTAATGAGGCATGATAAAGCTGGGGGAGTGCGGTGAGGTTAAAAAAAGAAGTGAATAAATGAAGATGAGTTACCCAAAGTAGAAATTTAGTTTGTAAGTGTTGGTGGCTCTTCAGCTCTGTAAGAAAGAAGTGGAGAGTGGAAATGAATGGCTTGTAAGATGATGGACGGGGTCTTGAACAACTTGGCCACTTAGTCAATGGTGGGTTGAGATGTCTTGCTAAGAAGGAGAAGGGATACACTTTCGTAAATTAGTCCTGCGCTAAAATAGTTTTGGGGGAAATTTAATATCACATTTTATTTAGGGATTTCAATGCTTTATATCAAAGGAGAAACTAAATGGGGGTGGGGTGAGGAATGCAGTCCATTCTTAAGTTGATGAGGAAAGATGTTTTGAGATAGAACTCTTACGTTCAGTGAATGCTCTTTTCTTCATTGGAAGTGAAAAACCAGTCAACATTTAAAAAATAGTATTCATTATTTTTTTAAGTGAAGCACACTGACCTTAAGTTTCAGTTCAATACATTTTGACAATTGTGCACACCCTGTTTTACCACTTAAAGTCCCAGGAGGTGCCCTCACTGTTTTGTCTGTTTCAAATCAAACACCCTTCCTCCTCATTGAGACAATTACATCCTGATTTCTATAGATTAGTTTTGCCTGTTGTTGGATTTTATATAAATGGAGTTATACCATATATATTATTTTGGGTCTGGTTTCTTTTACACAACTGTTCCTAGATCCATTCATGTTTTTGCATGTATCAGTACACTATTCATTTTATTGATGAGTAGTATTCCTCTGTGTAAATATATATCACAATTTGTTTATCCATTTCCTGTTGATGCACATTTAGTTGTTTTCCATTTTTAGCTATCACGAATACAACTGCTATGAGCATTCTTAGACATGGTTTATTGTGGGCATATTTTTTCATCTCTCTTATGTATACATATAGGAGCAGAACTGCTGGTCACATGGTAACTCTAAGTTTAACCATTTGACAAACTGCCAGACTGCTTTCCAAAGCAGCTACATTAATTTAGATGCCCACTGGCAACATACTCAGGTGTCAATTTACCCATATCCTTGCCATTATTTGTTATTGTCTGTATTTTTAAATATTTATTTATTTATTTTTAGAGAGCGTAGAAAGGAGGGAGAAAGAGAGGGAGAAAAACATCAATGTGTGGTTGCTTCATGTGTGCCCTCAACTAGGGATCTGGCCTGCAATGCAGTTATGTGCCTTGACTGGGAATCGAACCACTGACACTTTGGTTCAAAGGCTGGCACTCAATCTGCTGAGCCACACCAGCCAGGGCTATTGTCTGTATTTTTAATGAAAGCCATCCTAGGGGGTGTGAAGTTGTATGTCATTGTGGTTGTGGTTTGCATTTCCCTAATGACTGAAGATGTTGAGTAATTTTTTCAAGTGCTTATTGGCCATTTGTATATCTTTGGAGAAATGTCTGTTGTCTTAGTCCATCTAGGTTGCTATAACTGCACACCATAGAGTGGGTGGCTTATAAACAACAGAAATTTATTTCTCACAGTTATGGAAATCAGGAAGTTCAAAATCAAAAAAGTTGCTGCCAACTTTGGTGTCTGGTGAGAGCATGCTTCCTGGTTCATACTTGGCAGTCTTCTTGCTATGTTTTCACATGGCAGAAGGGGCAAGGGAGCTCTCTGGGGTCTCTGTAAAGGCCCTAATCCCATGCATTAGTGCTCAGCTCCCATGGCCTAATGACCTCTCAAAGATCCCTCCTTCTAATAACATCACTGGCAAATAGGTTTAAAATAAGAATTTTAGGAAGACACAAATGTTCCCTATATAGCATCTATTCAATTTTTTCCCATTTGAAATTGGATTATTTATGTTTTATTGTTGAGTCCTAATTGATTTTTTAACATTGGTTGAATTGAATTTGGGAAGTCTGTTGTATAAGGTAAACCTCTTTCAGTTGAAAGTAAAAGAACACACAAGCTATACTACCTTAGGTACAAATGGAATTGTCATAGAACTGAAAGTTCTTGGGGGTAGTTTTGGCTTTAAGAATGACCTGATCCACTACAAAAAAAAAAGAAACACCAGGATCCAATTTCTCCCAAGTCATCTCCTGGCTCTGCTTTTTTCCTGTGTAAGCATCATCCTTGGACAGACTCTCCAATCAATCATAGCAACAAGATTGCTACAGCAGCTCCAATCTATATTCTTCCAGGTCCGAGTGAACTGGGAAAGAGCACTTGCTTTTCTCCCAGCAACTTTGGCCAAAGACTAACTGGTCCTGACTAATTCCATACTGATCCTAATCGCAATGGCTGGGGCAATGGGTATGTTGATTGGTTTAGGAGTCACAGGTTCCATTCCTGAAGCCAGAGTTAGAGCCCTCCCAAAACTCATGGACTGCCAGTGAGGGTGGGAAGAGTTACCTAGGGAGAAATTAGAATATGCTTACCAAAAGAAGAGGAAAGTAGATGGTGAGAAATCAAGAACTAGCAAATTTCCACTACAGGGATTCCCAACCACGGTATGACAAAGTTGATATGATTTTATCTAAGCAACTAAGCCAGGAGACAGGTCACAGGTATTATTACTAATACAGGCATCCTGATGAATTCAACAGAACAGTTAGCTAGCAGTAAAATCATGAAATATCACTAACTGTAAAGTCAGAAGACCTGGTTTGAATCCTAAGTCTATTTGCTAGCATTATGATTTTGGATAAATTACTCAACCTTCCAAACACATTTTTCTAAGCCATAAAAAGGGGGTTACCTTGGAGTATAATTCTGGCACCACAGGGTGGTTCTAGAAATATAAACACAAGAAAGTGCCTGGCACATAAAAGGTATTTACTCTGAAATCCTGGGTCATAACCTTCTCCACCTTCTCTCCAAGTGACCCCATCCCAGAGTCACTTCTTTCCCAGCCAGTATTTGCTTTTCTGACCCAAAAAATCTTTGGATCATTGCATAAGTGACTGCAACCTCAAGTACACAATTAGAGCATGGTTCTCTCAATTTTGAGACTGGTTTCAGGTTGGAATGTCAGTGGAACATGGTGAGCAGGACACACAGGCAGTGGCCTTTGAACAAAGCCTGGGGTAGAAGACAGAGATGACCACCTCAGTTAGAGGCCTAGAAAATGTCACTGATTCCTATGGCTTGACTTCCAGGAGTGAAAATGAGTGCCAACTACCCTCTCCCACCCCCACCCCCACTGCCAATGCATGCTGCCCCTTCAGATTCTAGTATGTCAACTAAGCTGTGGGTCCCTTGTTTCTCAAAACTTGGTTAAGGGTTTGGGACTGCTCCCTTGGAACTACAGAATGTCTCAATAAGAAATGCTCAGGGGCAGCAGTATGGCTGAAATTAGCATATGCAGGAACTGTTTCTGAAACTGCATTTTCAATAAGTTGGTTTCAGATTATATACCATTTGAGATGGCTCATGGTAGGGTAGATGGTGATTATCTGGAAACTTTGATCATCCCTTGACACCACTGTGAACTACCCTCTTTCCATCTCTATGACTCTGTACCTGACTTGTATAGGTAGTAGAGGCACAGCAAATTTCCTCATGGGCATTTTCGCTTCACTTTGCACCCTGGGTCTCTAGGGATGAGGTTAGAAGTACAACTTAGTGGGGACTAATATCTGTGGGAGGAAAAAGGAAGAGGGTGCAGGAGTGAGCAGAAAATCCTCTAATCCATGATGCAGGTCTAATACTTGTGAAAGGAGAAGGAAGGATGATTATGTAAGTAGAGGCTCAGACTGTGATGTAGCTCTGGAAATGTCACAGACAACCTTACAGGGAGCTCTTTCAAGGAGTCCCACCTTGCTTAACAGTGGTCATGTTCCAGTATCTTTACCATGCTCAGTCATTGGCTGAGGAATGTCTTGGGAAAGTACTGCACATTAGATGCTGGGGTGGTCCCAAGAGGTGCTAAGCTGGAGGCTGTCAACTCTCTGCACTTGTTGAAGCAGGTTCTTTCTTGATGAGAGGTCTGAGTGACAGCCTGTGTAGCTGTCACAACTCCCACTATCCATTGAACCATTCTGCCCTTGACTATAATCTTACTCACAAAAGGGAAGTAGAATGTTGTGCTCCACAGAGCTGCTTTGGTTTCTTTTATGACTCCCTTGGGTGAACCATTAGTAAGCCACTCTCCACCTTGGATTTCTACATGTTGAAATATTTCTTCTGGCTGAAATGCTTTTCCTTTAGACACTCTAATGACTAGCTCCCTCATCTCTTTCGGGCCCCTAATCACATGTCACCTTATCAGTGAGTTCTTCTCTGACTAATTAAAATAGGAACTGCTTCACGATCTTTATTCCCCTTCCTGACTTTATTTTGTTTCTATTATTTTTCAACTGTCTTTGATTAAAATATGATTGATGTCAGGTCAAGAAATTTTGTCTGATGTTCTATCCCTGGTGCATCCCTAAAATAGTGAGTAGCATATAGCAAATGCCATTAAATATGTGTCAAATGAAAGAAAAGAAGGAAGGAATAAAATAGATATAACCATGCAAACCACCTAATAATGGGTAGATACCACTAAACCTTTTTCTTTTTCATGCTTCATATCTAAGATCATGTATCCCAGCAGTTCCCAACACTTTTGGCACCAGGGACCAGTTTCATGGAAGACAATTTGTCCAGGGAATGGGGGAGAGGTTGTGAGGAGGACAGGAGGTGATGCTCAGGTGGTAATACGAGCTGCATCCTCAGGTGGGAGGAAGGGGGTTGGGGACCCCCGATCTAACCTTAAGCAAGTCAAGAAACTTGCAAAACTGTATCAGTAAAAACCGGAATTTTATGTTAAAGACAGAAATATATTTGTTAATTTTTTGTATCAGATACCATGTTACATGCTTGCACATACATGATTGCATTTGCTCCTCTCTACAACACTTGAATTGGGTGTTATCATCCCTATTTTATGAGCAAGAAGACTGAAGTCCAAAGAAGAAATCCAACATCACAAACACAACTGGAAGTATGGAATTTAAATCCAGACTTGTCTGACAACAACAACAACAGACTTGAATGATAAAGAAGGGGAGAGTGGCCAAATTCCCTCACCATTTGATAGTAAAAAAATAACAAAATTAAGTAGTCATATTAAAGAGGACACAGTGAGAAATTACTTTTCCTATGCATGGGCTTTAATGCTTACTATCACAGTTACAGTCCAAGGGGAATATTATCTTTTTAAATTGGGGGTAGGTTGTTTTTTCTTTTATAAAGCCTGTTATGGACTGAGTGTGTCCCCAAAATTCATATGTTGAAGTTTACCCTCCAATGTAGCGGTATTAGAAGGTAGTGTCTTTGGAAGGTAGTTAGGTGTAGATGAGGTCATGAGGGTGGAACCCATGTGATGGGAATAGTGACCTTCTAATATGAGAAAGACACATCAGCATCCTCTCTCTCTCTGCCATATGAAGGCACAATGAGAAGATGGCCATCTGCAAGCCAGGAAGAGAGCTCTCCTAGGAACTCGAGACTGGCCCACACCTTGACCTTGGACTTTGCAGCCTCCAGAACTGTGAGAAATGAATTTTCTGTAGTCACGTTGCATCAGAAACTTTCTCTTAGAAATCTGTTCTTACAGTAGAATGTCAACTAATACAAACAGAAGAAATGATGAATTTGAAAATCATCATTGGATACTAAAGCTAGTAGTAGCTTGTTAGATGAAAAGAGAATATTTACATAGTTCCAAAAAACCTTCCTACAAATTATTTACTAATTATAAAAGAAACATATATTTACAGCACAGAAATCTGGCAGATGCCATGTCCAAGTCAATGTCTCCAGTGTCAAGACAAAACAGTACCATGAGCTTCCTCACATGATGAAGCACTTTTGTGGAATTCCTGCCAAAAATGTATAACCTGAATGTAATCATCAGGCAAGTCAGTCAAACCCAACAAGTTGAAGGGCATTCTACCAAATAAACCCTGTACTCTTAAAAAATGTCATGGTAGAGAAAATCAAAGGAAGGCTGAGGAACTGTTCCAGGTTAAAAAAGGTTATAGAGACATGACAACTAAGTGCAATGCATGATCTGAGACAGGATTCTTGCCTGGGAAAATAAAACAGATGCTCTTATTGGGGCGACTGCACATGATCCATGTGTTGGATTATAGTACTGCATCTGTGTTAAATTTCTTGCTGTGATCATTTTGCTGTGCTCACATAAGAGAATATCCTTTCCTCAGCCAACATTTTGAAGTGTTTGGGGGTCTCCTAACATAGGATGTCTATAACTCACTCTCAAAAGTTTCAGGGAAGAATCCTATACGCAAGCCAAGGAGAGAGGAGAGAGAGAAAGACACAGCAAATGGGCTAAATTCTAAACAGTTAGTGATGATGGGTAAAGGGGATACAGGAGTTCCTTGTATTATTCTTACACATGCCTTTTAAATTTTAAATTGTATCAAAGTTAAAAATTACAAAAATACGCTTTAATCTCAAACAAAGGTCTTCTCTAGATTATGTTAATCTGAGGATTGGGGAAACAATGTGATTACCATAAGTTTTTGTTTCAGGCATTTTAATTACTTTGCAGATCAAAATAAGAAACTCAGGCGACTTCCAGAAGTGCATAGCACTAATTTCTATTGTAAATATAATTTATCTTTTTTCTTTAAGGGCTCCTCAGATATTGCCTGAATACTGGCCATTTGTCAGAAGTGGTTTTTTACGATGAGTTCTTTTGCAAAACAGAACATTATTCCAGTTTCGTAAATGGAAATAAAATGTATGCAAAGAATAAAGGCTGAAAGAAACAGAGTACCTACTCAAAATAATTTCAAATGACATGGCCTCATTTTCTGCATCATGATGTCAGCTTTATAAGCGTTGCCTACCTGATGCCTGAGTGGTGGTAGGATTGATTAGGGAGAAACCAATTGGTATTTATTTTCTTATACAGTATTTATAAATTAGAAATCATAGGTGGTTACCATGCCTTCAGTTTACTCATTTACAAATTTTCCAATTACCTTTTTCCCTTCTCCATTTCTCTACATTAGACTGCCTACCATTGTTTCTTGAGTACCTTCTAGGTGCTATGAAAATACCAGGAAGACTGGTACATGGGTCCCTGTGGCAGAGACTACTAGTTACCTGTTTAACATTTATTTCTTTTTTAAAAAATGTTTTAAGAAGCAATTATTTATTTATGTAGATGCAAAAGTGAATACTTATTTAGAATGATAAAAGAAATCATGTCACAGTTTTAAAAAGGTGGTAAATATCACAAAGTCAAGAAAAACATTATTGTTATTGACTAACTATGTATTTTTGAAACTTTGATCATTTCTACATATGACCAACATTCATTTATTTCTCAGAAACAGAATACCTTTATTGCTTGGTGAATCAGTTTACTCAACGATTTATAATTTCCCAGCCTCCCTTGCATGTAGTAGCCAATTACATATAAACAGAAATTGTAAGATGAGCTTCAGGAAAAAGTCTTTAAAATTCTACTGGGAGGCCTATCCCTTCCCTTTCATCCTTTCCTCCTTGCCTAGAACACAAACATGATGGCTTTCAGAAGCCATCCTATAAACACAAGGACAAAGCCCACACCCTGGGGATGACTAAAGGAGGGAAGAGCTAAAAGAGGCTAGGACTGCAATGCTACAGTTGAAATGATCAGTTCTAGGCCCCTTTTGAATGAGAGAGAAATCAACTTCTGTCTTACTGAATCCATCATCACTCTGGATCTCTGTACCTAGCAGCCAAATGCAATTCTTAAATCATACAGTACCTGATTTAAAAAAAAAAAATATTGACTGATTTTTTAGAGAGAGGGGAATGGAAAGAGAGAACATCAGTTTGTTGTTCCACCTATTTATGCATTTATTGTTGATTCTTGTTTGTGCCCTGACCGGGTATGGAAGCCAAAACCTTTGGCATACCTAGCCAAAACTCTAACCAACTGAGCTCTCCAGCCAGGGCTATAGTCCCTGATTTTAAGAATTGAGGAGAGAAGACTAGTGCACCAAAAACACTTCTAGAACACTTCTAGGTAGTATATAGTTAAGAGACCATCCACAGAAACAATAGAATCATTTACCACTGGCATGCAATCCTCAGCTTAGCAACTTAGGGTATATGGCCTTGGGCAAATTATCTAAACTTTCTGAACTTAATTTTTCCCCTTTGGAAAATCAGGATAACAATAATTACCGTGTGTGGTTGCAATGAGCAGTAGAGGTAATGGGCCTGACAATAAGTGCTCAATGAAAGAGAGTAGTATTTGTAAGCTATAAAAATTCACTGAAGGGTGACCTCTACAAGAGCTGAAGTTATCAGGAAAACCTTAGAGAGGAAATTGGACATTGTTGGCAGTGAAGAATGAAAATGTTCAGAGTGGGTAAAGGAAAAGGGCATTCCACATAGATGAAGGGGAATGCAAGTATAGCATGGATAAAGACATGGGGATTGGCTGGATATAGTCTATTTGGAAATCAACATAAGGAAATCAACATAACTGACACTGTACAGTTGAGGAAAATAGAGTGGTATAGATAGTGTGAGATCAGGGTGGCACAGATGGGGTGGGATAAGGTTGAAAGCCAAAGAGATCTGTGACTAGATATGAAAGAGAGAATCCATAAACTTTATACAAAGGAATGATCAGAACAGACATAATAAAAGCTCATCACATTGAGGTGTTCAGCTATCCTGAGTTTATAGAACAAGTGACAAGGAAATAAGTTGGAGTGCCAAATGGAAAGGGAGTGCATGTCTAATCCAAAAAGTCACCATTAATTTAATGGAAAAATTGCCTAATAGTGAACATTAATCTAATTGTTAGAAAGGTGCTGCGAGGTAGCTTGAGTCCATACAATCTTCCTTCCTGTGGTTTGTGTACAAAATGAAGGCTGGCATTTGGCAGAGGTGTTTTTCACTAAAAAAAATTTTAATCAAGCCAATCAGACAAAATATGTTTCTCTGTACAAACCATAAAATATCAGCAAAAACTCACCCATTTCATTTCTAATGGCATCTTTTTCTCTATTTCATTTTAAAAATCCACTCAGTAATGCCATTTGTTTCCTGTAAATATTTCAGAACTTTTTCAAGGTAAGGGTTGAGGTCCATTAGCCAAGTCCTCCACTCCTTGGTTTTCACAGAATTGCCACATTGTACAATAAAGTTAAATTACTATTGCTTTTCCTATATGTTAGGATGGAAACTGGTAAACTGAATGAACATCTGTCAGATTTCTTGTAGGCCTGTACTTCCAAGATAGAGCCCACCCACAAGTTCCAATTTGAGAATTCTTCTCTTCCTTCTCATAATCTGAAATACAGTACGTAGTAGGAAATATAAACAACTGGGTATAAAGTCTGGTTGAGTAACGAGATTTATGGGATATTATGGAAAAGACACACACACACACAAATGGAGTGAAAAGACTTGACTTTGAGTCTCAAATCTCCAAGATGAGAGATGTTGAGCAAGACAGATTTCCCAAACTTCAGTTTCCTCTCCTATAAAATAAGGATTATAACCCCTTCCTACTTCAAGAAGTCCTTCCTTGGAAGGAATGCATAAAATAGTGTATGAAAATGTTCTGTAAGACTGAAAGTTGTAAAAGTGTAGTACTGTCAGTACCACTACGTTCCTTTCTTTGGGATGTCCCATCACACTCTTCCAAAAGGTGGACCCACGGAGCCATATTTAAAATAATTATAATAATGATAATGTAAAAACAAGAGCAACAGTTTGAGATAATGAAAAAATTCTGGGGGTGGTAGTGGCAAAGGTTGCACAACAATGTGAATGGACTTCATGCCACTGAATTGTACACTTAAAAATAATTAAAATGGTAAATTTGGTTATGTATATTTTCCATAAATTTTTTTAAAACTAAGAGCTAACACATATGAGTTATACAGCGTCTCATGTGCCCTTCATATATTCCTTTGCAAGGGTTATTTTATTTCATTTTCCCAATAACCTCATGTAGTAGGCACCAACGTCATCTTCGTTTTACAGATTAGCAAGTAGAAACACAGAGAAACTTGATTTGAATATAGGCAGACTCCTGAGCCCTGACCCCAGTGCCAATCCCCTACTCCCTCCAACAGGAGAGCACAGGTCACAAAGTTAGGGGAGCTTGGCTAATCAGACTCTTGCTCAGGAACCTAATGTAAGAGATACAGATGTTCTAATCAGCTAGTGGCTGGCTCTGGACTCTTGATGCAGACTTGTGATCTCTGGGTCCAAGGCAAGTCGAAGCTCTATATGAACCAAAGTTGAAGGAACCAAGAGTAGGCAGAGATAGACTTGACCTTCTAAAGAAAATACGAGACAAGGAAGGGGAGATACAGTGTGTTGGGCAACTTTCCAGTTCCTAGGTGTGTCTTGCACTTCGTATTTTTGTGATTGTTTTTATCAACAAAGCCTTTTTTATTTAAGCTGCCCCAATGAGCTATATAATTTGCAACCAAATAAACTCTAACTCTTTTTATAAAGCAAAGAGAACCTGTATATTCAAAAACATCTAAAAAAATCTAGAGCATTGCTCTTTACAATAACATTGGAAAGAATTGAGGAGCCCAATAATTAGGGAATAACAAATTATAATATGTCCATTTAATGCAATAGCATATAATAAAATGCATAAACAGAAAAACTGTATGTAAGTGGGATAATACAATAGGACAAATATATCAAAATCTGTGATGGCAGCATAGAGATGTATATGTATGCGTGAGAGTATGTGTTCCGTATTTTTCAAAAATTACATTACTTTTCTAAGAAAAGTTTGAGGGCTTTTTAAATCCCCCTTTTAAAAATATTTGATGGAACGACCAACTCTCAGAACTGGAAATAAATTTTAGAAGTGGTGCAATTAATTTTTTATTTCTTCAGATTGTGAACACTTTTAGTGATGAGTTCTCTGACCTCCGGTATAAAGTAACTGCAAAGTGGCTGCCCACCCTCTGCTTGAATACCTCTAAGGACAGAAGTGCTAAACTTTCTCCTATCTTTACAGGTTTATTACAATGTGTTCCCTTATATTATGCCTTCAGTTTCTTCCCCTTAAGTTCTAGTTCTCTCTGCTGGGGTCAAGCCTATCCCTTTTCTTCCCCCCGAGATTTCTATTTATCACAGCAATAGACCGGTGCTCTGATAGTATAATCACTCTTGTCACAGCCTCTGCTACTTCTCCACTGGCAAACACTTGGAAATTCATTCTTGGAGCACCAGTTGATTTTCTTATCAGATCTACCTTTACCTATAATGAAAGTGCCTCTTTTTGGCCACCCCCCATACTTCTCTATTCTTTTAGAAAAGAGCATCCCTAAACAGTGGTAACTGGAGGGTGTTCAGAAGTTAAAAAGTAGGAAAAGAGTACTAGAAGCACAATAAAGAAATGCCTCTTAGCCTCATATGACTTCTCTGAGACCAGGTGCCTGAGTAGTCTCCTAACCTCCAAGGGCATGCTTTAAAGAAAAGTCTTACTTTAAGGTACTGTGGTTTCGGCTTGCAAGAGTCAATGAAGACAGTAAGTGCTACTTGGAGTCCGCCATGGGACTCTTAATCCTTACTTACTTGAATCCTAGGTGCTTTGATGAGCGACTGGTCATTTTTAAAGCATGCCCGCATCAGCCTTTAAGAAGTTACTGTATGGGTACCCGGGATCAGAACACATTTGCTAGCATACATTATCAGAGGACTGACAGTATGTTTTCCCAACCACTGCAGACAGGCACATCCATGCAAATGAAGCTGCCCATCAAGGGCACCTTTCCTTTAGATGTCCTAGGTTCAGAACCACAGACATTACCATATTAAATGCTGATGTCTGGCAACAACCAGGTTTCCATTTCCCTTCCTCAATGAGGTGCCGGCAAGAACCTGCAGAAACATGCCCGACACACAGGCTCTGATCATCTGGGAAAGTGATTTCAGTCACTCCCGTCAGCTCCAAATCCTGCACATGGGACATATATTTTATAATCTATCTCCTGATCGTACTGGATTCTGCTCCCTTGTAATTTACCAAGGCCTACTTTCAAAGCAGCCTCAATGAATCAGCACAGTCCACAGGATGAAAATTCTAAGGGTAGCAGTGCCTAAAAGGAAAAAGAGTGCTGCAGGTGGGAAGACAAGAGCATAAGCAGGGGGTGACACACAATCTGCAAAAACACTTTCAGAAAGTGATGGGCTTGGGGAAAGAGGACAGGGAAATAAACAAAACATCCCAATAACTTAACGGCAGAGCTAGAAGAGCAAATTTACAGCTATTCCAGCACTCTCCAGCCAAAAAAAAAAAAAGCTGTTCCGGGACACACAGACATTCACAATAATGATAACTCTCAGGCAACAGGTCTGGCTTGTACACATCATCATGATGCCTTTTACACAGTCCAGGAAGGGTGAGGAGAGCTCAACAGAATGCCCAAGAGGCATCTGGACAGCACAGAGCAAATAAAAGGCTGAACACTCCTCCACAGAACCCCATTAAAACAATGTTTATCTGTTACAAAGTCACATTTTCCATTTTTCTGCCTTATGAAGTCAGTAATGCTGGAGGGTGACTAACAGAATCTGCCCTCCAGGATGAGGACAAATGGGGAGCACGCAGCTCAGGGACATCCCTTCAGGGAGGGAAGGAAGGACTGGCTGGAGCCCTCCCATCCAATTGGACCATACACATACATATTGGCTTTGGATCGTAGTTGCTAGGTTGCCACCAATTTTACTCCATATTGAAATGATGTCTTCCTGCAACCTCCTGCTACCTCTTGCATCACAGGCCCACAGATCTCCCCAACCACGAACTGTTCCCCCAACACACCCAGGATGACATCCTCCCAGGAACAGGCTGCCAAGCCCTCACACAGCCAAGTAATCTACTTGCCACTATTTTTATTTGCTAATTCCCTCTGACATGGGTTTAGTTCTTTCTTTGAAGAGATAGAAGTCACCTGACTCTAGGGAGATACTTACATGGCTGTAGAACCTCCAGAACCACTCCATAGAGGCCAAGGTAGCAATCTGGGTGATATTCTGTTCATGGCTGTGAGCCTGTGGGCCAGCCAGGGGTTCCCTGGAGAACCAGCAAGCACGGCTGTACCCTGCTGGTCCTGGGACAACACAATAGTCTTCCTTCTTCTTGCTGCTGCTCGGACACTTCTCATTCCATTTCTCCCTTCTCAACATTTCCCCACGTGTTATTTGCATCCTGAGCATGGTCCCCACTGTCATCATGTCTCAAGAACTTGAACTTCTTCATTTTGCTGCTGCTGTCGCCACTGCCTCACAGAGCGAATCTATCACTTCTTACACGATAATATACAGGGCCAGCTTCCTGGGTATGTGAAGTTAGGCACAGGGTCCTGTGCTCAGAAGGACTCCTCTTGTCATCTTAAAATTCTTAACCATTTTTTGAATGAGAGAACCCACCCTTTCATTTTTGCTTTGGACCCCACAATTATGTAGCCAGTCCTGAAAATATTTCAAATAGCTTCATGTCAAACCTCCTCATGCTTTTGGATATTGTTTTCATCTGACCTGATTTGTGGTCTTTCAACCATCCTGGTTGTTCTTTCTGACTTTTGTTCCCAGAACTCACCACAGACTGTACATATGGTCCAGTCAGTAGGAAGCATGTGGATGCCTCCAACACTCTTCTAAAGTTACCTGAGATTGTGTGAATATTTTTAGTTATAGAAACGAATTATTGTTTCCTAGGTGTCAGGCATTATGTTAAGCATATTACTTGAGTTCTTATTTAATCTCCACAACAACCCTCCTAGTTAAGAAACAGATTTATCCCAGTTTGCAGGTAAGAAAACTGGCCTGGAGAGGTTGTACAACCTGCGTAAGATCATACAGTTATGGGTGGCAGAGAATTCAACCCCAGATCTGATTGACTTTTATACCATGCGCTACTGTGGTTTCCCCCAAGTTATTAAAGACACTTACTGTTTGGGAAGCTAGAGGTAGCCTCCCACACATTGAGCTGCTGGCCAGTGCTAATCTTACCATCAACTAATTTTGATCTATGGTGATTCAGCTGAGGTCTCTTTGGATGCTGAGGTACTGCCACATGGCCATTTCTTTTCCAGTTTCATGCTTTCTGAGGTCAGGTTCTTTCCTGAGGTTCCCTTCATACCCGCTATCCCAGCTTAGCCTCTATGTTATTTTCCAATAGCTGCTGTAGCAAATTATCACAAATTTAGAAGTTCGAAAATACAAATTTAAAATAGTGATGAAAGGAGACTTGACCTTGGGTGGAGAACACACAATACAATATACATGATGTATTATAGAATCACACACTTGAAACCTATATAATTTTATTAACTAATGTCACCCCAATAAAGTCAGTAAAATTTTTTTTAAAAATACAAATTTATTATCTAACAATTCTGGAGCTCAGGAGTCTGAAATGAGCATATAGTCTGGAAAAGACTTATAGGGCTAAAATGAAGGTGTCAGCAGAGGTGTGTTCTTTCTGGAGGCTCTAGAAGAAATCCACTCTTCCCCTTTCCCATCTTCTAGAAGCTGCTGCATTACTTGACTTGTGGCCATGTCACTACGGCCACTACATCTGTCATCATGCCTCCTCTGACTCTGACCCTTCTGCCTCTCTTTTGAGAACCCCATGATTACACTGACCACCTGGTTAGTCCACAATAATATCCCCATTTTAAAGTCAGGTTAGTAACCTTAATCCCATCTGCACCTATAATTCCCCCTTGCCGTGTAACCTGATACATTCACAGGTTCCAGGAATTAAGACGTAGATATCATTGGGAGCCCATTTCTCTGTGCAGCATAACCTCCCTACCCACCCCTCTGTCTCACACAAACACAGTTCCCCATGTGACCTAGGTTCCAGGGCCTTCTCTATCTTCCTGTGGATGCATTCTGGTTCTTCTGTGCTCAGCTGATAAACATTTACAGAGCACATATTATGTGCTAGGCATTTTGCTAGGGGTAGGGGGTACTAAAAAGAATGACATAGTCCCTGTACTGACAGTTCACATTTTGGCTGAGCTGACAGAAAAGTCATGAAAGACAAGAAAATACGGCAAATACAGGCATAAAAGGGAACATAATAGGTGAAAAGACACTCAAGACTTAGGTTTGGGGTGGCCAGAGATATGCAAAGGTATATTCCTATCACAGATCCACAAAATCAAGACAGTAGCAAAATCATCATGGAAAATGAGGATCTGTAATCTGGTCTCAGGAGTTCCTAGTGTCAATGCCCAGTGATGCCAGGCAGAGCTGGCTGCTCAGACACGGAGAAGCACAGGAATACAGACTTCCCTCTGTACTCCTGAATGCTGGCTTCAGCAGGGGGTCAGTGGCAGCCAGCAGGTACTCATTACCAAGATGAGGGGGATCCCTGCCAAATGGAAGAAGCTATTTACAGTGTGTGTGTGGGGGGGCTCGTCCTAGGTGGTTGATCTCTCATTTCCCCAGTCTGAGGCTGACCTAAAAGAAGGTCTTATTCTGAAAGTTGGAAAGGAAAGAAACTGTTCCATAAGATGTTGTTTTAGCCCTAGCTGGTGTGGCTCAGTGGATTGTGCACTGGCCTGCAAACCAAAGGGTCACCAGTTTGATTCCCACTCAGGGCACATGCCTGGTTTACAGGCCAGGTCCCCAGTAGGGGGTGTGAGAGGCAACCACACATTGATGTTTCTCTCCCTTTCTCCTTCCCTTCCTCTAAAAATAAATACATAAAATCTTTTTTAAACAAAGATGTAGTTTAGTTCCCTTCTGCATCTCAAATGTGGAATCTGAGGAAGGAGCCAGAACTTGTAGGCTTTCAATGATTTATGTTTGTTTTAGATGCTATGTCATAGCCCAGGAGCCTGCATGTGTCTGGTGATTGACCTTCATCCCTACCTGTTGGCCATTCTGTAGCTCTTATCACAAGAATCCCGGAAGCTATCATCTGGGTCTGTACGTTACTGCCCACAGACATTTCCGGACACCAGGGGCCTTGTTTTCAGCTCTGTACTGAACTCTACTGTCTTCTTTCAGAAACACAAGCAAACACACACACACACACACACACACACACACATATACATACATATACATATATATATATATAATTTTCCTGTTTAACCTTCCCAGTTATGACAAACCAGACTCTTTTATTTAAAACACACACATACACACACACACACAAATTTCCTTTCCAGTGGCATGTAACCAAAACACTACTTAAATGAGACTGAATTCATAATAATCGGGTGATGTTGTGACATTACTAGTGCCTGTAGGGCTGTATAGTTGGTCAGGGTGTTCTTGGACATGAATTTTGTTCCTCATAACAACCCTGTGAAACACCTGTCCTCCATGGGAGGGGTCCATTAAGCCCTAAAAACTTTTCAAGTCCAAAGTCCCCTTCTGAGAATGTTGACTAAATGCGGACTTTTCATTTTATACTACGGAGAGTAAGATAAATACTACCTTCATCTACTAAAGACTAAGCCAGGGATCAGCTGTACTCTCTGCTTTTCATCCCATATCTGCTATGGAGTTCCCATCCTGACACCTCCAGGGACACGGCATCACCTCCTAAAGCAACCTTCATCTTTGGTTGGTTCTGACTGATGGCCAGACAGAGAGGTTTAGAGATTCCCCTAGTGGGTGTACAAGAGGGCCACAGGAGAAGACAATGCCTTTAAGGTGTCTGGTGTGGGCCCATTACAGGTTCTCTATATTAGACATAGCCGAATTCTTTCTCCTGGACAATAAGAATGGCAAGGAGTTACAGAAAAGGTGTATCATCAAATCTAATGTTGTCCCCCCTCAAACAATGCATAAGGCCTGCTGTTTGTTCCAATGCTCGAAGTACTGGGACTTGAAGTTACTCTGTGGCTAAAGAAGACATTGTCTTCCATCTTAACAATAATCCTCCATTAATGAAGGGCATATGGGTGCTTTTCCTCCCTGAAACGTGAAGATTTCAAACTAATACAGAGGTGTAATTATTATGCTCATTCTAAAGGTGAAGACATGGAGTCTCTGAAAGATTAAGCAATATAGAAGTTCTCCTGGCTAAGAAGGGGCCCTGGTTATGGATTTTGGGTAATTAAAAATGAAACAAAAACCTAGGTGAAATTAAAAAAAATTAAAACTAAATGATAAATTTAAAATTTTTATTGTATGAACTTTAGATAACAAAAACAAAACCCTATAGAAAGGCTTGAATCTCCAGGGAATTACACTGAGCAGAAAAAGCCATTTCCAAAGGTTACATACTATATGATTCTATTTGTATAACATTTTTGAAATGACATTTTAGAAAGGAAGACTAGATTAGTGATTGACAGGGGTTAGAAATAGGGACAGGGTTGGGGGAGTGGTCAGCAGACTTTGACTCTGCAAGATAGAGCAAGCTTTAGATCAGATGCTCTCTGAGCCAACCTACATGAAAGCCTTGGCCTCCAGGGCACATTCTTAGCTTACTGTCCACCTTAGAGAAATTAAGTGAACTTGTAAGTTTTTCACATGGTTAGTGTGACCTTAGGATTAATATGCACAAGTACTTACCTGGGCACAAAGAACATTTACGGCAGCTTGGTGCTGCAGAAAGTCACTGGACTCTCAAGGGACGGTGAAGATTGATGACAACCTGCAAACCACTGCATCTGTTTTTTGGAAAGTCAGAACAACCAGATGGCTTGGGAAACAGAGCCTGAAAACAAGGAGCAGCTCCAGCTTGGTCTAGCTCAATTCCTTCTGAGCTGGTGATGGGTCCTAGCCAACAGGCCAATGGCAAGGGCAGAGATGTACAAGAAGTTTAGTGTACAGTGCAAGAGAGGAGGGAAGAGAAGGGACAACACAGTACAAGTGCAGGATTCACTGCTTGAACAGGCTGTCTGGATTCTGCCCCTTAGAGACAGAGAGGCTCTGAGCAAGTCTCTTGGTCTCTCTGAGTTTCTGATTCCCCGTTTGTAAAATAGGGCAATGTGCCCCTGCTCAGCCTGCATTACTAGGTGATTGAGAGGAACAAATGGAATTATTTGTAAGAATGTTTATTTATTTATTTATTATTAAGTAAAAAGTATCTTTGTAAACATTTATGTTCTATACAAATACAGTGATTAGTAATGTGATTTGAAAAGATTCCTACTTGTGGTCCCTAAATAAATAATTTCTGTAGCTAAGCTTTGGCAAGTTATTTAATTGAGCCTGGAGGCTGGTGGGTCACCACCCTCGAGGATCGCATCCCTAAATGAGCAGGTGCTGCACTCACTATGACTTCATCAATGGGGTCAAACAACTGGAGAGGAAGGGGTCAGGATGGGCCACATTACCCTATGCAACTTTCTTACTTGGTTAATCCTGGACCCAAAGCTATGGATACAGGAAACCTTTAATAATGAATGATCATCTAATTTGGCAAGGGTTTTTCCCACTTAGGTAACTTGGTAGTTGACTAAGTTTGGACACACTGGCCAGGAGAGGAGAAGGGATGATCATCAGGGGTGACAGTCTAGCCAGATACTCACTGGGAGGGAGGCAGTTAGCATTAAGAACCTTCTGTGAGAAAGGTGGCATAGTGTCACAGAAAGCCTCTGGACTCAGCTTGCTGTGTGGGTATCCTAGCTGTATCCTCTCTGAGCCACCGTTTCCTCACCTGTAAAATGATACTGACAAGAGTGCTCTCCTCATAGAATTGTCCTGAGAACTAAATGAGATAAACAGACATGAAACAGATGGTACATAATAGGAACACAATAATTTGTATCCTATTTTCTTTTTTCAAAGAATAGGAAGAAGATACCACAACTCCTTTAAAATATCTCCCTGTGCTTGTTTTTCAGAGTGAATGAAAATAAGAGCCTTGGGTAGCTAAGCTTATCCTCTTTGTTACTTCTAGAAATGCATCTCATCAAGCTTGGGATTTAGAGTCAAACATAGATTCATATCCATGCTTTGCCAGTTACAATGCTGTGATCTTAAACACACTAATCCTTCCTAATCTCAGTCTCAAATAGAGACTTTAATACTATCTGCAAATATGGTTGTTTAGAAAGTTAAGTAGGACAGTGTCTTACACACAATCTGAAAGCAATAAATGGCTGTTTTCATCATAAACTTCTTGGGTGTGGCAGAAGTGTACAGAGAAATGGAGGAGTGTCCACAGACATCACTATTATTTTTCAGAATCGTCAGTAATTGGTGGTTCCATCTGTGCAGCACTTTTTTCCCACTAGAGTTTGAGGACAGTTTACACTGAAGGTTCCAGGGCTGTGGATGAACCAACAGAGTGGTGTGATTGCCAAAACACACTGGATATAATTCCAATACCACACCCGCAGGCCTGGATAACACGTTTAAATTGGACATGAACTAGTTGGACAGCATACCAAAGGGAGCAAACTGGATGGGAAAATAGATGGAAAGATGCCACACAAGGAACATTTGAAGGACTAGGACAAGAGAAACCTAAGAGTAAGTACAAACAAACCAATAGTTTAAGGGCTGACATGTGAATGGAACTTCATTTATTACATCATTTCCTGGAGGGCAGAACTCAGACCAATGGGTAGAAGTCACCTGGGGATAAATGTCAGCTCAATATAACCAATTTTCTGACAATGCAGTCAACCAATGACAATGCAGCAGTCCATTAGTGGAACAGGCTGTCCAGTGAGGAAGGACCTGAGTCCCAAAATCTAGCCTCAGGGGAGGAAGAGGGGAGCAGAGTCTGGGCTAGACATCTCCCAAGTTCTTCACAACTCTGCAATTCTGTCTCAGGAGGTGCCCATAACTGTTCCAAAGGCTGCAGTCTTGTGTTAGCGAGTCATTTATGTGAACCTTTTCTTCATGTGTTAATTTGGGAGCACCACAATAGGAGAGAAGAGAAAAATATCTTTTTACATTTAGTATTAGCTATAGTTACTACTATAGAAGAGAGGTCCAACATACGTACTCAACAATTACATACTGCTTATCCACTCTAATGTGGGTACCTGAAGCACCAAACCAACCTCTTTTTTGTGTTAAATTTTTCATTCCAACAATATAATGGAAAAAGGAAGCTATATGAAGGAAGCTGTACAAAGGAAGTTATTACCACTAACATGTAAAAATTAATTTTTTAATTGGTGTTCAGTTACAGTTGTCCCCATTCCACGCCCCTTCCATTGCTCTCCCTTGCCCTGTCCAACCCCTGCTCCCAAAGACAATCCCCACCCATTGTCCTTTCTCGTAGGTCCTTTGTACATGTTCCCCTTCTTTCCCCCATTACCTGCCTCTTCCCTCCCCTCTAGTCACTGTCAGTTTGTTCTTTATTTCCCTGTCTCTGGTTTTGAAGTATTTGTTGTATATCTGTGAAATATGTCATTGGTATTTTAATAGGGATTGTGTTGAATCTATACATTGCTTTGGGTAATATGGACATTTTAAAGATGTTAATTCTTCCAATCCATGCACATAGTATATGCTTCCATTTACTGGTGTCTCCCTTAATTTCTTTCTTCAGTGTTCTGAGTAGAGGTCTTTTACCTCCTTGGTTATGTTTATCCCTAGGTACTTTATTTTTCTTGTTACTATAGTAAATGGAAATTTTTCCTCCTAATTTTTGTTTCTGATATTTCATTGTTGGTATACAAAAATACCTTTTGATTTCTAAATATTGACTTTGTATCTCACTGTTTTGCCAAATTCATTTATTTGGTCAAGCAGACAAAATAGATTTCAAAACAAAGGCCATAAAAAGTGACATAGAAGGTCACTTCATAATACTGAAGGGGAGAATTCATCAAGAAGACATAAACACTGTAAACATATATGCACCCAAATATGTAAGGAAAATCTTGGAGGACTTCAAGAAAGATATAGACAGCAACACACTTAGAGTAGGGGATTTTAACACTCCACTATCAACAATGGACAGATCTTCCAAACAAAGAATCAACAAGGATATTGTGGCACTGACTGAAAGACGTGCTAGATTAAATGGACTTAACTGATATATACAGAACCTTTCACCCCAAAGAAGCTAAATATACACCCTTTTCAAATGCACATGGAACATTCTCAAAGACAGACCACATGGTAGGACACAAAACAAGCTTTGACAAATTCAAGAAAATTGAAATCATATCAAGTATTGTCTCAGATCACAATGGCTTAAAACTAGAAATCAACCTAAATGGAAAAACTCAAAGTCAAATTCAAGGAGACTGAACAACATGTTACTAAACAATCAATGGATTAACAATGAGATCAAGGAAGAAATCAAAAAGTTTCTGCAAACAAATGAAAATGAACACACAACAGCCCAAAACCTATGGAATAAAAACTTATTTTTAAGTAAAAAAAAAAAAAAGCCTTCCATTTCATGCACATTATTTAATACCACAAACCTCAGTTTCTATGAAATGAGGACAATAGTGATATTTACCTAAAAGGACTGTTCATTCATTCATTCAACAAATATTTGAGTATCTATTATGGATCAGGCCTGACCCTACCTGCTGGGGGCTTATATCACTGAGCTAAAACACAGAGTCTTCATGGAGCTTACATTCCTGTGGGGAGGAGGTAGCAAGCAACACAGTAAGTGAAGTGTTAGTGTGAACACACTAGGTAAGACTACTATGAGCAAATAAAGCAGGAAAAGGGAGAGGGATGGGAAGGTGGTTTCTGTACAAGGATAAAGTATGACAATGAGGGTAAAAGTTACAGGATAGGCAGGTTCGATAGAAAGTCTTTAATGTTAGCTATTATTACCACGAGGACTTGTGGCTTGGAGGACTACAGTAGTTAAATGCATCATTCCACTCCTGAATTACTCAATAGGTATGTGTATTCAAAGTCAAAACCAAAAGGAAGTGGATCCTGATATTGTTTTCAGATGGAAGAAAGCAGTAAGTGAAAATGTCATGATTTTGGGGTTCTGGCATTGATTCCTCTATGCAAGGATGCTAAAAAGAACTTGCAGAAAATTTAGAAACACAGAAACTGGAGCTTGAATTGCCTTACATCAAGTAAGTGACCTAACTTTTCTAAGCATTAGTTTTTGACCAGGGTGCTTTTGACACGTTGTAATAACATATGCAAAGCATTGGGTATACAGCAGTACAGTTAGCTTACATTATTACTGTCCAAGAAAAAAAAACAAAACTCATCCGAATCTTCAGAGATTTCTGGTATGTTCAGAATGAAAAAACCAGGCAGTATTCCTCAGGAGAGAACATTCCGCAATCACATGTTGCTAGGAGTTGGACTAAGGTCACTTGTTATGAGAACAAACCAGGAAAACATGAGGAAGTGTTCAACTGATTAAATGCTCAGTCCAGTGCTCAACCTTGCTAGCTCCTTGGCTGCACTTCGGAATTCCAGGAGATGCAAACAAAGACACACTGATTCACTCACAACAGTTCTTCGTACAAATCTGAGGACGTAGCCAACAGGCAGTCCTAAAGGATTTATGAAGTGTGCTTCTCTCCACAGAGCTTGCAACTCCAAGAGATACACAGGCTCCCTTTAATCAGCCTGTTTTCCCAGAGACCTCTGTGGCATGGTCCCTCTGCTTCTTACTGCTCTGGTTGAGTCTTGGGGAATGAGAATTTAATTTGTTCTGTGCTGAACTTTTTTCTCACAAGGAGAACTTTGCAAGGGGCTCTTTCTGCTTTCCCAGAACGGGGGGGGGGGGGGGGCAAAACTCACATACCCATCAGTCCCTCTGGAAATTTTGAAGTAAATGAAAGCATTGGGATATTTATTGGTGTTAGTGCAGTCTCCACTAGCCCTCTCCACATATGGGGAGCTATTTCTAGAATTGGAAGTCCCCCCTCCCAAGCGCTCTGGATATCACAGTAACCCCTACTCTGCTGTTAGGGGGCTTGCATCCAGCAATCTGCCTCTTCCAACTGTGACCACCTGGCACTTCAAATGGAGGCAAGAGGCATCGACCGACAAGGAGGTCAATTTTGCTGGGTGTAAGTCAGTGCTTCACAAACTATTCATGGTAAAGGAACAGTTTGTTCTCACTGCCAATCCATCATAGTCTAATGCTTTTATAAAACACAATAAAAATTAACTGCTAGAAAAAAACGTAAAGACATAAAATGCAAGCCAATGTTTTTATTACTAGACTCAACAGACATAAAACTATTCTGACAAATTGCTATAAAAACTTTAAATGTTTACTCACAACTTCTGTATTTAATCTAGCCATGGGCTACAACACCGAGCTCAGTCGCTGTTGAGTCACAAACATTTACTTGAAACCAAACACAAAGCTAATTTACCCCATTTCTCTATGAAATAAGATGATATATTTAGTGCAGTGTCTGGCACAATGCAATCACTCACTCAGTATTGGCTATTACTATTGCTTTTGCCTCCAGGCTGGTGAGAAGAGGAGTAAACGCTAGCTGGGAGACAGAGATGTAGATCCAAGTTCTACTCTGTTCCCACTGGCCTTGGACGAGTGTCTTTACCATTCTGGGCTTCATTTCCAAAATTTACAATACATAGTGAAATGATCTGGAATCTAGACTTCAACATCCAGATCAGTGACTTATGAGCTTAACTGAAAACAGAGTGAAAAATACAGTTGTGTCCCAGTATAAAAACTCACACACACACAATCAAGCAGCTGCCAAGTGGGTGACATAGTTATCCTTACTGCATGCATGCACTGGTATCTTTTTTCCTATTTTATTTTTTTAAATGCTGACTGATTTCAACATTTAATTGATTTCAACTAAATCAGTTTTTCAGTTTGAAAAACACTGGAGCAAATGACCTCTACGATGTCCACCCTTGTTGGTAGATTGATGGGACTAACAACTAGTTAAGTGGGTTTCTGTTATTTAGAACTTGATTTCTAGAATAGGACTGCCATTATTTAAGGCAAGTGCATCTAAAGGATTTTATCTTTGTGTTTAAAGTAGCTAGCTCTACGTTGGTATATTCTTAGTGAATCTATTGGATCACAAAGAAGAATGGTCAAAGATGTGGGTGTCTTGGCCATCACACCACTGGATGATAACCTACCTAGAGGTATCATTGGAAAAATCCCTACCTACCCTCATGTACGTTTTCTTCAACCAAATGTGCCAGGAGTCCAGCTACAAAAACTCATGGACACAGACAGCAATGTGGTGGTTGGCAGGGGGAAGGGAGTAGGTATGGAAGGGGCCTAATTTATGGTGAAGGAAGACGGTTTGACTTTAGGTGGAGGGCACATCGTGCAATATGCAGACCTAGCATCATAGAAATGTACACTTGAAACCTATATGGTCTTATTGACCAATGTTACCCCAATAAATTTAATTTAAAAATAAAAATAAAGAAAATTTCCTTATTGGATTCTGCTGTCTTGCTCAATTGTCTCCCGCTTTCTGAAGAAAGGCAAGGGGACAGTAGTAAGAGTCAAAAGGCCACTGGAAGTGTCAGGACTGAGTTGGTTATTTCCTTTCCTTCACATGTAGCGGGTGAAGGGGCTTTCTGGGAAAGTAAACAATGACGTGCAACCTCCTTTCTGGATATTTTACAGTCCTTCTTCCCACTTAATGAATACTTTTAACTGTTTTGAATTCAACTCAGTGAGGAATAAAAACATAAAATTATTTTATATCCAGTAACTTCCAACTTTTTTGTTCTAACTTCCCCTTTCCTATCGAGTAGTGAGTAGTAACATCTTGACTGCCCTATTACCAGCTAAATGTTTCATTTTGATTAAGACTTTAATCTCACATTCAGTACAAAGCTCTGCATGTGTCTCCAGCTGAGATGAGGCTTGAAGCTTGAGGCGGGGTGGGGGGTGTGTGGCAGTGAGGTGGTCTCTCCCCCGCCTCGGGCCCCTTCTCCCTGAGCTTATTCTCCATTCTTCCTTTCATGACCATCATAGCAAATTTGAGAGCTAGCTCTGCTGAAGTGAAACCTCTGAATATTGCAAGAAATGCTGGCTCACTTCATGAAGTTCAAGAGCAAGCCCCTAAGTGAATCACCCCACCTTGGTGGGGGTGTTTTCTCACTGGCCAAAGGCCTGTACTTTAGATGCCATCCATATCCTGGCTCACCCCCGGGGCACACCTATTAACTCTTTGTTGAGAGACACTGATGGGTCTGCTCATTTGTTAGGGGGAAGTGAGGGGACCAAGGGCTGCTCTCTTGTGGGACACTAGCTAGAAAGCTTAAGTCCCAAGACATCTACGAATTCACTTCAGACCGTAGTATCCAAGAAACCTACCACCCTTGTTCCATCAAACATGGCACCTTTCCTTCCACTTCTTTTCTTAGCTTTGCAGGGCCTGGGCATAGGGAGCTTTCTGAGACAGTGGCTCACCAGCTCTCAAACGAGATTCTCTCTCATTTGAATGTTCCTCTGCTGTGAGGGAGGTTCCACCAAAGGTGACAATTCTCCCCCAACCCTCCAAGTCTCATATATGGGTGTGAGGGATGAGTAATTTGAGGGCTGGCTCTGCTGAAATGACCCCTTTAGAAAAAGTGCTGCAGGAAAGTGATGGCCACAGAGCTGCACTTCACTGACCACAAACAAAGTGGGGATTTTAAAACACCTCTTGTTTTAGCTCTGGGCTCATCACACTTATTCGTAGAAAACAGAAAAGACTCCACTTAGCGTCTTGCACCATGTTCGATTTCTATTGCAAGCTACGTGCCAGGTTCTGTGAATACAGCAATGGACGGAATCATGGTCTCAGCCCTCACAGAACTCACATCTAATGAGCATGAAACATACATCCCAATCTACGTAATTCAATTGCAACAAGTGCTCTGAAGGAAAAGCATGGAGTGTCAGAAGACTGGACATAGTTGGGGTGTCAGGAAAGGGGTCTGAGAAATTGATACCCAGAGACTGAAGGATAAGTGATAACCAGATGCAGTGAATGGTAAGGGTATCCTAGGAAGGAAATGCACCTGAAGTAGAAAGCAGCTTGATTTCCAGGTCAAAGGTCAATTGGGTGCAGGAGATGGGACTTGAGAGGTAGGTAGGAACCAGACTGCCTGGGACCTCATGGGGCATGTTAAGGGCAGTAATCTTGATCCCAAGATAAAGCCATTAGAGGTGTTTAAAACAAAGTGGTATCATGATAAAATTTTCATTTTAAAAATGTAATTCTAGCTGAACAGCTGAGAAAGCATCATATTTCGACCAGAATGGATGGTGGCAGAGAGTATAGATGGTGGTGTTAAGTTTTTAAAGCACTTTTACATGTTAGGTCTAATTCCTTTTCAAAGCTCACCTGCTAATCAACATTCAAGAACAAATTTGGATTAGTTTAACCTAATTTCTCATACTTTTTATGTCCTCGACTCATAACCTTGCTCTCCCACTTACTAGCTGTGTAGCTTGGGGATCCTCTGTAAGCCTGTGAGGCAGGCTTTTCAATTGTGCAATGTAGAGGACCCTTCTACTCTTTGAGGATTTGAATTAGAATGAAATGAATGCCTTGGTACAAGGGCACTCAACAAATATTGACTCACCTAATGCAAATAATCCTGTCAATTCAAAAAAGAGAACAGCCTCTTCTAGCTATTTGATACTATTACTTATACAAAATTCTACATGTATAAATTACACAAAGGATTGCACAAAATGCTTACTACAGAATGGCAATTTTATCATCAGATTAGAATAATATGAGACCTAAGGGGTGAGTCGGGATTTATCAAAATAGAAATCAATGAGTGATAAGATTCGTGTCTAAAAATAACACTACACATTACACTAGGAGACTAAACAGTTTATAATTTTCTTTTCTATAAAGGGTATCTACATTCCTAATGACACAGCGGCCCAGAAATCTAGTCCTCATCAATATAACTTTGAGAATTTCTGCCTTCCCAGAGGATCTATGCCTGTATAGTCTGAATATTGTATTCTAGAAAAGGGTCAGTAAATGTACCATTGCTTCTTGATCTGATGCCCATGGCAAACACTGAGAGTTGGTAACAAGTAGGCAACGACTGGTGGTTACAGTATTGCTTTCTGTGGAGTCCAGGTGTGGCCTCAGAGGTCTTCTCAGCACAGTGCTCTAGGTCCTACCCCAACTCACCCTAAGATATTCCCAGTTCAAAGATATTCGTATTCAAAGTGGAAAAAAACAACAACAAAAACAAGCAATGAGAGTCTAAGCAATATGCCTGGAACTGCATGTACAAAAATAGTGGAACAAAGTGAAAATGAATTTCCCACTAAATTGGAACTGTTCTCTACATCTTCCTACTTTTTAACATCACTATCCATTTCTTCATAATTGCATGAAAAATAATAGTCCAAATGCATAAGGCAAGGTATAATCACCTTACTTTACTTTTCAATTACGTGAATTGTTTAAACATGTATTCTAAGAGAGGCATGTACAAACAACCCGAAAGTCTTTCAAACAATGTAAATACAGGGAACCCCAGCTGAGCTTGTTCCAGGCACATGTTCTCATACCTGGCATTTGCTTTCACTGGGAATCCTCACAATCATCATGTTTTGAATGTGGAAAAATACAAAATGGCTTTTTGGTGCCTCCCTTACTCTTGCTCATACTTAATGAAGAATTCATGTGGTGAAACATTAACTGGTGATGGTGAGAATGAACTATCTTAGATGAGGACTGTGTAAACATGAATGCAGTTTTAAGAAAGCTATTTTTAAGGGAGAAAGTCCCGTGTCAAGCATAGAAACAACCTGAAAGAAATACATCAGTTTAAGAACAGTATACACAAATTTGTGGCACGTTTATAATTGGCTGGTTATTCGGAGAAGCTAAAAAATGTACTAAACATAGCAAACTACTTGAAGTTGGTGTGGTAGGCAGAAAAGCTCCCTCTCGGCTCCAACTCTGTGTGGTATGATCAAGGTAGAATACAGCATGAAATCTGGTGGGGGCAGTTCCTACACCTGAATCTGATTTCCGAAGAACAGACCCAAGTGGGAGCTTTGTGATGAAGTCGACAGGACCACAAATGAATGCTTTTTACCCATGGCTAATACAACATGCAAGCCCTTAGAGAAGGTTATTGCCAACCGTTTCTAGTCCATATGCTTTTAATTTCCTTTACCTTCAAATTTAAACATGTAATACAAAAATCTCCATGGCCAAGAGCAAGTTACAGAACGCTCCTTTTAATGAGGCTGATAATACCTGAGTTGCAAGTGAAATTAGAATGCTTTTGAACACTTCAACTTAAAACTGCTAATGCTATCGTCTCAGTGTTTCCACATTTCAAGGGTATATAATATGGCACATTTCAATGCTGCTTTAGGCATCAAAACGGCCGTGTATATACACATATGTGTATACATTTTATATATCCATCTTTACGACAACTCCGAAGAGGTGGAGGGTGTAGAGGTCCAGGGAGTTGCCCAATTTCACCATAAAAGGCATTAAACCATCAAGAGATGCCCCATCATTTAATTTCTGGTTGAAGTCTTTTTCTAATTCAGTACTTTCATTGTAGGTTTTATTTACATTTCACAAAATTTTAAAGCTGTGCCATGTCAGAAACCTTGGAAAGACCTCTAACATTCCACAAGAGAACTTCACATGCTAAGGACATGGGAATTACATTTTAATCGCTTACATGAAACAGCAATTATCTTCACCCTGAAGACTGAGCGCGCCATCAACTCAATCCTGTTGTTGGCTGTAACAGTGCCATTGCCCTGAAAAGCTTTTTTTGGTGGTGAAAGACATAAAATTTACTATTTTGACTAATTTGTTAAGTGCACACCTTTGTGGCATTAAGTATATTCACTGTTGTGAATCCATCACCATTCATCTTCATAATTTTTCCATTTTTCCCAATAATCATACCTATTAATCCATTAACTTCCCAATCCTCCCTTCCTCCAGCCTTGGCAACCACCATTCCATTTTCTGGATCTAAGAATGTGACTATTCTAGGTACCTCATACGTGAACACACAGTATTTGTCCTTTTGTGTCTGACATACATTGCTTAGCATATCAAGTTCATCCATGTTCCCAGCATGTGTCAGTTTCCTTCCTTTTTAAAGCTGAATCTCCCATTGTACGTATATACATTTTGTTTACCCATTCATCCATCGATGCACATGTAGGTAGCTCCTTTTTTGACTATTGTGACTAACGCTGCTGTGAACGCTGGTGTATGTTCAAGATTTTTCATTTGGGCATACACCAGAAGTGGAACTGCTGGATCATTCGGTATTCTGGTTTTATGCCATCCCTCCCACTCTCACATACCTCAACCAAAGAACACAACGAATATACCAACCAACACACTTTGTATGTTTTAATCAAAGCAGTGGAAAAACCCCATCAGATTTCTCTTGCATTACTCCTCACTTAACCTGCTGGAACACTTTGCATCTCTGACTGCTCAAGGACCTCCAGGCCTAGGCAAGCCTCCTGGAGCTCCTACAGGCAGACTGGGCCTCAAGGTTCCCTACCGACAGGAAGCGGGACCCAGTGTGGCTCTGTCTGTAGAAATGTTCTAACACTCACCTCTGTAGCACCCCACAGACTCGGGTGTGGATCCTGGGATCAATGTTGGGTAAGTAGAAAACCTGAGTTTTTATGGAACTAGTAATGGGAAAACAGGAAGATCAGGGAAGGTGGTGAAATCCTCACCAAGGCCAATGATTGCACAACACCTCACTCCCTAAAGCACTTTTTTCCACCTGCTATACTACTAAAAAGTAGAAGTGTTCCAAATTACTCGAGAATTCACCAATCCCAGAACTTTCCTTTCTTAGAAGTTCTTCCAGGGTTTCTGTCAAAAATTCCTTTTCTGTTAAATGAGCAGGGCTGGTGGGATACACAACTGGTCAGAGCCGTTGCTCTCTATAATTAATCTGAAACATAAGTCTCGGCTGCAGTTCAGAGAAATTCTAAGTATATGAAGGTATGTGAGACACAGGGCCACCGTGTGGTCACTGCCACATGGAAAATAACAATTCAGGGACAAGCAGGTGTACCTTAAGGGGTTACTTCAGGAGCAGAAGAGAGAAGAGCAGAGAGAATGGTGTGAACCAGCCAAGGAACAGTGCCCAGGATTGTCTGAGGACTGGATGATGAAGGGTGAAACCAAGCCTCTTTGCCTTGCCACTTGCTTCCTGTTCCCTTTCCTCCTTACTCAAGTTTCAGTGAAGGACTTTATAATATAAATGGCCCAAGTCTAAGACAATGACTGGGCTGTGTTGACTGGCAGGTTAGGACTCGTGTATGTTAAAACATCACGTACATGGTTTTTCTTCATGCTGGCTCTTCTCACACCCTGTGGTAACCAGCAGGTCCAAGTAGGGCCTGACCTTCACAGGCCTTGTTCTCTCTGTGCCCAAGCACATGGGTCACTGCTTTGGGTTCTTCACTGGCCAGCCATCCACTGTGGTGAGGTTCCCAGATAGACATGAGCCTGGGAAAAGGTAAGAGGTCCTTATTTAGGCATTGAGCCTAAACTACATGAAATTACCTGAGCCTTACAGCCAGCTTCGATCTAACATGTGACAGTTGTGTGCTTGGATGCTCATCTGCTACTGTCCATGTCTTAGGAATCTTGAGAGAGGATGGATGGGGGAAACCCTGGCTTCTCTAGTAACCTCACCCCAGCAGTACTCCCTAGAATAAGACGCAGGTTGAAGGTGTGTGCACTGTAAAATTTCTTACAGATGTCACTGCAGGGTGGTCCTTAACTAGTTGATAAAAATAACTTATTTTATTTTCATGTAAAGGTGACACCAACAGCAATAACACGAGCATTCAACAGTTTTGAATTACACAAGATTTTAAACATTTATGTTATAGAAAAAAATATGCTACATCCATACCCATTTCTTAAACAAAAAGATGCAATTTTATTCATGCAATTACATCAGCGATTTTTAACCAGTGTGCCACAAGAATTTTTAAAACATGTGATACTTCATTATTTACTTAGGGGCACCCACTTCTTTCCCCTTAGATTGTCAAATAAGCAAATGACAACGTCCACCCAATGAAAGCTGTCTGATGCCAATAAATCAATATTATACCTATTTTTTTGGTCAGATTTGCCACAGAATTTTAGTAATTAGTTTGTCATGTGTCATGAGATGAAAAAGGGTGAAAACTGCTGAACTGTATCAATACTGTTCAACATGTAGGGCTTTTTTTCTCCCCGTTTAAGCTGAATTGCATTTTGAGTAGGTTATATTGACAAGCACCAAGCTACTCTAATTAGGTTACCATTTATATTTATAAAAATGGCACAAATTCCTCTGAACTTCCCTCCCAAAATACTCCTTCACACTCAGTACTTTTATCAGTCTCCTAAAAGCTCCAAAGATCAAAATATGTATCAATTCAGTATAAGTCTTCATGTTGCTGTGCAAACAACTACCCACCTCCCTTTATCCCCATGTTAAAAATAAGGCAAAGACAGAGGGAGTAACACTTGCTCCGTGTGCGGGAAGGTACAATACAGCAACAGTGTGAGAGGGTTTCTGGACCCCTGCACCTGCTTCGCACGCCTCTTCGATTTTCTGTCTTCCTTTCTGGGCACGATGTCTCCTTTGCTGGAAGGCAAGATGGCTGCCATCCTTCAGTTATCACAGTACTGTACCTTTAGAATGGACAGCATCAGCACTGTGATAACTGAGCCAGGGCAGCCTGTCAGTCACTGTGCAGGCTGGCGGTGTCCTTTCCAGGCGACCAATAACTCTCTGAAAGCTCCCATGAAGTGGAAGACTAAAACATCCCCTTCTGGTGCGAGATGAGGGAAAGCAGAAGAAAAAGTGGGTTCATAGACCAGCAAATGGTGATGCTGAAATATTAAGAGGCCCAGCTGAATTATAACAGAATGAAAGATGAACGCATGATTTGTACATATTAATGTGAATGAGCAAACATTATGCAGTAAGCTTTCCAGCTTATTTCACAATGTATTTCTTCCATGCACACATTCACTGACTTGACCCCTGACCTCAATCATTCATGAAACAAATATTTATTGAGGAACTACAATGTTCCAAGACCTCTTCTGGATGCTTAAGTAACTAAGACAAGAAAGACATGGTCCTGGCTGGGTGCTCAGTTGGTTGGAGCCCTGTCCCCTACACCAAAAGGTTGCAAGTTCGATTTCCAGTCAGGGCATATACTTAGGTTGAGGGTTCAATCCCCAGTCGGGTTGCCTACGGGAGACAACTGCTTGATATTTCTCTCTCTCTCTCTCTTCCTTCCTCTCTAAAATCAATAAAAAACATATCCTCGACTGAGGATTGAAAAAAAAAAAAAGGTAAGTCAGACACGGTCCCTGTTCTCAAAATGCTCCCAAACACAGCAATAATACTTCACTTTTGCCTGACACTCAATAATTTTCTATGTGCTTTCTCATTTGGTTTTCCACAAGAACCCTACTGGGTTATCAATGAATTTATTCCTTAATTCATCAAAAAAGGATTCTGAAAATGGGTTAGATATCATTAGCTAATTTTACAGATAGAAAATAAAAACCTATAGAGGTGAGGTATTTTACTTGAGACCATGCCCTACGTTACGGTGAACCTGGACTCAAATCCATGTCTTATGACTGAGCCCAGGGCTTTTTTCCCTCTACCCCAATCTGGCCATTCAACTCTGTCAACTGGATATTCAGACTGCACAATTTACACAAACAGAAAGATTTCTGAAAACATCTACTTTCTGCTTAAGATTTTTAGTTTTCTGAGTATCTCATTTCATAAAGCAGAAACTAGTATGGGTTTTGTGATTTAAGAAATGTACATTAGTAAAAAAAAATGACAATGTTCTTGTTCTGAGGGCTAAGAACGTACTCGAGTGGATGACACTGATGAGTACACGTTGAGCACACCTGCCGGGCGTTTTCACTGCAGTCAGTGTCAGCCCTACCATTGTGGTGGTACGAGAATCACTGACCACCTCTGGAATGCCTTCTTGAAACAATCAACATATCCACATCACATGCTTTGAAATTAAACTGTACCTTTGAGACATACCCTGAAGTCATTTCAGGGACGATTCTTACTTTTATTTAAAAAATACAAAAAAGATTTTGAAATTGGCATCTAGGCTTTAGAATACCAACTTAGGAAAACCATGATTCACTCATTTTTTTTCCATGTCAATCATAAGTTCTCAAGTTATTTCAATAGGTATAAAACTTGACAGGTATTTGAAAAATAATTATGTTTTCAATTAAGCATTTGCAGTTTCAAAGACTCATTATATGCATTTTAGATACCAGCACTGTACTTCAAATAAGTCAGAAGATGAATCAGTTCTTTTGATCAGAAGTCAAAAAATAGAGTACAATGATTGTAGCTCAATTAGTAACTTTTATGCACTATGAAACGGACCTATCTTCAGAAAATTAATATCCAATGAAAAAACATACTACACACAAATTAAAATAACATTCTCTAAAGTGCAAAAATAGCTAAAAGTTGAAGAGGTCATTGCCTAGGATTTAGCCAACTGATGTAATACAAAGTTAAAACACGAGAGGGCAATGAAGATTTTTTTAAGAAAAGTTGGATCCCATAACCTAAGATTCCTGGAAATAGCTTCACATTTTCACCCAAATTATAAACATCTGTTAAATGAACAAAGATATTGTGATTATTTGAGAATAAAATGTAAGATAGCTGATCCATCAAAAGGATAAAAAGATAAGCACCTAACATTTCCTGGCCACAAGTTCTGTCCACTTTAGGAAAGATGAATACTCACTGAAATACTGGAGGGGGGATAAGTATGGGAACAAATAAATGACACTGATATACTGATTAGTTACTAGACTGTTCTTCTCTAATACTGAATACCAATGCAACTGAGTGTCTAAAGATGAAGTACACCAAGATAAACTTAATGTTGGTAATATACTACAAAGTTGAAATTCACTCTACTAGCCAAGACCAAAAAACATACAACTAAACATTTTTGGTACAATAAGTAGAGAGTATTTCCTTTATTTCGCATTTTTCTCTCATTTCAATTTTTTTCTATATAAATTGGGGGCTAAAAAACCAGGAGACCAAGTAATAAAAAGCAAATTGTCACTCTGTAAATAATTACTGAAATTAATATTCTCTCAGAATAATTCTAAAGCAGTTTCAAGGAAGAAAACTATGGGTTTTTAGAATTGCATTTTATAAGTACTAATTAATAAATGCTTCAAAATGTTAAGTTCTGTTTCTTCTTGGAAATTATTCTTTATAAATGTGCATTAAAAAAAACCCTAATCTACCAGAAACATTTCTTTTTCCATAAATTTTTCTTCATAAAAATGGAATTACTTTAATTTTAAAACAAGTGAATGCAGGTGCTCCTGCTACAGCATGAAAGTGCAGTGTACAGTGAGAGAGGGAAAAAGAAAGTGATGTAAAATGCTTTCCTCCAGAGAGTAAATTGATTTAAATTCAGTTCTTCTACGATAAAAATGATACAGCTGAGAACGCTCTCTTCACGATGCATGCACCAAATATTACCATCTAGGAAATAAGTACTTCTGGCGACTAGTATACTAAAAAACTTGCTTTTAAATCTTGTATAGTAAAAACACACACAAAAACTATCCTACATTCCTCTTATCTATGGACCAAAATGAAAATATGATGATTTTGAACCTTTAAGTATCTGATTATATAGCAAATAAGTGGAGATATTAGTAAGCTGCTGGCAATACAAAATATTTGAAAACACTTTTAAACCAAAATAGGTTAATTTAAATCTACCAGTCTCCTACTGATGTGTGATTTTTTCCCCAATGTGAAAACCATAATTCAACTCAGTGGCATTATATTTGACCAAACTGTGATATAAGAATGTATTGTCAACAAAATACTGCTTTGTGAGAGGTATGGAGAATATATATTTGTATTTTCTTGCAAAGCTTTGCTACATTGTGTTTTAAAGCTAACTTGTGCCAAAGTTTAATAGGAAACTTTAAATGAGAAATTGGTTGAAAAGGCAAGAAAAAGCTGAGGACCACTGCCCTGTCCAAAGTCTGCCCCAGTTCTCACATTAATGGGGGTGTTAATGGGGGTGTCACTGTTTTACCTGCTTTAATAAAGCACTGACCTCTAAATAGTCTCATGCTCCATAACTGATAGCAGGTCCATCTGGAGGAAAAGACCTATGTATACAACAATCTACAGAAAGAAAGAGGAATGTGCTTTCTTGCTCAAAAAGGCTCCAGGAGACTAAAATTCACAAATAAATGGACTGGCTCATAAATTCTGTTACATAGGCTCTTACCCCTTACATGTTCACTCAGCATACACATTTTCAATCCAACTGTCTACTACACAGTTATTTTACTTTCTGCTTTTGTTCTAGATCTATTTTTTCCCCAGAGTTTGGATTTTATAGTCTGTTCACAAGTCACTTTTACTCTGATTTCACCTCGGCATTATACCCTTTTAGAATAACTAGTCAAAATAATCCACCCCTAGCTACCCGTCTCTAAAAACCCTGTCTCCAATTAACTCATGATCTCATTACTGCAGCAGTGCCATTTAAAAATGCTGGGTCTTAAATTCTCAAATTCCCTTAATAGGCAGCTAAAGGGGGCAATACCAAAGATTTGTACTGACCTCCAATTGTAGAGCCGGGGGCCGTTCCAGAAACACAATTATACTCCTCTTTTCTGCAGAGTTCACCTTTCTCAGATCCTCTATTCTACATCTGTAAAATGAACACATTTCTACTTGTAACATATGCCACAGTGGGGTTGTACTCATTACTAAATGCTCTATCTTGCACTGTAACTTCATTTAGCACTGTTTACCTCTTATTTACTTAAAGCAACAGTGTTGTTCTTGAAGTCAGAGATTGTTTTCACACCCTTCACAACACCAGCGGTAGCGATCCTTTCCACAAAGTACAAGCTCAACAAACATTTGATTAATGGATGAACCTCTTCATTTCCCAGGGATTCTCTAAATAGGTTATCAACAAAAGTGTGTGTTTAAATCTGGCCTCTGTAGGTATGGTATTAGGCAAGGTACTTGACAGTCCGTCAATGATAAAATGAAAAGGACAGTACTAAATGGCCCCTAAGTCTCTTCCAGTAAGTAACGTCACAGAAACTCATGAGGCAAAACCATACCCCCAACACAGCACTGTATCTATTCAAATCAGCAGTGTACTTTTTTTCAGAGGACGGGGTCAGCAATCTTCTGGGCATAGTTACCACCAGTGGAGCTAGGATGGGAAATGAGAAGAGAAAGTAAATGATGAAGAGAAAATGAACAAAGGTGAGTAAGTGGAACCACTAAGATGCCACCAGGTGTCACAATTGTTACTGTGCTATATTCTAGCATACCTAGGAGCCTTTCACAAAAGCAGCCATAGCCAGATGTGTGGGTACTTAAATTTTCCCATGCTGCCCTCACTAGCCCTCCTAGTATCCTGCATATTTTATTGACCTTGAATAAGGCACAAGTCCTGCCTAGAATTCTGTAAAACAGTACTATTAGGTCTCAAATACTATAATAACCACTCTTGGGGGTCCCCAAATCTCCACATGGAAAGTAGATGACTTTCAAACATGAAATAACTGTCATGCCATCACCTCTATTGAAATTAATCCACGCACCAAAAGGAGTGATGTTCTAGGCCAGCACCATCCAAAACAAGTAAAATCCAAACCACATACGTAATTTAAAATATTTTAGTAGCTACATTAAAAAAATTAACAGATAAAATTAATTTTAACATGTTTAAACTCAGTATAACCAAAATACTATCATTGGAACATATAATCAATACAAAAATTATTCACTCTGACTGGTGTGGCTCAGTGGGTTGGGTGTCATCCCTTGAGCTAAAAGGCCACAGCTGATTTCTGGTCTGAGCACATGCCTGGGTTTCAGGCCAGGTTCCCAGCTAGGGGCACACAAGAGGCAACCAATCAATGTTTCTCTCCCTCTCTTTCTCCCTCTCTTCCCCTCTCCCTAAAAATAAATACATAAAATCTAAATATATATATAAACTATTCATGAGATATTTTACTTTCTCCTTTTGGACTAAGTCTTTGAATCTGGAGCATATTTTATACTTGTAACACACATCAATTTAGTACTAAATTCATCAGAAAAAGTCTGTATTTGGATTGTATAAAATTTACAGATTAAAAAGTCCATGCACATGCCCAAGTTGTTTCTAAACTTAAGTTTTCCAATACCTGAATCAAATATCAATTTTAAGAATTATATAAATAAAATATCAATTTCAAGAATTATATAAAATTTGGAATTCAGTTCCTTATCACCATGGCCATATTTCAGGTACTTGACAGCCACACATCTAAGTGGCTACCTGGATTCTTTTAAACTTGAGCCAGATTAAGAGATATGCCTTCAATAGCAAGTCCTTCTACAGCACCCACCTGGCTCAAATTATGCCAAGTATTTTCTGCCCCACTACTAATCCTTACTTAAATTGTCTGTATTTCAGTGTTGATCACTTAAATCAGCAGCTCTTTCCAAAAAGACAGAACAACTTCTTTTAGCTCAGACAGACACATCTCAATTCAGGGAAAGGATGGAGACATGGAAATTCAGAGACAAAGAGCTCATTTCTGAGGTAAGGGCTGAAAATCCTGACATCATTACTTCTCTGTCCAGGACATCTGTCACCCTTCAGAAGTTATGGCGATTCTTTATAATGAGCCTCCTGATCTCCACACTCACAGCAGCTGTCACTGCATCCTCAGATTCTTCGCCTTCTTCAAGTGCTCCCTCTCTAGCCAAGTCTCTAGACCACATTCTAAGAGCCCCTTTTTAGTTCATTCTGAACAGTGCTTATTATTGTTGACATACTGAAACATATGAATAATTCAATAAATGAACATCGAACTGTCCTATTAATCATTCATTGGTCTAGGTACCCAAGTTATGTTGATAAAAGCTTTTCTGAATATATATGAAAAGCATACCCCCATCCTTCCCCAAAGGAACCAATTACAAACACTACAGCTTTCCCTCCCTATGTCAAAGTTTAGTGTTCCTCCTGCAGCTGACTTAAAAGTTGATCTTCTAAAGGAGCTGGATTCCTAAGGTAGTTCTATTTTGAGCCTTCTTCCTGTTCTGAAGCTAAAGTTGGAAAGGCTTAGGGGGTGATGTCATGGAAGGGAGACCATTGGCTTTTACACAAGGGTCTTCTCCAGCAACCCTGGGGATGCTCAGATGGTGGAAACTAGGGGAAATATTCACTATTCATCTCTTTCCCCTCCCTCCCATTTGAGTCCCAGCTATTCATTAGCCAGCAAGAAACCAAGTTCAAATAAGCATGCAAACATATTTACATATTTTACTCTTTTAAATATCCCAGAAATGAAAACACAGGGGAGAAGAAAAATGCCTCAATCCAGGGAACAAGGGTAATCACCTCTTGTCTCCACCCATCATTCCCACCTCCCCAAGTATCACAGGACTATGCAGAAAGAGGATGGGAGGGACAGCTGGTAAGAAGAATAAAGGGATTATAAATCTAGGAAGCCCAAAGAGGAAGATGATATGGAGGACATTCAGGACAGAAAGGAGACTCTCCGATCTCTTATCTTCCATGGGTTTCTCCTCCCTTTCATATGGTTAGATTTGGGGATGGGTGTGCCTTCTGCTTGGGGAGGCATATTTGGCTCTGGATAACGAAGAGGGGCCAGGGTGGGGCCCAGGGAAAGAGTGCCAGAAACTGCTTAGGCCTGATTCTGGGTTAAGCTCTTGGGGAAAAATGACAGTGACTACAGGGGTAAAGCTGAGGATTCCATCAGAAAACCCAGTGTGGACTAAATAGCAACACTGGACCAAGGCAGGGGGGTCACCTCCGTCTCTCAATCTGAACGTTAGCAGTCAGTTAGTTGCTGACTGGTGGGGTTCAGGTCCATAGAGAAGAAAAAAATCCCAAGACATCTGTAGATCACAACTTGCCAGGCAGGGGAGATAGATGTGCCCAGTGCAACCGGCAGGTGGAAACGGCAGTTTCTGGCCAGTTCTGGGATGAGGGTTGGCTAAAAGCTCTGGGGAACAGAGAATTCCCTCATTTCTTGGCTCACCTCTCCTCCAAAGCTGGAATAAGCACAGGTGTGGTCCTCCTCCAAGAAGGTGGCTTCTAGTGAGTGGGCAGCAGAGTGAGGGAAAGGACTCTTTGGCCTGGGATGGCAAGGAGAAGCCCTCGGGTCAGCTAAGGCCAGGAGCAGCGGTCTCGGCCAAGTCCCCTCCCCTTTCTGGAAAAGCGACCTGGACCGGCATAAATTACTGCAATACGCCCCCCCTCCCCAATAATTCTAATAAAAGAAGCAGCCTTTCATGACTACATAAAAAACTGCAAGCTCTTCTTGATGAAAATAAACAGGTGAGCCAGGAGAAGCGGGAAAAGATTGGAGCTGAGAGAATGAACATGACGAGAAATCAAGGCTTCCCCGCCCTCCCTACACACCCTCACCCCTCTAGCTCGGGAGAATCTGCGTGGCAGGTTGCAAGCTAAAAATGCCACGGTGACAGAGCCCCATCTCTCCGTCCAGCGCCCATTCTCTCTCCTACCCCAGGGTCCGACGTCCCAGCCTCGTGCTAGCTAGCGCCCCATCCCTGGAATGCGCGGGGCTCACCCTCACCCCGGTCCGCCGCCGCTGCGGGGACTCCGGTCTTCCTCTCTCCTACCTCCCTCCTCCTCCTCCGCCTCCTCCGCCTCCTCCTTGCAGACTCCTCCCGCCGGATCCTTCATGTAAACAACATCCAGGCTCTATTTACAGTCGCCGCCGGACCTCGAGGGACTCACGCCAGCACCCTGGAAGAAAGCGGGGATAGAAAAAAAGCGAGTGCGCAACATTTACACACACACACACACACACACACACACACACACACCCCACCCCGCCCCTCCGTGCCGCTCCCCCTCCTTGGGGCCGGAGCGGGGAGCCCAGGGGCCACCCGCGCCCTTGTACATCCAGCGCGCTGCCTGACAGCCCAGCTAGGGCCTAAGGGAAACCGCGGAAATGCCCCTGGGCGAGGTCGCCCCCCTCTACCCCGCAGGAAGAAAAACACACCGCAACAACAAACCCAAGCAAGCAACATGCTCTAAGTCCGTGCGAGTGCGGAGCCCCGAGCCCGCCCCGCGTCGCTACGCCGTCGCCCCACTACTTACCCAGAGATGACGGAGCTCCGTGCGGTCCCCTCAGGTGGCTAAGGCAGGAAGGCGACGGGCAGTAGCTGGCCCTCGGCCCTCGCCCCCGCCCGGCCCTTGGCCCGCCCCCCGCGGGCGCCCAGTCGGTCAAGCCCCGCGATGCGTGTGCGTGTGCGCGCGCCGCAGCCGGCCTCACCGAACGCCTCTGTTCGCCCCACGGCTTACCGCGCCCCCGGGCGGGCTCCGGCGCCCACGGCCGGCGCGGCACGGCGGCGCACGGGCGCGCACACGGACGTAGACACTCGGCGGCACGGAACCCTGCGGCCGCACGCCTCCCGCAGGCGCCCAGCCCCCGCACGCGCCGTCGCCCCCGCGCCGGGCCCGCCACCCCCACACCCACCTGCGCCCCTGCGGGTCCCGAGCCCCCCTTCCTTTGTTCTTCCCGCTATTTGCATGAAGAATATCTAATGACGCAGCAAGGCTCGCCACAACGTGACCGTCGCCATTTTTCTGTTTTTATTCTATCTCTGCCATGTGATAGATTGGGCGGGTGGGGGGAGAGTTTGGAAAAGGGAGAGAGACGGGATTTAAAAAAAAAAAAAAAACTTCCGGGTCTCATGACCGGGAAGGGAGAAAAACAAAAGAGAGAGGAGACACAACTGCAAGGGAAGGGTGTGTGTGTGTGCGTGTGTGTGAGTGCGCGCGCGCACACCCTTTTCTCTTCTGCTTCTCGAAGAGAGGCTGCCGCAGCGGACAAGGAGCATCCTCCAAGCTAGGGAGCCCAGTGACCATCGGTGGGTCCAGGTCGCACCTTCTAGCCGAGGCGGTCGCGTGTCCTGGCCCCACACCCGCCGCAAACACTCGACGAAGCTGTCAGTTTTGTCCTTTCTGGTGGCCTCCACTTGCCGGTCAACCCCAGAGCTCGCGCTCTAGATCCCGGGCGAGTGTTCCGTTTTGGGTTACGTTCAGAGAGGTCTCACTATTACCTGAGGAAAGAAATGATAAAGTGTTGCCCAAGTTTTAAAATAGTTTGCTTGGATTATGTTGTTTATAACAACGGCGGGACAACGCCAGGCAGCATCTACTATCAGTTCGAATCCTTCCACTCTTTCTTTACCCCCTTTCTCTCCTTGCCCAAAGTGGGATGCACCTTTGTATTGTATTTCATGGGGGTAGGGGGAGGGTTGTTATTGTGGAAACGGACCGTATACATCAAGGACTGATGTCTTTGGAAGAAATTCCTAATAAATGGTCGTTTGGGGTCGGAGAGCATTTTTTAAGAAGACAGTTGCTTGGAGCAAGGTGGATTCATGCTGCACTGTCTTATTCACATTCAGAGGGCGTGATAGACATTCTTTCCCAAGTTTCGTGTTCACGGTTGCTGGAAAAAAAATATGTGGTAATTCTGCCACATTTTTTCAGTGAGATATAAAATTTTGTACTTTTGTTTACTGCTGTATTTCCTTTGGGCACTTTCACTTTTGTTTTTCTTGAGTTTTCTTTCTGATTTCTTGTCTGTATTTCATAATTCGAAGCAGAAATGACCTGGGTTCCGCAATTTACAGGGAAAGAAACTGAGACCCTGAGCACGGACGGAGTTGCTGCACGTCATACGTTTGAGTGGAGTTCAGATTCAGCCCCGTTCCCCTGATAACTCTGTCAGGAGGTTGGAGATAGAGGGTGGGGGATGGACGTGGAGAGGGGGGATAGCTTAGTAATGTATGGCAGAAATTCTGCTTTGTAAAATTAATATCCAACAAATTGAAGATGAAGAACACTCACCAGATCATTTCCTCCTTAGATCGATATGAATTGATTGCTTCTTCAAGACTCCCTTTCTTAAGATTTGACTCAAGTGTGTCCGTTAATTCAGAGTCCTCCTCACTTTTACTTGGGAAAGTTTGTCATCTCACTGAACAGCCCTACATGATTATGATTTTTTTTTTTAAGAATCACAGAGTTAACCTCTCCCTTTTTGTGCGCCCGCTGTGTCCTTGACTATTACTTACTGGTGACTTTGATACTTCAGTGAACTAGAGAGTAAGGTTGGAGGGCCAGGGACATAACATGTTCATTTTATATCTCCCATGTTTAGCACCCTATCTGGCAATGAGTGAGAGAAGGAAGGAGGCCTGTGAAGATTTTTCTATAATTCCATCCTGACCATCTGTAGGGAATTCCTTCGATGTTTCTGGTAAAGGCAGAACACTAGAGATGCTTTCTGGTTCTTACACCTTTGCAGACCATTTTTGTCAGGCTTCCAGTTAACAGAGACAAACAAAACATAATTTGTTTCCTTAATTTTTTTTGAACCAAGTGCTTTCTCTCCCCTTCTTTTATTTATTTTTTATACTACATTTGGTTCCTCTTCTTCAAATTCATTCCAATTCATATGATTAGTTATGCCAACACTTGCCCTTTGACTTTTGCTTTCATAGACTCCAAAAGGTTGGTGGAGTTAAGCTGTGATTTAGCCCTGCTCATCCTGGAATCAAATGATCAGAGGCAACATTCTTAATGAGACTCTCGTTCCTCCTGAAACCCGGTGAACTAAGTGAGGAAGCTGGCAGTTAGTTAAAGAGGCAGGTTGAAGAGGGCTGCTGAAAAGATGTCAGCATCTGGACAAAAACTGCACATTTGCAGCTTTAAAGACCGGAGAATAACTGATGCTTGCAATTATATTTACATCTCAGCGAAGGTTCTTGATTGTCACAGATGAGTTCCTACACTTCCAGATTCACGAGGTTCCATTGTATATGTGAACATGAACTGGAACTGCACGTGTTCCTTTGCATAGGGCAGATGAAGTTGCTATCCTTGATGATGACATCATTACTGATCATGTATTCATCCCAGATAATAATAGCGTGATAATAATTTTAAGTGTAACAATATCACCTTGCAGCAAGGTGGAGATGAAACCTAATTATATTTAAAGTCATGTGCTCCCCTTTAAATACAAAGCTGGAAAGAGAAAAAAGGAACATTGCTCAAAAATAGAGGAAATACCTCCAGAGTTCTTGTCTTCCAGATACGTTCACTCACAAATTACAAACGCGATCAAAGTTTAGTTCTCTGGGTTGCCACACAGCTGTGGATCAAAGAGAGCTGCTGTCACAGGCACACCAATGATCTACCATCTCTCCTATGTGCACTTGAAAAATAATTTGGTGTGTGAGAGCACGGATTTTGGAATCAGGTCCATTAGCTGTGTCTTCCTGGGCAAGTAATTCATCAATTCTGATTCTCAGTTTCTTTATTCATGAAATGAGCCTAATAGCACCTGGCTCAGAGAGGAGTTTTTAGGATTGATATTTAGTAAAATATATGTAAAGACATAGCATGATACTTTAAATGTGACATAATCTTTAAATGAGTGGTTGTAATAATTTTTTTATTGTATTTGTATTTACCCCATGCACTTCTTAGAATTGTTCTATCCCTTTTGGCTTTCTGCTCTTGAACACTCAGCAAAACCACTATTAGTGAAAGTTCTGTGAGTATAAAGATAAATAAGAACAGGTTCTGCCCTCAATAAGTTCTAGCGAGCCTCAGAAGATACATATTTGAGTAACTATACTGGTGCTAGGAGACTGAAGACACACGCTTGGCTTGTACCACTTTTTGATGACCTACCTGAGAAGTATTTAATTAAAATCTAGATTTATTAATACTGAGGCAATGACAAACATATGGAAGTAGTTAGGAAAATGCACAAGAAAAAGCCACAAACAAAAACACATTTACACATGAGGAGGCTTACTTTTAAAAGTCTGTCTAGTCAGTGTAATTCTGCAGCTTTTAATAGCAGTTTTCTCGTCCAGTATAAAAGTCAGGCTTCTTTTGCATGTGTGTGAAAAATATGCAAGTTGTACTTTGAAGAAATGTTAGAAGATGTAGTTAATAAGAAGCACTTCTGGTTGTTAATTAATTAGACCACTTTAATCAAGAACTATTTTCTGAGAAACTTATTCCCAGCCCTGGGTCAGAAGCTAAAAAAAAACAAAACAAAAAAAACAAAGACAATGAAGACATAGACTTTGCCCTTGAGGAACTCATCAAGTGTTTATTGATTACCTACTGGGGATACAGTGGTGAACAAGATATTCAGCTTATTTGCAGGAGACCGATGTATACAGGTATCTTTTCAGCTTCCTCAGGAAGTGTGCAACTGACACAAGGTTTGGGCAAGGCAGAATATCTATATCCTCCCCACCACTCCAAAGAACAATTCTGGAAAGAACTGTTTGGTCTCTACAGTCCAAGTGAACCTGGCAGTCTCTCTGATGTTAGGCAAAAGTGTGAAGTGAGCAAGTCATATTCAATTCTTCTCGAGTCTGAGCTACTTAAATAGCCTCTAGTCTCTCAGTTCCTGTCTTTCTGAACTGCTTTGTCCTCCAAAGGACTACTACAGTGTTGATTCTAAAATGCAAACCTGATCATATTATTCTACCACTTAAAAACTGCCATGACTGCTCATTATATGTCAAGCATGGCACACAAGACCCTTTGTGATCTTCCTCTGCCAAGCCTCCCAGCCTCGTCCTCCATTACTCACATGCCAGATTAGTAAATAAAAATACAGGATACCCAGTTAAATTTAAATTCCAGGTAAGCACCACTTTTTTGATGTAAATATATCCCAGATACTGCCTGTGACACACATACTAAAATGTATTCCTTGTTTACCTGATATTCAAATGTAAGTAAGCATCCTGTATTTTATCTGGCAATCCTACTTATGCCAGTCTGAATGATTAACTTGCCATTTCCCACTAACTCCTCATGCCTTTGTAAGTGCTTGATAGCCTCTCAACCCTGCTCCTTATTCATGTTCTGTTGCTCCTTGCAAAGCCAGTCATGGGGTTCTGGAACTCTGCAGATGGGAGTTTGGAATCCATGTGCTGGGAATAGGCCTGGCCACCTGTGTGCCTTGTTTAGCAACTGGGCTTCGGCCCCAGTTCCTGTTCATCTTTTCCATTCCCCCTCCTGGAACTGGAGTTCTGCCCTGAACCCCAGTTTACTTGGCTGGAACCCCCATGGTTTTCCAGCCTTGCCAACTCTCTCTGAGGCTGTGGGGCTAGATTCTTTCTCCCAGCTGCTGGCCGGGCGCCTGACCTAAACTAGATGGATCACTGAAGCCTGCCTTCCAGTGCTGCCACCTTCCTGTCTTGCCTACTATGAAGGATGGATAACAGACTCAAATGAGATCAAGTTTGTAAAAGTGGTTTGTAAAGTGTAAAGCCTTTCTGATGGTAATTTAGTTTAGAGACTAAAGTTCAAGCCCTTCACCTACTGTTGTATATGGAAGCCCCTCTCTAAAGTGCTCTGGATTTCCCTTGTTTTTGCTCATTCCTAGTGATATAAAATGACATGGAAAATTTCTAGATGTCCTCTAATTTTGATTAGTGCATTCAACCACACTGGCTGTTGCATTACTTTTATTTATTTATTTATTTATTTATTTATTTATTTATTTATTTATTTATATTGCTTATGCTATCACACTTCTTCCAATCCCCCCCATTAATCCCCCTCCACACAGCACCCCCAACTCCCTCAGGCAATTTCCACACCATTGTTCATGTCCATGGGTCATGTGTATGGGTTCTTTGGCTACTCCATTTCCTATACATTTATAGGATGTACTTTACATCCCAATGACTATCTGTAACTACTTATTTGTACTTCTTAATCCCTTCATCTTTTCCCCATTGCCTCAGGCCCCCTCCCCACTGGCCACCATCCCAATGTTCTCCATATCTGTAATTCTGTTTTTGTTCTGCTTGTTTGCTTAGTTTGTTTTTTTAGAGTCAGTTGTTGATAGTTATGTATTTATTACCATTTTAATATTGATAGTTTTAATCTTATTTTTCTTAAATAAGTCCCTTTAACATTTCCTGTAATAATGGTTTGGTGATGATGAATTCCTTTAGTTTTTTTTGTTGTTGTTTTTTGTTTTTGTTTTTGTTTTGTCTGGGGAGCTCTCTATCTGCCCTTCAATTCTAAATGATAGTTTTGCTGGATAGAATAATATAAGTTGTAGGTCCTTGCTTTTCATCACTTTGAATACTTCTTGCCAAGCCCTTGTACCCTGCAAAGTTTCTTTTGAGAAATCAGCCAACAGTCTCAGGAACACCTTTGCAGGTAACGTTCTGCCTTTTTTTTTGCTGCTTTTAAGATTATCTCTTTACCTTTAACCCTTGGCATTTTTATTATGATGTGTCTTGGTGTGGTCCTCTTTGTATCCATCTTGCTTGGGACTCTCTGTGCTTCCTAAACTTGTATGTCTATTTCCTTCACCAAATTAGGAACGTTTTTTTTAAATCATTTTTTCAAACAGGTTTCCGATTTCTTGCTCTTTCTCCTCTCCTTCTGGCACCCCTATGATGCTAACATTGTAATATTTGAAGTTGTCTCAGAGGCACCATACATATCCTTGATTTTTGGGATTCTTTTTTCTTCTTGCTGTACTGATTAGATGTCTTTTTCTTCATGTTCCAAATCATTGATTTGATTCTTGACTTCATCACCCTGCTGTTGATTCATAGTAAATTGTTCTTTATTTCTATTAGTGCCTTCCTCATTTCTCATTGGGTCATTTTTATGCTGTTGAAGTATCCACTGAATTCCTTGAGCATCCTTATAACCAGTGTTTTGAACTCTACACCTGGTAGTTCTTATCTTTATTTTGTTCAGTGTTTTTTTCTGAAGTTTTGTTCTGTTCTTTCATTTGGGCCATATTTCTTTGTCTCCTCATTTTGGCAGCTTCCCTGTGTTTGTTTCTATGTATTATTAGATAGAGTTGCTTTGACTCTGTGTCTTGGTTGCATGGCCTAATGTAGTAGCTGTCCTGTAGGGTCCAGTGACATAGTCTCCCCTATCACCCAACTGGGTACTCAAGGTGCATCCTCTGTGTGGGGTTAATATACCCTCCCCTTGTATATAAGTGTTGATTGCTGTTAGCAGGTCAATGGGAGGTATTTACCCAGACCAGACAGCTGGTAGGACTGGCTGTGACCCTTGACCAGTAACCACCACCCTCTATGGCTTGTGGAGGTAGCTTGGTGGTTCTCTAATGTGGTCTGTAACTGTCCACTGGGTGCCCAGGCTGTGGAGTTTCCCGGGTGGTGCAGGCCAAGGTAAGACTCCACCTGTGTTCTGTCTGGAGTCCCTTAGCATAAGCTGTAAAGCAATTTGCATATGGCTGCTGCTAGTGCTGGACATAGGGATACTCAGTGAGAGGTATGGGGGCTTTGCTCAGTCGTTGCTTGTTTGAGCAGATTTAGGAAGGTCTGAAGCTTGAGCATAGCCCAGTCCTTCATATGGAAAAGCAACTGTTACCAGCTTGGGTGGGCCCATAAATTGGATGGGGTGGATCCTTAGGTAATTGTCAGGGAAGGGCTTACTGTGTGATGGCTCTCAAGAGCCAGATTGATGGAGATTCATATATGGTGCTCCTGTACTGTGGCTCTGTGTGGGACAGGGCTCAGAAAAGGTACAATGGCCACTGTCTATAGTTCTGCCTGGGAGGAAGCTTCTTCCAGCTTTCACCCTGATGCCAGATACTTCAGTTCCTCCTTGTATGCCACTGGTGCCCTTTAAAGTGTTGCCCTGGTGCTGGAGCTCAGATGGAGTGAGTCTGAATAAGTCCATGTCAGCTCTTGCATTATGAATAGCTCTAGACCAATGACTTTAATTTTTAAAATTTTAATCTTATGATCCAGGACACACCTCTTCATAACTAAAACTAAAGTCTCACAAACTATATCAACTGAGTATGTACATGAACTCTGATACTTTCTGTTATATTCATCTTTTAAAAATTGGTCAACCCCCCAAATTAATTTCATCACCCACTAATGGGTTGTGACTTGCATCTTACTAAACACTGATCTGTATTACTTTCACTGAGATTTCCTGTATTAACCAACTGACCAGAACAATTGTCAAATGTCCACCTTATTTGGTGCTGTCTCCAGTGGAACCCACCTCACTCAAAAAAGGACCTGAGATCACCTCATTAAGTCACAGTTGTCCCTCTGATAAGGTCAGCAAGCAGCCTACTGCAGCCAGATTTTCTAAACTGCCTGAGGTTAATATGTAAAATTCTTGACAAGGCTATTTACAAAGAAGGATAACTGCAGAATTAGCACAGATGGCAACTACATTCATCTTAGAATAGGGATATTGTTTGGGGGCAATTCTTTCTCAGACTTTAAAATTATTCCTGGTTGAGTTAAAGAGGCTTTTAGGTTTCTGAGGTTTCACATTGATTTTAGAGATGAAACATAAATGAAAGCTTTCTCTCTCACTGGTATGATTTTGTTTTACTCTCTTTACCCCTAAATGGTCAGCAGTTAGTCCGGTATTCAGACTGCTTCAAGAAGCTGGGCAACAATAGATTCCAGAGAAAATAAGGAAAATGTATGGAAAGGATGCATAGCTCAGTGGAAAGGGAAGAAAAGAAGATAAATTATGTAAGGAATTCCATGCTACAGGTAGTCAAGCCAGCTGCTAGAATTCAGAACTCCCCTCCCCCCAATACCCCTTTTCTTGTATTCGGGGCTGCCTCATTCATCTCCCTTTATGGTAGGGTTTTACTTCTATTTGCTTTGTAGGCCTTGAAAAAACCACTTTCAGATCAATGGTGTCACAAAGCTAGACTGAAGAGAATTCGAGCAAGAACAGGAGGAGGGGAATTAGAGACAGATAGTAGAGACAATTGCTTGGCTACAAAGCAATTAAAGAGAAATAAAATGGTAGCCAAATGAGCAACATAGAGTCCAAGGGAGTTTGTTTGCCTTTAAAGTGCTTGAAATGATCTATTTGTATACCAGTGGAAATGGTCCAGTAGAAGAGAAATTCACTGTGTAGGACAGAGAGGGTCTTGAGTCTCCAAGACAGTGGGATGCAATGTACAAGTAGAAGCTTTTACCTAGGAGCACTGAGAGTGCAGCCTGATGGGAAGGAGGTAAGGTGGGGTCTGCGGGGTACACCTGCATGGACATATGGATGTGGTAAAAGTGACTAGACGTTCTCTTCTGGCTCTTTTCTCACTGAGGAAAGAAGCACCATCATCAGCAGGGAGTGAGGATGAGGGATAAGAGAGGAATAGGTATGAAACAGTCCATTAGCAGAAAGTGAATGTAGGAATGTAGAATGTAGGAAAGTGAATGGGTCAGGGAGATGTAGGATGTTAGCTAGGAAACAGTAAGGGCCTACCTAGTTTCCTGGTGACAAGTTTAAAATGTAGGTGAAAAGTTCAATTTAACTGGGGTTGGTTATGATTTTTTTCCAACCACAAGTGGAAACGAAGACAGAACTAAGGTGATCAAGAAAGTTTACTAGGAGTGATTACATTTATTGATCCTGAATTTTGAGCTCAGTAAAGAGGAAATAGAGGGCCTCTGGGGTGAAGGACAGTAATAATAATAATAATAATAATAACAACAACAATAATAATAGCACCTAGTATGCTCCTCTCCCTGGTCTTTGCATGACTGGTTCCATCTTCTGGTTCAGTCATTCTATGACATTGTTCTTTTAACTCTCTTTAGAGTAATTAAGGTATTTTTGTATTACTTAAAAAAAAATCTATCTATCTACCCATCTACCTATCTTTCTCTCCACCCACCATTCATCCATCTACCCATTTCACACCACTAGAATATAAACTCCATGAGAGCAGGGACCTTGCTGTAATATTCATTATTTTATAGCCACAGCAATTATTTTGCACAGGAAAGACTAAACAGTATTTGAAGGAAGAATGGTGAGTGATTAGGACATGATTATCAGGTCTTCACCATCCTGATCATGCTGTTCTATGTGTGCTCCTGTTTGTCAGTTTTCTCCTGCTACCTCTGCCAAGAGAAAGCAGATGGTTCCCCCAGGGTTAGAGCTGTTTGCTAAACCTTCCACCACGGGTCTTCTGCAAGGCCTTCCGAGGGTATGGGGAGGAAAGCTCAGGAGAATTTTCCCCAGAACTGTGCAGGCACCAGGAATTTCAAAGGTGAGCCAAAAAGGGTGCCAAGAAGACACAATAGTTTTCTGGTTTGCTTTGTTCAAAACATCTTTATTGAGGTTTAATTTAGATACCATAAAATGTATCCACTTTAAATGTAAACTTTGTTGAGTTTTAGTGAGTTTGTACAATTACACAACTATCAACACAATTCAGTTTTAGAACACTTACATCACCACTGAGTGTCCTCTTATGCCCGTTTACAATCCGTCTCTTTCCCACACCCTGTCCCTAGGCAACCCTGATCTTTCTGTCTCTACAATTTTGCCTATTCTGGAATTTCCATATAAAAGGAATCATACAGGTCCTGGCCCAGTAATGCAGCTGGTTAGAGCATCATCCCAGCACACCAAGGTTGCGAATTCAATCCCTGGTCAGGGTATACACAAAGATCAACCAATGAATGGATATAAATAAGTGAAAAAACAGTGCTGTCTGGTGTGGCTCAGTGGGTTGAGTGCTGGCCTGTGAATTGAAAGGTGAGCAGTTTGAGTCTTTGTCAGGGTACATGCTGGGTTATGGGGCAAATCCCCACTTGGGGGCTTGCGACTGATAGATGTTTCTCTCCCACTCCCCCTTCCGCACCCTCTCTATAAAAAAATAAATAAAATCTTTTTAAAAAATGTTCAACAACTTGTCTATGTCTCTCTCCCTGCCTCCCTTTTTATATAAATCAATAAATAAAAATAAACAGAATCATACAATATGTCGTCTTTGTGTCAGCCTCCTTCCACTTAGTATAATACTTTTATTGTAATATTCTACTCTACAGATAATACAACATTGTGTTTATTGATTCAGCAGCTGATAGATACTATTTCCAGTTTGGAGGCTATGATGAATATTACTATCATAAATATTGGTATGCAAGTCTTTGTGTGTTTTCATTTCTCTTGGGTAGATATCTAGGAGTTTAATTGCTAAGTCAAATGGTAAGTGTATGCTTAAATTTTCACAAAGTGCTAGTTTTCCAAAGTGGCTATTCCCTTACATTTCTACTAGCAAAGTAGGAGTTTAGTCTTTTTTGTTTTAGTCATTCTAGTAGGTATGTAGTGGTTTGTCATTTTGGTTTTAATGTTAATTTCTCTTATGACTAATGATATTAAGCATCTTTTCAGGTACTAATTTGCCTTTTATATTATATATCTTCTTTAGTGAGGTGATTACTCAAATATTTTGCTCCTAATAGAGTTGTTTTGTTATTGTTGAATTATAAGCATTCTTTAAATATTCTGTATTCAAGTCCTTTATTATCAGATATATGTTTTGTAAATATTTTCATTTTCTTAATTGTGTCTTTTGAAGAGCAGAAGTTTTATTTTTGATCAAATTTAATTCATTGATTTTCTTTGAAAGTTATTTATTTGTTAATTTGTTGATTGCTCATACTTTTTGTATCATGCGTAAGAATTCTTTACCTAATCCAAGGCTGCAAAGATTTCATTTTTTGTTTTCTTTAAGTTGTTATGTATGGTGTAAGGTAAGGGTCAGGTTTTATCTTTTTGTTGGTGGTTATCCAATTGTCCCAGCACCTATTGTTTAAAGGACTGTTTGTTCCCCATTGAATTATGAATACTTGGCATCTTTCTTAAAATCACTGGACCAGGTCTGTTACTGAACTTCTCATTTTCTTCCATCCATCTAACTGTCTATTCTTTCTTGATAATTGTACCATTGTAGTAAGATTTAAAACAAATAGCCCTCCAACTTTCTATATTTCCTTTTCAAAATTGTTTTACTACTCTATGTTGTTTGTACTGCCATACAAATTTTAGGGACAGTTGTCAATTTCCACCTAAAAGCCTATGAAATTTTTATATGTATTACATTAAATCTTATACCTCAATTTGGGGACATTGCCATGCTACCAATATTGACTCATCCAACCCAGGGACATTGTGTATCTCCCCATTTTTATTAATCCTCTTTAATTTTGCTCAGCAATGTTGTAGTAAATGGCATCAAGTAAATGGATTTTCACTTTTCCTGTTAAATTTATTCCTAAGTATCCTATTCTTTTGATGCCGTTATAATGAATTAGTTTAATTCATTTTAAAATTGTTTATTGAGAGTTTACAAAAATACAATAGGTTTTTGTATATTCATCTTGTATCCTACCACCACAAACATGTGGAACACACTTACTAGTTCTAGTAGTTTTTGTAGCTTCTTTTAATTAAAAAGTTTTCAGCCATATTGAGGTGTCATAGACATGTAAAATTGTAATATATTTTATTATTTAACATTAAGTAAATAAGGGACCCAAGATGGCAGAGGAGTAAGTGAAAGCTATACTAACCTCCTCCCAGGACAAATCTGGGATTACAATTAAATTGTAGAGAAATCATCTTGAATAACCAGCTGAACACTACCTGGAGAGAAGTCATACAACCACGGAGAGACAGAAGAAACAGCTTTACCACATGTGACTGGTAGGGAGTGCAGAGTTGATGCCCATGGGCTGGCTGAGCTCCCATGGGTGGCAGCTCAAGTGCCAGAGGGATATGTCAGCAGTTGGGGGTTTACCCTGATAAGTGTAGGATCTAAACCCTAAGCTGGGATCCCCAGCCTACAGCACCAGAGCCTGAAAGGAACCCAGATAACATTCAGCTGTGAAAAGCAGCAGGGGTTCTGTTGGCCAGGGAGAGACAGCTGGAGACTCAGAGAGCCTTTTAGAGGGCCAAACCACAAAATTTCATTTTGCAGCCACTTAACCTGGATGACAGCAAAGGGAGGGCAGAGTGGAATAGAGATGCTTGAGGAGAATCTGGGGTTGGTGGCTCTGGGGAGTGAACTGAAGGAACAGCTGCCAGGATCCATGTGATGAGTCATTCCCCAGAATTCGGGAGCCATTTCTCTCAGGCAGAACTCTCCTCTCTGAATGGCATCAGCCTGAAGGGAAGCAAAAACCCTGCCCAAAGGAATTACTCTGCCCTACCCTGTGGTGCTTAAGCCTGACTGCTTATTATGATTGATTCAATTAACATCTGATCAGTTTAATGGCTGATCAGTTTAATATCTAAGATGGAAAATTCAAAGAATCAGCCAAAATGGGAAGACAAGGGAATAGACCACAAATGAAAGAACAAGAGAATTTTCCAGAAGAATTAGGTGAAATGGAAATAAGCAATTTATCAGGTAGAGAATTTAGAGTATTCATTATAAGGATAATCAACATCATGAAGAAAGACACAGAAACCATAAAAAAAATCAGTCAGAAATAAAGAATACAATATCTGAGATAAATAATACACTGAAAGGAATAAACAGTAGGTTAGCTAAAGCAGAGGATTGAATCAATGTTTTGGAAAACAAGTTAGAAAAAAAGAATCAGAGCAACAAAAATTTAAGAATTTAAGAAAATGAAAGAAAATTTAAGAAAAAGAATTTAAGAAAATGAGTTGGACTTAAGAAACATCTCACACAACATGAAGCTTAACAATACCTGCATCATGTGAATACCAGGAGAAGAGAGTGAGCAAAGTATTGAGAACCTATCTGAAGAAATAATAACAGAAAACTTCCCTAATTTGGTGAAGAAAAAAGTCAAACAAGTCTAGGAAGTTCAGAGAGTGCCAAACAAGTTGGACCCAAAGAGGCCCATGCTGAGACACATCATAATTAAAATGACAAAGCTTAAAGATAAGGAGAGAATCCTAACAGCCACAAGAGAAAAGCAGGTAGTTACCTACAAGGGAGCACCAATTAGACTGTCATCTAGTTACTCATCAAAAACATTTCAGGCCAGAAAGGGTGGCATGAAATATTCAAGGTGATAAAAAGCAGGGACCTACAACCAAGGCTACTTTACCCAGCAAGGTTATCACTTAAAATCAAAGGAGAAATAAGGAGCTTCCCAGACAAGAAAAAGCTAAAGGAGTTTGTTGACACCAGACCAAGACTACAATAAATGTTAAGGGGCCTGCTTTAGGAAGAAGAAGGAAAAGGAGAAGGAGGAGGAGGAGAAGGGAAAGAGAAAAAATAAGTAAATAAAATTTAATTAATAAATTAACAAATAATTAATAAAATTAACATTATGAAAGAATTCTCACTATTGAATTAATTAACACATTCACCACCTCACATATTTATCTTTTTTCTGTCTCACTTTTATTTTTGCTAAAAACAATTAGGCTCTACTATCTTAGCAAATTTCAATTATATAATACAGTATTTTCAACTATAATCACCATGTTATAAATTAAATACTCAGACCTTGTCCATCTTGTATGGAAAGTTTGTACCCTTTTATCAGCCCTCCCTATTACTCTCATCCCCTAGTCCCTGCCAACCACCATTCTACTCTCTGTTTACACTTTAAAAAAAAATTCCACTTGTAAGTGATATTATGCAGTATTTGTCTTTGTCTGGCTTATTTTATTTAGCACAATATCCTCCAGGTTCATCCATGTCATCACAACTCACAGGATTTCCTTCTTTTGAAAAGCTAAATAATATTCCATCATATATCTATATATGTGTAATTTTTTTTATCCATTCATCTTTAATAGACACTTAGGTTGTTTCCATGACTTGGCTATTGTGAACAAGTCACAATGAACATGAGACTATAGATAGCTCTTTGAGATAATGATTTTGTCTCCTTTGGATATATACCCAGAAGTAGGATTGCTATATCATATGTTAGTTCCATTTTTAATCTTTTGAAGCACCTCCACATTGTTTTCCATAGTGGCCATTCCAGTTTATATTCCCACCAACAGTGTACAAGAGTTCCTTTTGCAATTAATTGCATACAAGATCATGTTGCCTGAGAATCACAATAACTTTTAAATTCTTTGCTCACTACATCTCAGTTATCCCTCTCAGTTTCTCTATCATTCAACATCATAGCCCCCAAATATCTTTACTCTTGGTAATGTCAATCACCCCTCTGTGGTTAGAGTGTCCTGTTCCTAAATTCCTCCTAAAGATTGGAAAGTGCTGCTAACAGTAGTGTTGACCTCCAGCCAGGGTAGTCTTCCACATTCATCTCCTGTAAAAGGTTAAACATATCACAGGAACCAAGTGCTTGTGTTCATGCACCTAAGATACTTTCCCTCTTTGCCCCTATGACTTGTCTATATCTTTGCTTCAGTCATTGACTAACCATCCTACTGACGGACATACTCCTCTTTTTAGATATGATAAGACATTTAACCAGATTAAAGTAATATCTTTGCAGGAAGTTTTCTGTTCTACTTATGCTGCCTTTGTCTGCCCTGATCCATTACATATTTTATAGTTTTACTCTGTGAGGACATTCTTATTTTAACTTCCAGATGAAGTGTGTGTGGGTAACTGCATGTGTAGGGGTGGAGTGAATATCTAGGGGAAGCACTCAATTACCATCCACTACTCAATTTACACTTTTTGTCAATTAAATTCTATACAACTCTTTTACATGGATCACTGTTAATTCTTTAGCCTCCAATCAATCTATTTTATGAGTTTGTTCAGGACTTTTTGTTTAGTATTCCCACAGTTACATCTTTGTAGACTTAGCTCATTATTTCAGACTACTGCAATCTTTTGTGCATACTGACTTTCTGCCATTCACTATACTTTATCTCACCATATTTATGCTTTCCCATTTGGGCAGTACATCAGTCTTTATCCAAGTAAAGTCTGAACTAAAAGTTCAGGGCAGGGACAGATCCCTGTGGCATGCCATTGAAGACCTTCCCTTTGGTTGATTGTGATCAATAATTAGCATTCTTTAGGAATGGTTGCTCAGCTAGGTACACATTGGCTTAACTGTGCTTCCTTTCCTTTACAGTATAATGAGGGTAATGATAGTACCCAACTCAGAAGACTGTTGAAAGGATTAAATGATTAAACACCTGCAATGTGCTTAGAACAGTGCCTAGCGCAGACTTTGTTCTCAAGAAAGTGAGTCGTTATTATTTGGGAACTCAAGGGCTTTATAGTCAAAAGCTTGGCCTTTATCTTCATCTTGTCATTTCCTAATTCTGCATCCTTAGACAAGCTACTTAATTTCTCTGAACCTTAGTTTCTTCCTCTTAAAATAATCATAAGAACAGTGTCATCTTTACACAATTGTGAAGATTAAATAAAATGACACAGGTAAAATGCGTAATGCAGTGCATGACTCAGTAGTTGTACATTGCAATGATTCTTAATGACATTCATCTTGTACACATTTTAATTTCTTCTCTCTGTCCCTCTACTCAGATATGTCCAAAACCTTATAGATCTAGTGTTCCCCTAATAAGTCTCATTGGTAACTGAAAGCTAGTTTGCAGAGCTATGGTTCATTTATACCATCTTTTTAAATCCTTTAAAAATTCTAAAAATACCACCAAAATAATTATTTAAGTGTTTAATCAGTATAGGTCATGGCTAGATTATTAGTTTTGGATTTATTTTATGATACCCTAGACGTGTATGTTATATATACTGTATGTACAGTTTATAAGAGTACCCTGGGGGCCTTTGGAAAAAATGTGACAGTCTTGTATCCTGGGAAGCACAGTTTGATTGTTCAAAATGATTATGAAGGTATATTTTGTGGGTTTTTTTATCACTGGTTGTTCCTTTTATTTATTTGGCTCTGAGAACATAGCTCAAGAATGCAGCCACCAATGATAACGCTGTTTCTGTGAGAAGATAGTCTGCCTCACAATCACCAGCTGAGATGTAAAATCTAGGATTCACTGTGGTGAGAGCCACAGACAGCTTGACAAATCACAACACTCCTTATGTGTGGTGGGACAAGGAATCCCAGATCTTAAAGGTATGATTTCCACAAAACAAACAATGCAAAAGCTAATGCCTCAGAGCAACTATGAATCAAGGCTTGATTTTTTTATGTAGTTTTTTCAAATTACTGTATGTCGGATATTCTAAAAAGTGTTTATGTGAGCATAATATAAAACCTTTCAAGACAAACACATGCAAATTTTATTCTCTGTCATGCATTAGAAAAAAATTTTGGTGCCTTTTGGCCATGTGAGGACATAGGCAGAAGGTAGCTATCTATGAGTCAGAAAGCAGACCCTCACAGAAACTTCAACTGCCTAGCACCTTGATCTTGGACTTCCCAGCCTCCAGAACTCAGGATTAAGACTGTCAGGCACAGACATCACTGCTGTCCACGTCAAGAAGACATCTTAGACTTTGGTAGCAAGATTCTGGATAAAGCCCTTTCTGTCCCTTTTCTCTCAGAAATCATCCCCAAATGACAAGAATAAGAAACAGAAGCTCAAACTCCATCTTCATCTAAAGTAGGAGACATTTAGATCCTGAACCACATCATCTAAAATCAGAAAGTGGTTGGGAGAGTGGACTAGGAGAGGCAGGCCCAAAGCCTCCAGAGGAATATACCCACAAGAAGCAAGCTGACTCTTCTCAGAAGCTCAGAGAAGTTCATGAATTGGAACTAGCAATTAAGCCAGAAGGAAAGAAAGGGTCTAAAAACTCAAAAACTGTTTGAAGATCTTTTAAAAGAGTCATTATATAGTCAGGAAACCAGCCATTTTCAGTATAATCAAGCAATTTATTGTGTGCCCTTCCCCACTCATGCAGGAGACGGAATGGTTCTGGAGACACCAAGACTCTGGACTTTGTAGAAAGGGCGGGTGTAGAGGATTGGGATAAAAAATGGAGTGAAAGCCAACATTCTGAATTGTGTTACTCAGCCTGCCTGCCACACCTCTCTTGCCACTACTGTACCACACACAGCTATAGGACTCTGGGCCAGTGGGATCATAGCCCTTCAAGTGGGAGGGTCAAGACTAAAGGATCCTTTCCTAGGGGGGAAAAAAACTGCGTCATTTGACATGGACAGTTGGGGCTCCGCAGTGAAAGAGTCCAGTCAGCCACCTAGTTGTCCTACCATGAGCCCACACTGAGAGCTTCCAACTGGCTCTCTACTGCCTACTCCTCAAATATGAGTGGACAGCCCTGGGAGACCAGACATCTGAGAGAAGCCTTCATTATGATACCAAAACAAACAAACAAACACACACACACACAGAGACACACAGTAAGTCAGAGGAAACAGACAGTACAGGCAGAAGAACATTGCAAATTAATATCCTCAGAGAGTCCTGGCTGGTGTGGCTCAGTGGAGTGTGTATTGGCTTGTGAACTGAAAGGTTGCTGGTCCGTTTCCCATTCAGGGCACATGCCTGAGTGGCAGGCCAGGTTCTCAGTTGGGGACATGTGAGAGGCATCAAATAGATGTTTCTTTCCCTTTCTTTCTCCCTCTCTTTCTCTCTCTAAAAATAAATAAATAAAATATTTTAAAAGTGTATATATTAAATTTAAAAGTATTCTCAGAGAGATAAGATACTGTAAAATACCAGAGAACATAACCATGAAACCATTTTTTAAAGAAAAGAAAAAACAGAAAACATGAAAGCACTCCAAAATTTAAAAAAATCATAACATAGTAAATGGATTGGGATATTACATTGAGGAGATATCCCAGAAAACAGAAGAAAGAGATGGTTAACAGAAAAATAATAAAAGAATTAGAGGATCAATCTAAGAAGTGCATTATTCCAAATAATAGGAGTTGCAGACATTTCAAAGAAAGGATAAAGAAATTCCCAGAATTAAAGGGAAAAATGTTTTTCGGCACATTACCTGCCTTTCTGGACTCTCATAATTTCTTTTCCAATGGAGATAATAATTACCAAGAAGATTTTGCCAAAGATTACATGATGAGTACAAAGTGCAGAGTATAGTGCCTGGCATATGGTGAGTGCTCAGTAAATGTTAGCCCGGGTTCCTTTTTCATTGCCAATGGTGATACATTAAAAAATACGAATGAAGCAGGAGAAACTAATCATTTTTTTAAATATATATTTTATTGATTATGCTATTATAGTTGTCCCATTTTTTTTCTCCCCTTCATTCCCTTCTGCCCTGTACCTCCTTCCCACCAGCATTCCCCTACCTTCCTTCATGTCTGTGGGTCATATATCCAAGTTCTTTGGCTTCTCCATTTCCATACTATTCTTAACCTTCCCCTGTCTATTTTGTACCTACCATTTATGCTTCTTATTCCCTGTACCTTTTCTCTCATTCATTTTCTCCCATTCAGGAGGTTCCCCCTCCCCACTGATAACCCTCCATGTGATCTCTATTTCTGTGAATGTGTTTCTGTTCTGGTTGTTTGCTTACTTCGTTTTTGTTTTTTTAGATTCAGTTGTTGATAGTTGTGAGTTTGCTGTCATTTTACTGTTCATATTTTTTTATCTTCTTTTTCTTAGATAAGTCCCTTTAACATTTCATATAATAAGGGCTTGGTGATGCTGAACTCCTTTAACTTGGCCTTATCTGGGAAGCACTTCATCTGCCCTTCCACCCTAAATGATAGCTTTGCTGGATAGAATAATCTTGGATGCAGGTCCTCATCTTTCATGACTTCAAATACTTCTTCCAACCCCTTCTTGCCTGCAAAGTTTCTTTTGAGAAGTCAGCTGATAGTCTTATGGGAACTCCTTTGTAGGTAACTGTCTCCTTTTCTCTTGCTGCTTTTAAGAGTCTCTCCTTATCTTTAATTTTGGGTGATATAATTATGGTGTGCTTTCTTGGATCCAACTTCTTTTGGACTCTCTGAGCTTCCTGGATTTTCTGAAAGTCTATTTCCTTTGCCAGATTGGGGAAGTTCTCCTTCATTATGTTTTCACATAAGTTTTCATTTTTTTGCTCTTCCTCTTCTTCTTCTGGCACCCCTGACTTAGATGTTGGAATGTTTAAAGTTGTCCCAAAAGTTCCTAAGTCTCTCCTCATTTTTTTTTGAATTCTTCTTCATTCTGTTCTGGTTGAATGTTTATTTCTTCCTTTGGTTCCAAAACATCTATCTGAGTCCCAGTTTCCTTCTTGTCACTGTTGTTTCCCTGTACATTTTCCTTTGTTTCACTTTTCATAGCCTTCACTTCTTCCTCTATTTTACAACCACAATCAACCATTTATGTGAGCATCCTGATTACGAGTGTTTTGAACTCTGTGTCTGATAGGTTGGCTATCTCTTCATTGATCAGTTGTATTTTTTCTGGAGCTTTGATCTGTTCTTTCATTTGGGCCATATTTTTTTGCCTTGGATCACCTGTTATGTAGCAAGTGGCGGAGCCTTAGGTATTTGCCAGTGTGGGGCAATATGTCAATCCATTGTGGCGCTATATGTGGGGGAGGGGGGTTCCAGAGGGAACAGTGCTGCTTTGCTTAGCTCTCGGCCAGCTTTCTGTCACTTCCTCCACTACCCTCAAGCAAATTGGGCCCTTCTGGTGCTGATTCCCGGTGAGTGGTTTTATGTACATTCTAGGACTTGGTGGGTCTCTCCAACAAACTCTCCTCTGAGGCTTGGAGTTTCTCCTTCCGCCTCAACCCCCACAGGTGTTTTCAGTCAGAGATTTTGAGGCTTTATTTCCCTGAGCTGGAAACCTGGGTTGTGCAGTCTGTCTCGTTCCCTGGTTGTTCCTCCCAGTTTATCCACATGCAAATATGGGACCGCCCCCTCCAGCAGCTGCTGCCTCTCTGACATGGTCCTCCAGCCACGGCCTTGCCACAAGTCCTCTCTGCCCCAGGTGCCCATCTCCACCCCTTCTACTGGTCTGGATCAATGTTTCTTCTATAACTCCTTGGTTGTCAGACTTCCATACAATTCGATTTTCTGGCAGGTCTGGTTATTTTTTGTTTTTAAATTTGTTGGTGTCCTTCTTTTGGTTGTGCAAGGAGGCAAAGTGTATCTACCTATACCTCCATCTTGGTTGGAAGTCGAAACAGGAATCATTTTTTAAGACTTGTCTCTACTTTGAGTCAGCTCCTTTAAAAGATACAAAAAGTTTTTTGTTTTTTTTCTTTATTTAATGGAAACAGCATGGTAGAGTTTTTAGTTGTGGAAGATAAGACCCCTGTTGGAGAGCTTTAAAAAAATACTTGTGCCTAGATTCTACCCACAGAGACTGTTTTAATTGGACTACAGTAGGGTCTAGGCATTAGGATTTTTTAAAAGTATAATTTACATACAAAAATTTGCACAAATCTTAGGTGTACAGTTCAATGTGTTTTGACAATTGTTTATCCCCTTATAACTACCATGCTAATTAAGATATAGAACTTTCCCATTACCAGAAAGTGTCCCTTTCTTGTCAATCTGTCCCACCCTAACCTAGGTAACAGATGTTCTGATTTCTAGCACCATACATTAGTTCTGATTTTTTTTGAAATTTATATTATATATATATATAAACAATGTACAATGTTTCTTGTATCTTCTTCAGTAAATGTCTCCATTTTTCATGGTACATAGCTGGATACTTTGTGGACAGACTGTGTGTATGTGTGTGTGTGTGTGTGTGTGTGTGTGTGTAGAAGAAGACGCTAGATACAAGAAACATTTTACATTTAAATAAGACAATGACACCTCAGTCCCCTTCAAAGTAGGCATCTTGGGACCTCACATAGTTCTCCAAATGCCATCAGCTGCCCCATCATATATTCCTGAATCTCATTGGCGCTCTGAAATGTCTTCCCTTTCAAAGATGATTTTAGTTTTGGGAAAAGTCAGAAGTCACAGGGTGCCAAATCTGGGCTGTAGGGGGAATGAGTCACCTGGGTGATTTGATGTTTTGCAAAAAACTGCACAAGACGTGATGCATGAGCATGGATATACTGTTGTGAGCTGCCATCACCAGTTGCCCATAGCTGCAGTCTTCTGAATCACTTGAATAGTTTCTGCTGTGGAATGTTCAAGCTTAATGCAAAATTTGATTACGTGTTGCTCTACTTACTCAGTCATTTCATATGCAATGGCCACACAGTGCACATTCTCACTCAGCAGTGTCTACTGTCCCCGTGGACTAGTAAAGGGAAGTCATCATTGTTCACACATATGCATTCCAGTCCACTCTCTTTGGCTGCCAGGATACACCAATGTCATGTGAACCATTTTCATTATATTAACAATGGCTGGACTTTTTCTGGACAGGTGTGTGTGTGTGTGTGTGTACACATACATATATAGCTGTATACTTGTGTGTCAAAGATACAAAGATTCAACTCTGACCCTTTTTTAAGTGATTCAGAAAACTAATATCAGGCCCAGCTTCCACCTTGCTGTGAAGTCCCCCAGGGTGGCAACAAACCCTTCTAGAGTTTCTTATAACAGAGAATCCCACTGTGATGCTACAGAATATTGGCTCCATAGTTGTGTTCTTGGTTTTCCTCTCAGAAGTTGCTTGCTGTTGTTCCTTAGGTGACAGGTACAATTAGTAAGCTAAGGCTTTAATATATGTGTAGAGGCTTATTATTATTATTGGCTTTAATGTGACTATGGGCTTAAGTCTTATTATTTCTGGATTTCAGATTTTATTGTCATTATTATGTCTGCTGATCATTAGTCATTTCAGGGCCCAAAACCAACAAAACACCAGGAACTGGCATACTAAGGACAATATAATAATCAACTCTGTTATTCAGGAACTCATGAATTCAAATCCTCAATTTAGAATTTATTAGAATTTTCCCAATTGGATGTGTATTCCGGTTTAACTTTCTTGTGTCAGTAGGAAAAAGCTTTACAAAGCAAAATAATAAACAAGATTGCAAGAGGAATGTTTACTCAACTGCAGAGAACAGTGGGATGAGAACATTGGGAACTCATTAGAGGTTTTCATTTACTTTAACAATTAGAAGCATGCTTTCATGCACAAAGATATTATGATATATTTTGCTGATGTATTTTCATCTGTCTCCCCCATCAGACAGGGCTTTGTTAAATATGGAAACAATGTTCCTGCACAAAGTAGTTACTTACCATATGTTGGCTAAATTATTATGTTCTCCCATGCTGCATAGGTGGCTTAGGTGTTAGTGATACTCATGGGTCCCTTACCTGTGAATGTGAGTGTGTGTGTGGGTAAAACTCTGTCAGTAGGGTCCACTGAGCCAGAGTTATGAGTACTAGAGGTTTGTTACACATAACACCTATAAAAGATAAAAGGGCCCTGGCTCTTGTGGCTCAGTGGATTGAGCACTGGCCAGCAAACTGAAAGGTCACCAGTTCGATTCCTGTCAGGGCACAGGCCTGGGTTGTGGGCCAGGTCCCCAGCTGGGGGAGTGTGAGAGGCAGTTGATCAATGTTTCTCTCCCTTTTTTTCTCCCTCCCTTCCCCTCTCTCTAAAAATATAAATAAATAAAATATTATTTAAAAAAAGATAAAAGGGGGAGGAAACAAGATTGGGCAGGAAGAGCTCAGACCATGATGTAGATCTGACAAGTCTGGGACAGCCCATTGGGAAGCTCTGGAACAAAGATTGTCCCTTAGAAAAGCCCTACACTGGGCACAAACAGCCAGGGCCCGGTATTCTCACTGTGCTGTTGTTGGCTGGGGGCTGCTGAGAAAGAGCATGGCCTCAGCTCAAATCTGAGGCAGGTCCTAAGATGCTGAAAGGAAGCCATCTGCTGACTGCACTCCTGGAAAGTGAGCAGCAGCTCCTTCCTCGAAAGGAGATCTGAGGGAAGCTCCTCTGTGGTAGCCACAGCTCCCAAGGTAATGACCCTCCCCCACAGCACAAATTCGGAGATGAGGCAACTGGCCTTGCCTGCCACTTCCCACAACATCTCCCCACCTTTTCTCTGAGGAGGTGTGTACAGGGAGGCAGACAGCTCCATATTACAAAGGGTGCCCAGTGTCCCCAATATTGGGTTGACAACATGAGGGTTAGCTAATTAGAATTGTTTGCAAACTGCTGCAGTTGTCCACCCCCAGTAGGAAGTGGCAAACCACAGCCATGGCAGGAACAGATTTGGATGGCAATAACTGATCCCCCAAACACCCCCTGGCTGGTTGCTTTGGTTTGCCCTGATCATTTCAGTAATCTCATAATACCAAGACCCCGACATGTTACACAATTGAATTTTATGGATCCTTGGATGCCGTGATGGGGCTTTATTCTCCTTATAACATGTATCTTTATTTTCAATTATGTAAGTCAAGCATGGCCTTTGTAGGAAGTTAAGACAATGCAACCTATTCTGAAAGATAAGTAAAACTATCCATAATATCACCTCCCAGAGACAACTAGCACTTTTGTATTTTCTCTCCCAGTCAAGTACATAACAATATCTGCCTCCTTCTTTTGGCCCCATTTATCAAATATCACATACATTTGTCAAGGACAGATCATTCTTGTTAATCTTCTATTGCAGCCTGAGACCGGGACGGACAGGCTCCTACTGTAAGATGGAGGAGTGACTGAGAGGTAGAGGAGTCGGGGGTGGAGTAGTCAACTTCCAAAGCTGTACTTTGATTTGGGACTCTCAGCAGATAGGTCTGAGGGTCCTGGGGCCTCATCATGAAAGGATCTCTTTCCTCTATTTGGCTTGGAGTCAAGCTGGGCTTGTAGATGCTCTTGGGTCAGAAAAAACCACAAGGCTAAGGTAAGCTCCCTCCTTGGGTCCATCCATGTGTACGACTGCCACCCATACCACCCACATCACACGCAGAATTGCAACCTAGTATATGATGGAACATTTTTCTTGCCCTCAAGGAGTTAAAGTCTAGTGAGGGAGACAGGAAAACTGAGCTTTGAAACCCATTCTGATATTCACTAAATAGTAAGGCATGCACGATGCAATGAGAGAATAAAGGAGGGAGCGTTTGTCTGTGATACATACATCAGGTTTCAATCGCCATGTTGGCTTGGAGGGAGAAACAGACAAGGATGACGCCACGCCACGTGTAAAGACACAACGGAGTGGGAAGACAATGTGCTTAGGGATGTGCTTAGGGAAGACAATGAGGTTTAGTGAGACTGATAACTAGGGTATGAAAGGGGCAGGGCTTTGGGGTGGTTGATTTCACTGCATGGGAAAAAAAAGCAGTGATTGAATACTTGTGAGATGTTGGGCTGGGGATACAAAGTTAGGATGGGACATTGGGTCACAGTGAACTGGAAACCTGGAGACTTAGCGGCAGCCGTAATTCTGGGAGTTCTCCTATGGTGGTTCTCAGTGTCTGTCTCACGCCAGTTATACTTTCAGTGATATCAAAGTCTTCCCATCAAAGGGAATGCACATCTGAACTATAAAAGTTAACCAAATAGTTTAAGGTATAGTAAAATACCTCTTTAGCAAACTCTTTTCAGAGTGTGTAGCTTTCTAATGCACACATATTGTAATGGACTGAATTACATACCCTCCCAAAATTCATATTTTGAAACTGTAACCCCCAGTACCTCAGAATGTGGTTGTATTTGGAGATAAGGCCTTTCAAGAGGTGTTTAAATTAAAATAGGCCACTAGAGTGAGTCCTAATCTGATCTGACTGGTGTCCCTTTTTTTCTCAAAAAGAAAAAAACATTTATTTAGTTTAACATTTCCCCTGATTGAAAGAGAAAGATGTCAAAGGAAAACCTGGGACAGGCACATAAGCATGCCTGCCACGGAACCCAGACAGCCCGAGAGAGGAGAGCAAGGGCCGCAGGATGTTTGCACGTCCCCTTCCTCACGTGGCTGCTTGGGCCCACACAGTCCCAGCTTTTCCCTCACCGGCTCCTGAGCCTTGGTTTTTATTTTTCATGCTCTTCAACATGGGTGCATTTTTGAGCGTGTCAGGCAAGGTCAGAAAGGGAATCTTGCTCCCACGGATGTACACCTGCTCCAGTTGTGCCACTTGGCCATCTGTTTGTGACTGTGATGTTGGACATCTGGCAGTTCATGTTGTCTTCTGCCCCATTGAGCTTCCCATGATACACCTCGCTGGTGTGTGTCTCACATGTAGCAGTGTGACCCTCAGTCTCATGTAGTACTTTAATTAGTATAACAATAGACACCTTGGCAGGAAGAGAGTTGGGCTCTGGCCTTCTCTTCCTTCCCAGTGCGGTGGTGGTGGCAGCAACTCAGATGACTGTGAGGGTGTTAGGTTGATGTCCTTATAAGAAGAGGAAATTGGACACATAAAGGAACGCCAAGGGCATGTGTGCACAGAGGAAGGACCATGTGAGAACATAGCTAGAAGGCAGCCATCTGAAAGCCTAGAAGAGAAGCCTCAGGAGAAACCAACCCTGCCAACACCTTGGATTTCCAGCCTCCAGACCTATGAGAAAATGAATTTCTGTTGTTTAGCCATCCAGTCTGTAGCAATTTGTTATGGCAGCATGAGCAATCTTATGTACACATGATCTGGGCAGATGCATATAGGCATTTAAAAATATACACTTGTTTTCCCTGCATTAAAAAATCTATACTTTGCCCTGACTGGTGAGGCTCAGTGGATTGGGCATCATTCCACACACTGAAAGGTTGCCAGGTCAACTCCTGGTCAGGGGACATGTCTGGCTGTGGGCCAGGTCCCCCACTGGGGCACACGTGAGAGGCAAACAATCGATGTTTCTACTGATCAATGTCTCTCTGGCACATCGATTTTTCTCTCCCTCTTTCTCCCTCCCTTCCTCTTTCTCTAAAAATAAGTAAATCAAACCTTTTTTAAAATTCTGTACTGTATCCTATAGAAATTGGGAACCATGTAGAATTTTTGAGCAGAACAAGATCAGATCTGGGTCCTGGAAAGAGAATTCTGGTGTCAACAGTAAAATGAACTGAAAAGAGGCTGGAAATCTAATGAGGAGGCTGCTGTCCTCAAGTAGAGGCACTAATCCTTTGCCTAAAGTTCCAGAAACATCTGGAGAATAATGCTGAAGGCAGGAATGAGTGCATACTATGGGGAAACACCTTTTGCATGATTTCACCCTTAGGCTGGAATTTTAAACTTCTATCACCGGCTAGACTAGCCTGGATGGCAGAGCATTCCAAGGGAAGCTGTCTTCACTTGTCCATGAGATCCCTGAGTGTTGGATGCCAGTCTCTTACAGAATACTGGTGCACTTCTTTTTTGAATGGTTGCTGTTCTATACTTAGTAACTTGCCAACTGAGATATCTGCTTGTTGTTTTAAACAAAATTCCTTCCTTAATGGGCAATTAAGAGATTTTATAAAGCCAACATGGGGGTAAAAGAATTAGCTTCTGACTTGAAATCAAGCTGTAAGGGATAATACATACTAATGAAATACTATTCAGTCTCAAAAAAGACAGAAATTCTATAATGTGACAACATGAATGAACAATGAGGATGTTATAGTAATTGAAACATCCATTAGAGGAAGACAAATGTAACATGATTCCACTTACATGAGATGTCTGAAATAGATTCATAGAATCTAAGGGTGGAATAGTGGTTGTCACAGTCAGGGGGGAGGAAAATGGGGAGCTGCTAAGCAACAAGCATGAAGTTTCAGTAAGATGAGTGAGTTCTAGAGGTCTATCGTACAGCACCGCACCTAGAGTCAACAATAATATATTGTACATTTAGATCTCATGTTAAGCATTCTTACCACAATGAAATAAATAAAATTTTTAAAAAAGAGATCAGTGCTCAAACTCTGCCTTGTTTTAAAGACTGGTGATTTGATATTGCTTAGAGCTTTCTACTAATCTGGACCTTTATTTACTCACCTACAAAATGAAAAGGGGTAAAAACTAATAGTATTTCAATCCTCTTATGTACAAGGCCCTTGTTATCCTATTTAATACTCAGAATGTGTGTACAAAATATTATTCTCCTCATTTGACAGAGGAGGAAACCTTAGTTTGTCCTAGGAGGCAAGATTCAAACTTGGGTCTAAAGGTCCAAATTCCATGATTTTTAAATCTCCTTCCAATTCCAAAATGCTGTTAGGCTGAATAAACACTAAGGAGTAATCAAACTACAATAGTAAAAACAACAGATTCCCCAGTGATTACTGAGTGGCTAAGGAAGAGACACTTACCCCACAGGGAAACATAGCTTTTCACTGGAAGAATGTAGGAGGCAAAGGGAGGCCAATAATAAATTTTTGAGCAGCAAATGGCATTTTCTTAAGTTGAAATTGTAGGAGCTTGGAATTTGGCAAGTGCTCCAGGCATTGTGAAAAATAAATGATCTGAATCTCTAGTGCCTTTAGGGGAGAAACAGGCACGTTAGATCCAGGTTAAAGAGCATCTTTTTGACGCTATTGCCAGAAGGATCTCCTCTACTAATATAAAGCAAAGAATAATCCAGGTCCCCTAATCCCAAATCTAGTGTGCTTTCATTGTCTTCAAGTACCTTACACTCTGGTTGAGAATATTTGTCTAATTCATGCCTGTTCATTTCTTCATTCATTGAATCAACTAGCACTTATTACACACTTTCTCTGTGTCAGTAAAGAGTACAGGGACATAAAATCAAGGTCTGCTATGTGTTGGATTGTTTCCCCAAAGAATTCATATGTTGAAGCCCTAATCCCTAGTCTCTCAGAATATAACTGTATTTGGAGATAGAGTCTTTAAAGAGGTGATTAGTTTGAAATGGGGTCTTCGTGTAAGCAAGCAGACCAGGACAACTTGAAAGCAGCATATAAACCAAAGCATATATTACCCACAATTCCATTATTCCAAAACAGTGTTCAGAAACAACTGTTCAGCCAAACCGTTTCACTTGTCTGAGCCCTTCCCAGATCCATTTCCTTTTCACCTTCCAGGAGTGTTTAGGCAGTCAGTGCCCCCAAGACGGGTGCAGAAAAATTCTCAGAGACTGGGAAATTCCACAGTCTCACCCTCTCACTCCTGAGGGGGTCAGCCTGCCACAGGCAATTATTGCAGTCATGAGTTGGGCACCAAATTGAAACAGACCACTGGGTTCTATTCCTCTGGGTTCTGTTGCCTGCTGCTGACAAGAACTGTGACTCTCAATGCCAAAGTCTTATGAAAAGGAAAGGAATTATTTATTCAAAAAGTACACAGGTTCAGAAAAATAGTGGAATTCTGTTTTTAAGTCCCACTCCCTTTAGAAACAAAAAAACACCCATAATCACAGTCCTGCCTCCCCTTGTCAAACCAAGCCAGTTGGGGGACTGTCTCTCAGGAACAGAAATAGAGGTCTGTAGCTTAGCTGGGCTGATTCCTGTCTGTATTCCAGCTTCTTCAAGTCATCCATGCTCAGCTAAACTCCTGTCCTTAATCCAAAACTGCATGGCCCTTTCTCATGGTGGGCCTGTAGGGGTCCTTCTACATCCTTTCAAACCACGTGGCCAGCACTGCTCCCAAACCACATGGTCCATACCTTCTTCCCAAGTTGCATGGTTAAGCCAGTTCGGCTGCCCCGCACAAGGGTTTAAATTCCTCGGGTGGATCTTCCTCAGTAGCCCCACTTCCGACTCCTCCCACAGAGGGTTACACCTGACAGTACTCTGGTTTCTTTGCCTTTATAGGCTGCCATTTTTAGTCCAGGCAGGCTTGGTCTCTGGATGTGGGAATTGCCTCCAAACTACTAGCCCAGATACAGTAACCAGGGGACTGCCTCCTGCTGCACTGCATCAGGGGTTAGAGTCACACCCATCTCCCTGGCTCCAAATGCAGCAGGCACAGCTATTAGCATTACTGAAACACTGACCAAGTTCTTTAGATATGCAAAGTAATTCTTAAATGTCCCTGTTCCACTTTCCCTTACCCCATGCCAGGGTAATGGGAGTTTTCCCCATTTTGGGGACCTCTAGCTCAGCACCCTGTTACATTTAGGATGTGCCTAATTCAATATGACTGGTGTCCTTTTCTGAAGAAGAGATTAGGACACAGACACAAGAAGGTGGCATATATAAGGCAAGGGGAGAGGCCTCAGAAGAAACCAGCTCTACTGATACCTTAATCTTGATCTCAAAATTCCAGCCTCCTGAATTTTGAAAAAATAAGTTTCTGTAGTTTAACCTACCCAGCATTTTGTTATGGCAGCCCTAATGGAATAATATAGTTGCCCTGCACCGCCAGAGTTTCTGTTTTGGGGGGTGAAACAAAGGAGGGAGCAAGCAACAGGGGGAGCCCTGGGAACCATGAGCATGCAGGGATGGGACATCTGTTCAGACTGTAGAGGGTGGTGGTCAGGAAGAATGCCTGCAGTAAGTGTCCTGGGAGTGAAGTCCTGAAGGACTGGTAGGAGATAACTAGAAGTCAGCATGAGCAGAGGTTTGGAGACATTGGCATGGAGACAAAGAAGAACACAGCACCTGTAGGTAGCGGCAAGTCGTTTGAGACGCAGTGGTGGTTGAAAATGTAAGTGCTTTTGTGTGGTTCTGACACAAGCACATTTGTTCAGAGGAGGGAGACATTAACTACAATGATGATAATATCTTATATTTTTATAGCACTCTATAGTCTGACAAAACACTTTCTGCTAGTTTATCTCTCAGTGTCAACAAGAGAGTTGAACTATTTTACACACAAGGCAAATGAGGGTTGAGAGGCTGAATGGCTTAACTGCAGCCTTATAGGATGTTAGTGGCAGAGTAAAGCTCAGGGCCTATTCTTCCCAGCTGTGAGTGGGGTGGAGTGTCTGAGGGCCCTTTGCCAAGCACAGCTGTTTTCTTGCCTCTGGCTTTGCTAAGGGAGCTGCATCAGGGACAACCTGGGAATGGAGTGGTTCAGGTGTGGTCAGTCCTAACAGACAGGAAGGAGCCAGAGGAGTAGAGACCAGACCTGTAACTAGACCACAACATTCTAAACATACCACTTCCCACAGTGGGGGAGGTAGGGGAAAGAGCTCTGGCCTCTGCCTATCTTCTCATTTAATTCTGTCCCTGGTTAAAGAATGTTTAAGGTCTCTTCATCTGTCAAATGGAGACAGAGCGATAACATTACCATCACTAGCACTCCTGTCCTCCCTGCCTCCCAGGCAGGATATTCAGTGATTACAGGAACCCCATCCAGGGAGGGACATCGGGGCCCACCCAGGAGTTGTGCAACATTGTAGGGATATCGCCTCAGGAGTGATGTGATAGAAAAGTGAAAGAAAAATGTAAAAATGCAAGGTGTTTTACAAGTGCAAGACCGTCCTTTTATCTGTTTGAGATGAATTATATTTTATCTGTTTGGATGGAAAGGTCTTGAGCAGTCCTTTCTCCCTCACTCCTTACCTGTATCCCTGTAGCAGATGCTGTAGGTATCCCATCATATCCCTTGACCTTAATTGCATCCCTAATTACTGACCTGAATATCAGCCTCCAGTACCTGGGTCTCTTTGCCAGAGGGCATTCTCTAGATGCCAGTGACCACTACGCCCTCACCTGCAGCAGGCTGGAATTACCATAGAGTTAGTGTTCCCAGAGAGCAGTTCTCAACCATAGTCTAATGGGATAAGTACCCCACCTTCTTCCTCTCTTGTGGGGTAACTGCATAGGCTCCTGGAGCCCTCCAGTTGAATTAAGCAAGACGAACACTATGGTTGTCCATAGTGGTGACTTGTTTAATATCACAACTTTAAAAAAAATTGATTTGAGGGAGAGAAAGAATGAGAGAGGCATGCGTGCATGTGCGCGCACACACACACACAGAGACAGAGACAGAGAGAGAAAGAGAGAGAGATATACTGTGATGTGGACCCCAGCTCCTGGGGTCCACAGCATTGTGGATGAGATATGAGGCAAATTCACATGGATTACCGAGTCCTGTGGAGGAAAAGGGATGGCATAGCCACTCTCTCAAGGGGAGAGCACCTCGACCCTTGCCTTGACAAAATTTTATTGGGTTCAATTTGCACAGGAATACAGGGTGTATACATAAAGCTCATCAATCATTGTCAGGCAGAAATGATTAAACAATAGATAACATTCAAAGAACTCTGAGGGCTTATTCTGAGTCAGGGTCAGATAGTTAAAGGGCCATAAACCTTTGGGGAACAAACTCACTTCCTACTTGGACCCTTATCATTAAAATGAGGGTATTAGCAAAGTAGGTTTCATAGGATTTTATGCATTCTTTCTTAGGCCTGATCACCCTAGGGAACCCACCCTCTCCAGCAGAGGGCCAAACCCACCTCCAGCATTGTTTCAGGCTTAAGGCATTGTTTCAGGCTTAAATCAGGCAGGGGAAGTAAGGCAGCCAAGAGATTAGGAGACTTCTTGCAGACAGAATGAGGACTCAGGCTATGTCAAAGCCAAGGGACAAGGCTCCATCACCCCCTTTTTCTATAGTCGCCCAAGTCCTTCCCTGAGGGCCCTGTTGTGACCATGCCTGTCTTAGGTCATCCCCCTTTTGAGGAATCTTACCCATCTTTGGCTAACCAGTCATCCACCCGGGGCCAAGCAGAGTGAAGAGAAAGGCATGAGAGGTGGTGCCTCTACAAGGAATATAGGCTTTGTCTCATAAGTGGCTTATGGTCCCAAGGTCCTTTACTCAGCCTTAGCCATGGGGGATTGCAGCTTCTGTAACCAGGCAGGGCAGTTCCCAACAATACTGATTGATTTGATGTTCCACTTATTTATGCATTCATTGCTTGATTCTTGTATGTGCCTTGACTGGGGATCAAACCTGCAACCTTGGTGTATCAGAACAACGCTCTAACCAACTGAGCTACCCGGTGAGAGCCAATATCACAACTTTTATTGGTATTTGTTCCTTCCCTAACTTAGTTCTCCACTCCTCTACTAGTGTTTCCTGGGGCCACTTCCCAGAGAGACAAATTGCACTCCGATTCTTGTCTCATGCTTTGCTTTAGGGGTATCTCAAATTAGGACAACCTTCCCTGTCCAACAAGTTATTTACTGCTTTGTATATAGTGAAAGGGGGTGGGGAGGAGAAAGGAGAGAGATACATAAATATCATTCATTCATTCATTCATTGACTCAGCAAATACTCATTGTCTATGCTAAGGACTATGCTGGGGACCAGCTAAAATCCCATGTCCCAGAGCTCTGAGGAACTATTCATTAGTCAAATCCTAGCTCACACAGGGTAGCCAGCACTGCTGGATCAGAGGTGGGTGGGAGGGAGTGCTATGAGAGAAGGCTTCATGTGAAGGAGGTGGGTCCTTAAAAAGGGGAGGGAAAGACAGAAGTTCTTGGAGTGTGGGGGAGGTGAATGGCAAGACAAATTAAGGGCCAGTGGGTAGTAATAAAATTCACTTATGAAAAGGGTAGGTGAGTACATATGTGTCATTGTGTTGAGCTCTCAGTTATTTTGGGCATCAACTGTCAGAGCTGAAAAGGGCCTCAGAGGTCAAGGGCAGAATTCCTTCATTTTCCAACATTTACATAGAAAAAACAAAATGATTTCCAGGCCCTTTATGCTCTGAGTGCTCTTTCTCTTGAAGGAAATATGTTTGAATCAGTGTTTCTTAAACTTCTTTTTCATTATTGCCAGGGAATATTTTTAGTCATTTTTCCCAATTATCCCTCCAATGAAATCTTAATACCACAGATGTATATTAGTTACATACTATAGATCTGTTTATGTACTACATCTGTGAAAAGAGTAAGATTTTTTTCAATCTCAAGAACAAATATTTGCATGCACCCTTGGGGGCGATATTGCCCTTGTTGAGAAGGCATGGGACAGAAAGATCAAAAGTGGCCAGGGTACCAAGGCCTTGATATTTAGGCACAGAAACTGAATTTGGTACAGTAAACAATAGGGAGCCATAGTAGGTTCTTGAGCAGTGGGATGCAGTGAGGAAAGAGGTGAAGAGTCTGTCCCATGTAATGGTATCCATTAAACACTATTTGTCAGCTACTCTGCCAGCACTGTCAATATCATTAAGAAAAAGGCCATCATGGTCCTCTTACGCCTTAGAGACTAAGGAGAGATGGACAATGTTTAATATTTGTATATATAATTATTAGAGTTGTAATGAATGCTGCAATCAGCTTTATTTATTTTACTTTGTTTAACCAACATTTACATGGTGCTTGTTACATTGTAGATGCTATGCTAAACACTATACAAATATTAGCTCCCTTAATCCTACAAGAGGTATAGTTAATTATACCAATTTTATAGATGGGGAGATCGAGACATAGAAAGTGCCTTGCCTAAAGACATAAGGCACAAAAAGAAAAATAAAATACCTAGGAATAAATCTAACCAAGGAAGTAAAAGACCTATATACAGAAAACTACACAACAATGAAGAAAGAAATTAAGGAAGACACAAACAAATGGAAACATATACCGTGTTCATGGATTAGAAGAATTAACATTATCAAAATGTCCATACTACCTAAAGCAATTTACAGATTCAATGCCATACCTATTAAAGTACCAATGGCATATTTCACAGATATAGAACAAACATTTCAAAAATTTATATGGAACCATAAATGACCCCGAATAGCTGCTGCAATTTTGAGAAAGAAAAGCAAAGTAGGAGGGATCACAATACCTGATATGAACTGCATTACAAGGACACTGTGATCAAAACAGCCTGGTACTGGCATAAGAACAGACATATGGACCAATGGAACGCAACAGAGATCCCAGAAATAAGCCCAAGTCTCTACAGCCAAGTAATATTTAGCAAAGGGGGCAGCAACATAAAATGGAATAAAAACAGTCTCTTCAACAAATGGAGTTGGGAGAACTGGACAGCTACATGCAAAAAAATGAAACTTGAGCACCAACTTACACCTTACACAAAAATAAATTCAAAGTGGATAAAAGACTTAAATATAAACCATGACACCATTAAAGTTCTAGAGGAGAACATAGGCAGGAAAATCTCAGATATTTCACGCAAAAACTTTTTCACTGATATGTCCACCAGAGCAAGGGACATAAAGAATAAACAAATGGGATCTCATCAAAATAAAAAGCATCTGCACAGCTAAAGAAAACAATATTAAAATAAAAAGAGAACCAACTGTATGGGAAAACATATTTGCCAACGATACCTCTGACAAGGGTTTAATCTCCAAAATATATAAAGAGCTTATATGACTCCACTCTAAGAAGACAAGCAACCCAATTAAGAAATGGGCAAAGGACTTGAACAGACACTTCTCCAAGGAGGACATACAGAGGATCCAGAGACACATGAAAAAGATGCTCAATATCGCTAGTCATCAGAGAGATGCAAATTAAAACCACGATGAGATACAACTTTACACCAGTCAGAATGGCCATCATAAGCAAAGCAACAAACAACAAGTGTTGGAGAGGTTGTGGAGAAAAGGGGACCCTAGTGCACTGTTGGTGGGATTGCAGACTGGTACAACTACTATGGAAAACAGTACGGAATTTTCTCAAAAAACTAAAAATGGATATGCTTTTTGACCCACCAATTCCACTGCGAGGATTATATCCTAAGAACCCTGAAACACCAATCCAAAAGAACCTATGCACCCCAATGTTCATAGCAGCACAATTTACAATAGCCAAGTGCTGGAAGCAACCTAGATGCCCATCAGTAAATGAATGGATCAAAAAACTGTGGTACATTTACACAGTGGAATTCTATGCAGCAGAAAGAAAGAAGGAGCTCCTACCCTTTGCAACAGCATGGATGCAACTGGAAAGCACTATGCTAAGCGAAATAAGCCAGGAGGTGAAAGACAAATACCATATGATCTCACCTTTAACAGGAACCTAAAGAACAAGGCAGAGAAACAAGCAAAATATAGCCAAAGACACTGAAATATAGAATGGTTTGACAGTGTTCAGAGGGGAGAGGAGAGGAAATTTCAGGGGGATTTCAGGGGAAAAGGGGAAGGGTTTACAGGAAGAAGTATAAAGGACACATGGATAAAAATTAGGGGTGGGTGGAAATGGGAGGGAGGAGGGGAGGGCTGGGTGTGTGGGTTGGGATGACAGTAAAAGATAAAAAATTGTACTGCAACAACAATTAAAATAAATTTTTTTTTTTTAAAGACATAAGGCGTGGAGCCGAGATTCAAATCCAGGCAGTCTGGCTCCAGAGTCAGTGTTCTAAATTGCTATACTCTGTGATTTGAAAACCAGAACCTATTTGAGTGTGACCATAATCCATTCTGTACACAGTGCAGGGTGCCAGCATAAGTTCATGGACCACTTGCCATAAACGCAAATGGAGCCAAGAGCTGCAAGTTGGAAACTGGTGAACTAGAAAAAATTTTAAGTATCTGTTTGACTCTAAAGTTCATAATTCCAACAGAATTTTTCAAAGGGCATGGGAGTGAAGTAACTTCTGCTCAGGTATCCAGAATGAGCCAGCTGACCTTAGACTCCCTTCTCAGCAGTGAGCAGAAGAGGCACCCACCTTGGAGCCACATGTGGATGAAATGTAAAACATGGGAGCTGAAACCAAGCCACACAGAAGAGTCTCCAGTGAAGGACATATGTGCCCCTGGACTTGACAGTGAAGAGGCAGTGAAACCAGAATGGACACTCATACTTTACTAGTTGGCGACCTCTGAACTTTTTCTTCTCCACCCTTTGGACTATTACCAATGAATGAGATAGATTTTTTAAAATGATAATTTTTGCTTACACAGAATTCATATACCTGCTATAATCTGTAATTTTTTCCCTTTAATTAATTATTTTTTTCTTAGAGTTCTTATCCTACTACACTAGAAAAGGTCCATGTGTTAGATTGAAGGACAGTGAATTAAACCCAGAAATCTCTTTCCAAACCTGCCTTCTAGTTGGTGTCTTGTCACTGTGCCAGGTGCTGGAAATGCAGATATCAACAAGTCATAGCTCCTGCCCTTTAGAAACTCATGCATAAGTAGGGGAGAATGATATGTACAGAAATCATTACAGTGCAGGGGATATATTAACATGTATATGCCACGTGTTCCATGATATTTTTAGCCTGTAGACTTTTGCACATGCTGTTCCCAAGGCTGGAGATATATCTCCTTGGCATTTTTGGCAGACTGATTCCTGTGCGATAGGGCACAGAATAGGAGTACTTCACCTAGTAGAGAAACATCAGAGAAGGCTCCCTGGAGGAGGAATGTGTAAGCTGAGACTTTAAAAGGTTAGCATTCAGCTTGAATGTTAATGTTTCTGGTTAGCCTTTCTGACCCCATTGGGCTGAGTGGTATGTTCCTTCTTTGGGTTCCCTAGCCTGGTAGAAAAAAGTAAATATTTGTGGCTGCTGAGTAAATAGTATTCATCACTATCTTGTAAGTGTCTATAAACTGGTTACCTTCTCCACAAGACTGTGAGACCTCTGAGGGAAAGGAGTATGTAGAGTTTATCTTTTTATCTTCATCAATAATAAAAATGTCTTGTCAAGCTAAGCCCTCACTGAGTGTTTGCAGATTCAAGGATGAGTGGAGGCACAGGAGGATGGAGGCATGGGTGGATGGAGACATGAATGGATGAATGGATGAGTGTTTGGGTATGTGGGAGCACATAGAAGAAGGTAGATAACAGTGTCCAATGGAGGTAAGTGGACAAGTTGGATAGGAGAGTCAGTGACACTTGCATACAGGCGATGACTTTGAGTTGAGCCCTAAAGAATAATCTAGTGCTGCACTTTTCAAATCTCAGGGCACTTACTTACCAATCACCTGGGGACCTTGTTACAATGCAGTAACTATTCAGTAGGTCTTGGTGGAGCAGCACATTCTGCATTTCTAAGAAGCTCCAGGGGTTACTGCTGTTCCTGGCCCTTAGACTAAACTTTTGAGTACCAGTGATGTTTGGAGAGTATGGGTTTGAGGATTTGAGGATAAGGAAGAAGAGAAGATGATGATCTAAACAGATGGAACTGTTGGTAGATGTGCTGGCTCAACCATGGTGCCAGCAGAGACCTCAGTGTCACAGACTGGGGAGGAAGATGAAGAGAGAGGAGATGGCACAGGCAGGTAGACACATAGGACTGTCTCTGAAGGCGTGGGAAACTTGGGCTTTCATGGAGTCAAGGAGGCCAGAAGCAATGGACATGGCACCTGAAGATGAGATACATGAAAAGCAGGCATAGAAGAAAACTAATGTTTTTTTTTTAAATTAAACTTTTTAAAAAATATATTTTATTGATTATGTATTACAGTTGTCCCATTTCCCCCTTCACTCCCTTCCACCCTGCCCACCCCCTCCCACTCACATTCCCCCCCTTTAGTTCATGTGTCATAAGTTCTTTAGCTTCCGCATTTTCCATACTATTCTTGCCCTTCCCCTGTCTATTTTCTACCTACTGTCTATGCTACTTATTCTCTATATCTTTTCCCCCTCT